>JABFDZ020000109.1:28275792-28292536 GCA_019775955.2 Pollimyrus isidori
TCTCTGCCCCTTTCCACTGAAGCTGTGACAACTTACCCTCACTGTATCACTGCATTGTCTCTGCTCCTTTCCACTGAAGCTGTGACAACTTACCCTCACTGTATCACTGCACTGTCTCTGCCCCTTTCCACTGAAGCTGTGACAACTTACCCTCACTGTATCACTGCATTGTCTCTGCTCCTTTCCACTGACGCTGTGACAACTTCCCCTCATTGTATCACTGCACTGTCTCTGCTCCTTTCTACTGACACAGTGACAATAGCACAGTTACAGGCCTCAGTGTACTCACACCCCAGAACCGGCTCCCAGTTTTCAAGCACTTGCGTGTGCGGCAGCGATGAAACAGTGGCCCCATTGAGCTGGACTCTGCAGGGGGTAAGCGGAGGAGTGGGGGGGTGGGGGGTGGGGTAAGGGTTTGGTTAATGCATACCATCTGGCCGCATTGCTCTTACATAATGCAGAAATTGCATAAACTTCATAAGAAAAAGTACGCTGCGTTGCAATCTGTTGCATCCTGCAGTACACGCACTCACAGCACACACGGGCAGGCTATCTGTGAGCTCAAACGAATCAGTTACATGGAAAATGAGCCATATAAGCCAGACATCTAGCCGGTGGATGGCAGGACTGCAAATGTATCAAATGTAAATGTAATGTGCAAATGTAATGTGATCAGTTTGCAGAGATACACATTTCACTCAAGGGTACAAGAGAAGAATCCTAATTAGATATTTGGCCGGTCTCACTACCAATCCCTACCCTGCTTCCCTTAATATAATCTTGTCTCTGGGCACTATAACATTTTGCTTCTTTTTTAAGGCATCTGGGGGGGCAGGTGGTAATGGGTTGGGTAGGCGAGGAAGGGAAGTGAAGCCTGTACCAAACTTTGGCCTCTAATAAAGAGGGTATATTCTGAGGAGAAAGACTGATTTGGTTTCAAGGACGTAATCTGTGACCATGTGTAACAGAAGACATCTTATTGCAGAGAGCAATTTGCACCATGGAAGCCTGCTTTGGATTTTTTTAGGGGAAATAATGGTAAAAAGATTAATATGGAATAAAACTGCACAATGACTGTGGTTTTAAGGGCAGTAATACTATCAGTATAAGTGCATCAATATCTGAATGCTGTTCAAGTTTGTACCATCATGCTCTAGACTAGTGTTTTCCAATCTGGTGCACAGGGACCCACAGACCGTCCATGTTTCTGCTCCCTCCCAGCTCCCTGTCAGATATTCCACATTTTGTGTGTCCTGTCTGTCCCCAAGGACTGGGTTAGGAAACACTGACCTAGACCTAATGCTAGCTGGGGATGATTTCCAAGATGCTGATTTTGCTGACTGTGGCCCGTTAATCCCTGCGCCGCTCTGTCTGTGTGTGTGTGTGTGTGTGTGTGTGGTTGGGGGGAGGGGAGTCAAGGGAGGTCATGCTGGTCTGACAGAGCAGGTGACTGCATGCCAGACCTTGGCTGACGGTGCCAGATTGTGTCGACACCCATGACTGGGTCTGTCCTGCACTGCGCCAACTCCGCGGGTAGCTTTTAGGAATATCGTTTCAAGAATGAAAAATAAATTAATTACTGACATGCAAATCATTATTCCAGTACAGAGAGGGTTTATGACCTAAAACTTCATCTGTTGCATAATTTTGTTTATTCTTTAAATATTTGTTAATTGAACATTTCCAAGACTGAGTATTTGCAGTTACCATCCTTTATACCCATGTATTTGTTGAGTAGCAAAACTACTTCCTTGAGTTAAGTTAATTAAGTTTATGAGCTGGCAGTGAAATTTTAGAAATATATGGAATGACTGGGGTACTCCTGAGGAGAGGATTTTTGGAACCAAGCCATCCAACATAATATTGGTGACTCCTCGGGGAATAAAAGTTGTATTAGTTCTGTTCATTTGCATATATATTTTAAAGTATGCTCATTCATTGTATGTCTGTTAACTTAAACATGTTAATGATAAATTGTTACATTTTTGCTTTTTAACAGAAATCGATTTTGGCTCGATCAGTTATGTTAAATTAAAGGTACGGTTGCTCAACTCTGCAGCGCAGGGACAAACTTGCAAACTCTTGGTCACATGCGTAACCTGACTGGTGAACTTCTGTACCCGAGCTGCCTGATATCCTTGCAGCAGCTTTACATGGTAGCAATGGCAGCTATCCCAGGGACAGGGACAAGTAAAGAAGAGGAGAAAGTGCTCAGGAGTCATTTCGCTGCTGATGTACGACTCCTTGTTACCCAGACCTCGGTGGTGCTTCTAATCCTGCAGCCTGCTTCAGGATATTTGGAGGGTAGCACGCAACAGCGCGGGGTTGTCTGAGGTCAACGGAAGGATCACTGATAACAGACACGGACACACGTGTTTGACAGGGCGGGGGCATGGTTCGACTCCTTCTTTGGTAGACTTTTTGGTTTAGCATTATACATTTGTTCAAGTGTCACTCATAAAGTCATTGTTGTTTCAATAGTAATAACAATACCTGTCTAGAATAGTAAATTGAGTGATTATTTTTGATATTTAACTGGGAGAAGGTTTAGGCCATCAAAGGGAATGTGTAAAGCTTTTTATCTATGTAGTATGCATATATATTCTCAGAAAACTACACAGTTTAACGTAAGAATATATACAAATGAAAAACAACACAATAAAAAAGTTACTGATATCGTGGATGGCCAGGAGAACATCACTTTGGGAGAACATCACTTTGGTAGAACATCACTTTGGTAGAACATCACTTTGGTTCCCAAACCTGTCTTTAGCCGCGTTCCAATTATACTTGTTAAATTTCACCACCAGATCACTTAATTACGTTGATTAGTTAAATAACTTGACATTGTATTAATTAGCTAAACTTGGGTATATTGGGTGGCAACTGCAAATGCTGGGGGGACGTTTGAAGAGGTTATGTAACGGCAAAGCTAACGCTGGTGTAAAATCATCATGCAGAGCAACATAACGGTGATTTAAACATCATTTTCTTTGGCAGCCGAAGACCTTTGCACAGCACTGTGCTTGTTTCTATGACGTCATAACATACCTTAGGCATAACTTTCATAAACAAACCTTTACTGAAAAGCACTAAATCATTTATACAGCATGTGTGGACTTTGTTTAATGTTGCGTAGGTCTTTGTGTTTGGTATTTTGGAGGGTTGTAACAGTATATAGGTAAAATCTGGGGTGGACCAGCATAGCCCTGATAAGTAGCCGAGTCAAAGATAATGAAACCAAAACACTAATATTGTCTGCATTGTCTACTGATGATACCAGTGTTTTGGTGTCATTGAACTGAATAACTGTAAGATCTATGATCTGGACTGGCCTTGTCAGTGCTCAAATTTAAGCCCCATATCAAGACTTAAAACGAACAAATGTCTCTATGTTTAAATAAAGAGTGGGTCAGAATTAACCCCGAGAGGCCTACCAACAACCACAACAACTGATACTAAAGGTATTTTAAACACTTAAAGTACAAGGGGCCAGATACTTTTTGCACAGAGGGATTGCATAACTTTTGTTTATTGCTAAATGCATTAGTAAGTATAGACATGATCTTTATCTAATATTATATTTTGAACTGAAGGCCTGTAAACACTGCGTACCAAAAATCTGCAAACCTTTGGAAAATGAGATATGGAGCCAATTTGATTGTTTTGTACTGTGGATTTCTGCAAACATTTAACGAATACTGCATAAAACAAAAACATAGCTGAGTGATTGTGGCGTCAGCAGTGGATTGGTGATCCTCAGAGGCTGGTCAGGTGTCTGTCTGCCTGTAGGTATCTGCAGCTTGGCATCAAGATCCTGATGGTACAAAGATGGGGGACTGAAGCCCCTGAACACTCTGTGTGCTCTTTGGCATGGATAGCATGGATAACTGGATTTTGCGAGGCGCCAGCTGGGAGCGGGATGACCTTGACCAGGCCTTCGGGAAGCCAGAGATACCCTGTGTGTCTCTGTTTGTCCTGTACACAGTGTTGGGGAAGTTACCCACAAAAGTAATTAATTACAGACGAGTTCAGGTCCAGAAACACAAATCCAGGCCAAGATTTTGTTTCAACCAACCGGTTGAGTATAAAGAGGCACAGTCACAGAGCACTCAACTGGTTGGTTGGATTTGTACTTTCTGGACCTGAACTTGTCTGTAATGAATTACTTCTGTGAGTAACTTCCCCAACGCTGCCTGTACGTGCTACATCAATATAGCTTGGGATCCGATATACTACTATTTTATCATTAATTGGGATGCCATATTGTTGCTTGTATACAATTACTACCCAGATTAATAATACTTGCATATATTAATCAGACATCTGACATGTTTCTGACCAATTTTTGAAAAATATCCAGAGATGACATTTCACATGAAACCTTAGTAGATCATTTATGATGGGGCCCATAGCATTATATCATTCATCACCAGACAAATGTACAGGGCACCTACTTTAGGAAACTGCTCATTCCCCCAACATGCACTGATGGCCACTGGCCAGTGGGAGCGGAGATTAGACGTCTCATTGGTGTGAGCCCTGGATGGAAAGCCCGCCAGTCCCCCCAGCAAGGAGAGAAGAACCCACAATTTTGCAAAGAAAGAGGAGTCAAAATCATTGGTGCTTATTCATGACCACACATTTCAAGCCTCCCAGAGCATAGCTGCCTGCCAAAGAGTTTCTAATAATAACCCCGGTAGAATTTAATCTGCCCTTAAGGCCACGGTACAGTTTTGGCAAGTGTAAACAGTGATTCCACTATTATTATTGCTGTGATTACACATCTACATTGGAAAGTAAGCTTTCTGAACAGCTGTCAACAGGATGAAGACACATGAAGGTCGTTATATTCAAGCTCTTATGGTTTGCACTCCCCCTTTTCTCTTCCACTGAAGGAGACTTAAGGTGCTATTTTCTATGTGCAAAAGCCCACGCGGATGATGCTGTACTACAGACCACTTTGTATGGAGTGATGCATGAACTAAAACACCTAATATGTATCTTTATTGGCTGTCAAGGCTACTGGAGTCGTACATTTAAAAAAGAAGGGATAGGGGCTCACTAGGTTGTGCTCTCAAATATTCACGATTCCAATTTACACGTCGGGCAGCCGGTGAGGCTGAGTTGGGCCTGTCAGGCCGGTGAGCGCATGACGTCACACTGGGATACGGATTGATTTATGTGCACGGGGCGCCTGTCAGGGACAACAACAACAACAGGGATTCTCTGTGGGAGTGGAGCACGGGCAGAGAAGCGGCAGGAGCTAAGCTGAGCTTCAGTATGCACCACAGACCCACGCCGGCACTGCCAGGCGAGTGCCGCATCGCAGGCCTGCTGTGCCACGTGCCAAATCAACAGCCGTCTCCATTCTTCAGTTGCGGATTTTTTTCCCAGAGGAGATGATTTTGATGCATTCCCTGTATTCTTTTTCAAGCCGCAGATTATTTTAACTCTGACCGTTTCTCCCACGGAGACTGGAAGAGTAATAAAACAAAAACAAATTGCAATCAGTACTACTTTGCATTGCCAAGAAAAAAAAAACACTGAAATACAAGATGCTGTTGCAAATTGTACTTATATCCAGTTTGAGGGGGGTTATTAAATCCATACTCTTTGACCGGGTATCTTGCATTTAAGGGCAGTGTTGACCTTTGAGTCTGTCGGTTTACATTGTGTCCCATTACTCATATCATGAAGGTAATTTTCTGGATAAATAACATTACCTGGCTTTTACTGCTAACTGGCCACTAGGCCAATTATGTATTATCCACACGCTTAAAAGGCAGCTTGTAATTTTCTACTCAAACAGTAACTATCTTGATCCAAGTGCTGGAAGAACACAAAACTCCCTACAGCCCTCGTATGACATGCCCCCCCCCACAAGAAAGATGAAGAAATAGTAAGTTTCACTCTCCTCCACCACTAAGTAAGAGCATCTGGATCAAGTGTCTAGATCAAGCAAATGTATTCACATCTCCCTCTCTCTCTCTCTCTGTTGGTCCATCCATCAGCATTGATTGCTGCACTGGACCCGTGTTGCATAAGTTATGTGATACTGTAGCTCCATCTCGAGTTAAATGCACACAGACAATCAGCTATTTATCGCACTAATTTGGAATTAGCGGTTTTTGTGTGTTGCTGAAGTTCACATACTTGTAGCACTACAGTGTGGGACTTCAATAAAAACGTGACCTTGAGAATATATTCCAACTAAGATTTTCTGTTTTTCTCTGCATGAGGCAGATGAAAGCGAGAGACTGGCAATGACATTTAAACATTTCCGTGTTGTAATCTGAATATTACTGGAAGCTTCTCATTTGAAGTTTACAGAACAAGTAAATAAAACGAGAAAATAACAAACAAGAAGAATGTACTGCTCTGTACGATACACTATGCTTATGAGAAACCTTAAACAAGGTTGTACAAGCAGGAAGCTTTAAAGTCTTGAAATCAGATTCTGTTGAGTTCATTCTTATGGAAACGTGTTGCATTATGGGATGTCTGTGAAACTACAGCACTGCTTTGACAGCATATTCTTATCACTCTGCCTCTTCTGTTGCTCTGCCACTTACCAGAAAAACCTCAGAGAAATCAGTTACTAGCCTCTAACTCCTGTTCCAGGGCCTCTTTGGTCCCGGGCCCAACATAAAAGTGTCACGGAAACTGCTAATGAGAAACAAAGTCAGCTGGGGAATGAGAAAGGAGGCAGACCATTCAACCTGACTTCTGCATTGTGTGTGAGCTGAAGCACATATCTGGCTAATCACTGTGCCTGCCCTAGATTTTCTTTTTCTTCAGAGGACCAAAATGCTTTGCTTTATGCTGTGTGAATTTAATTTGCAAGGTCAAGCCTACTTCTTTCACATTCTCTGGCACAGAACACCTTTGCTCAGATCATTGTCGGGTGTTTTCATTCATTTTATGTGGATATCTCTTTCTCTGTATCTGACCAATTATCTGCAGAGATGGTCTTAAACACACCACATACAGAGACGCAAACAATCTCCAAAGAAACTTTAGGTAGCATTTAGTTTTATTTGTAAATATAATTTATAAACACATTCATAGCAAATAATAATTCGCAAGGCATTATAAACATGGCTTCACATACCTATCAAATGGCAGGGAACATTATAGCCATGCGTATTATGCATTATGAGTGCTTTATGAAGCTCTCATCTATAATGCGCTATAGCTATCTTTATAATACATTTGAATGGTCGGTGTAAGCATAAAGGATGCTTTGCACTGCATTATAAAGGTATCTACAGTGTATTATACTGTAGATAAACATGACTATAGTGTGTTATGCCTTTTTATAAATATTTATAGCCATGTCTGCAATGCTTTTTAGTCAATTGCTACAGTGAACATGATCATTGCAGAGTACCTGTCACTCTATCTATGCGAATGATTCACATTATTCAGCCACTGTCGTACTGTTCGTATAACATTCTCTCTTCACAAGATAAGTGTGAGGAAGTAGAAATGAGGTATATACAGTAGCAGTTATAATATTGATGCAGGTAATGATGCAGATAAGTGAACATTGACAATATTACTCACATTTTTTGTGTATCACTTGGCTGGAGTCATCCTTAAACATCTTTAATACAAATTTACTGGCTTCATAGCAAAAGTCCATTGACAAGCAATGTTTAAAATATCTGCACATATCTTCCACACAGACATTTTCTTTTTATTAAGTGTCATAATTATTTTGACCGACTCATTAATTTCTGTTCTTGCCATTTTGCCATTAATTGCAACTCAAGTCCTTTGCTCCAAGAGGAATATTAAACACCAATGCAAAGGTGTTACTAGTGAAAAAGCAGCCAATCAGACTGCTTGTCAATGACCTTTTTGAACTATAATTTGGCTTTCAAGTAATTACTACTTGAAATTATATTTTTTTACTTAAAATTACTGGTTAATTCTAATCTGATGTATGTTTTTTGGAAACAAATGAATAAAGTAATGAATAATTGATTTACTGAATTAAGCAAGCAGCCCAAGGTTTATGTGAGTGCTGAAGATTAGAGATATCCATCCATCCATTGTCCAAACCACTTATTGTACTGGGTTGTGGGGGGTCTGGAGCCTATCCTGGAAGCAACAGGTATGAGACAACCCTGGATGGGCTGTGAGCCCATCGCAGGGCACACTCACACACCAGTCACCCACACGTGTACACTGGCAACTCCAATCAGCCTCAGCATGTTTTTGGACTGTGGGGGGAAACTGGAGGAAACCCCACGACGACACGGGGAGAGCATGCAAACTCCACACACATGCAACCCAGGTGGAGACCAGAACCCGGGTCCCAGAGGTGTGAGGCAACAGTGCTGACCACTGCACCACCATGCCGCCCCCAGATTAGAGCTATTTGTATAAAATAGGGCAACAAATATCTCAGCAAAGTATCAAGGGAGGAGGTTTATTACTATTGATTTGTGCATCACTGGTCAAAATAGTGAGGAATCTTTTTTTCCCCCTAACTGCCATGGAAATTTATTGGGATGAGGCTGGTTTGTGACTTTTGGATGCATTACAATGAGATCTAAAGGAGCCAAGAACTGCAGGTTATGAGATGAGAGAAGGATAAATGAAAAGACAGAGAGTGCACAGTAGACAATGGAGACAAGACACTCTTTGGAACAAAGGTAACGGGAAAATGTTTCACTCCAACTCCAGAAGCCGGCATTGTCTCAGGGGAGGAAGGCAAAATGAGACTCACATATACATACATGTATTTAGAGGGTGGTTCACTCTAACTGTGTAATTTGTGGCAGAATCTCAGAATTAGGTCTCTTAACCGGCTTGGCTTCAGACAGACGGTAAACAGACTCTACAGTATAGGCTGTGGTCAATGTGGAAAGCGAGAAATGAAGAGATGAGAGGGGAAGAAAAACATCTCAGGAACTCGGAGCACGATTCTTTAGTTTGATCGTGGGATCGTGGTCATTTTACCGTAGGAGAAATGCATTAGAACACGACTGTCAAAATAAGCCCATGAAAACTGTTAAGGAGAGAGAGAATTGCCTAAGTAAACATTGCACCACATTGTGTTTTATGCAAGGACAACACTGCTAGATATACTGCACAGTCATGAGTAATATACCTATGCAGGTATGTAACAGTCTTCTCTTTTATTTAGTTAATTTTGATATCCCAATGGGAGAACAGTGTGATGTCATCTTTCCCCTCTCAGACAATGTGCACTCTGCAGTGTTTGGCTATGTTTGATACCTCCTCAGGAGTTGACGCCTGGTGCCCTAAGTAGCTGCCAGTCTTGCCTACTGGGTAGACATATTGGTTCACTTTAATGTATTTGTTAAGTTATATTTGCTAGCGTCATTAATATAGCCTTTAAATGCAAGAATTGTGGAATATATGCAAAAACTAACAAGTTTTGAAATAATGTGTAATTCTGCAGTGTGAAATTTTTGTTTTTTTTTATGTTTGGGGCATAATACCTGTTACGGTCCGGGGCTGTGCAGGGCGGACAGACGGGCAGCAAGGCAGGATCGGGGACAATCAGGGTTTATTGCGAGGGTTCCACACACACGGACAAGCAACATTAATGCTGCGTCTGCCGGAGAGACGCAGACGCAGACCTAAATACACACAAGACGAATCACGGGACGGGCGTGCAGCAACGCCTACACAGGTGGATCACATCGGGGAATCACAACCGGGAACGAGGTGGGTGTGGCGATACACGGGGCTGGAACGGGACGGACGACGCGGGACGTAACAATACCATTGAAAGCACCATGTTTGGATGAAACCCAACCATATCATTGCAAAAGCACAAAATGACCATGTTGTATGAAAGGCTTGTTGGTAATGTTGCTTTGGCCCCCTGAGAACACAGCTGGAAATTTCCATAAAACTACTGCCTTAAACAACAACTTCTCATTTAGTTACTCCCTTGGTTAGAGGCTATTTGCAAATATGATGGTAATAAAAAAATCATTTTCCGACCAATATGAGCACTTATGACCATACGCCTGACAACAATGCATGGAGGAGTGGAAGAGGTTTTCAAAGCAGAATGTATAAGATGTTGAAAAGAAATTGAGTATGGAAGGCGGAAACGGAGTTGCAAGCACAGCCACTGCTACCGTGATTTTTACTTAGCAGCCATTTTGACTAACAATCAGGTTGTTGAAACACAACTCTTTAAACAAGTTGAGGTTGAAGGTTAGCTAGAGATGTTCAGGACATTTCTGCTGTGTCAAACATGCCATGACCAGTCTAGCATCAGTCTGCAATACTGCTGCATGATCTAAGGAAATAAAATGTTTATTAGGCTACCCTGGTATATTGATTAAATACAATATATTCTTCAAATGTGAACCTGTATTGTGGTGCAGGGTGAATAATTGGTGTTGAGTAGGACACAGGCTCAGCTGGTGGCTTGTGGGGTTCAATCCCTTCCATCAGCTGAGAGCTTGTGGGGTCCAGTGCCTTCCATCAGCTGGTGGTTTGTGGGGTCTAATCCCTTTCATCAGATGCACCTGAGCTAGACCCAATTCATTGTAGCATTGCTCACACCCAGGTACAGCTGCTACCAAGAAACCTTTCGGGCCCAATTCAGAGTGAAATCGCAAGAAACACTACAAAGATTTTTGTACTGAGCCATGCTGTGCTTTTCATTACTTACTGTGTTTTTTTTATCTATTTATTGCAGTCTTTACGTTGCCTATAGCCAGGATAGTTACAAGCAAGACACACCCAACTTGTCAGACAAGAACACCAAGCACAACATAGTCATTGTATTATAGCACAAAATAGCCATTGTATTATAGCACAACATAGCCATTGTATTATAGCACGACATAGCCATTGTATTATAGCACAACATAGCCATTATATTATAGCACAACATAGCCATTGTATTATAGCACAACATAGCCATTATATTATAGCACAACATAGCCATTGTATTATAGCACAACATTGTCATGCAATAAAATACTATGGCTTAGTCATTGTATTATAGCACGACATAGCCATTGTATTATAGTACGACATAGCCATTGTATTATTGCATGACAGCCATTATATTATAGTGTGACAGCCATTGTATTATAGTACGACATAGCCATTGTATTATAGTGCGACATAGCCATTATATTATAGTACGACATAGCCATTATATTATATCACAACATAGCCATTGTATTACAAAACAAAGTCAAAGTGAGGTAACATTTGCAATACTGATACAAACCTGTTTTTTCATGTGGGACTAATAATATATATCCTGACAGGCAGTGGTTGTGGTGCTGCAATAGATCTTTACCTTTATCTGGCTGAATCTGAATCAATAATACTGAAAAAGGAGACAGGTGGTCTAACGATCAAGACTCGTAATGTGTTCCTAGTTACAAAAACGTTAAGAGAGGAGTTTAATTAGAATGGGTTCAGTACAAAACAAATATCTTTCTTAAAATAAAAACGTTTATGCATCTGTCTTCTAACTGCTTCATCACAGAGTCCAGGGAAGTACAATGCAGAGAGATTCTCTGGATAGGATGACAAGTAAAAGAAATGTTAGAAATAACAATAACAAAGTTTATTTCAGAGTCCAAGAGTTAAGGTCAACAGAAAAAGGCAGGACAGGGAGAAGCCTGGTCCTTTGCTACAATATTCTGTCAAAAGGCTTCTGGAAGGGGAGTGGGAATGGCAGCCATCGGACACTGCAACTGACCGTCAGCTGCTGAAACCTGGTCGTTCCACCCACGTGGAACCAGAGGACACGTTACCGCTTTTCCTGAGACTCAGCCGCCAGGCGTACCACATGCATTACTTTTGCTCTGGGGTCTCTAAAGAAACCCTTAAAAAGACACCGAGTCTTGGAAAGACACTGAGTTCTTCTCATCATCAATCAGTGGAATCCCTTCAGGACATTATTAGCATGTAAATAATCGCCCATACTGAGATCTTAATCTCTTGGCTGTTTAAGCTGATACAGCATGTTTATAATAATGTCAGCCTCATCTCTCATGAGTTCCCTTTTCATGCCTTTGTTTAATAAACAGTGCAACACTTGCATTTATGGTCTAAAACAAGGAATGGAGGGTGAAAAATCAGGAAAACTGGCCATTCAGTGCATAATATACTGTTGATCCTGATGTTCAGACTTCTGCCTTGACTTAAATTTTGCCATACTGGAAGAATAATTTTTTATCCTGCAAAGTATTTGCTGGAAGATTCTCAAGATGGTTCCGAGGCTCTCCATGGCTTGACTCATGTTGTTTTTCTCTCTCTCATCCCACTGTAGCTAATTACCTTATGAAAAGCATTAGCTGGGAATTTAGGGTCTAATTTTCCTGTTTACCTTTTTTTGCCTTAAATCTCAGTGGTGACACACAGCCAGGAATTAGGGGGTCGAGGGAGGGGTGGAATTGTTTTCTGGGAATGGGCCAGACCAAAGTATACCCAAGTGGTTGTAAAGTATTCCCATACTGAGCTTGTGAAAATGTAGAATGCAAAGAGATGTATGCAGTAAAAGTAATGTTCTCCTAGATATTCTGGACTGTGGCAGTTTTCTTACTCTCCGCCTTAGCAACTGAATGGCTGAATTAAATGGCTGAAAGTAACAAATCGCCTCTCAGTTTTATTATAACTACAGCTGTATACCCACAACCCTGTACTTAAAAACCAAATGGAATATCTTTTTGGTGTGAGTGTCTCACAATTGCCTTATTTCTTCTTTGTTTATATAATATGTTTCAGAATTTTTGTTTTTTTATTGTTATTTTCTGCAGATTCTTCGAAGTTATATAGTAAAGGACTAGTATAGCCTGACATGTCCGTCATTTGTGGATGGTACTGTAGTACTGTATGGTGGATTCTGATGAAGTCGGAAAATTTTCCTCACAGATCCAACATATCACACAATGTGAATGACCACCCTCATTTAACCTGGTCTCAGCAGAGTTAACATGAATCGTTTAGACCATCTTTGGCCTAAGAATACATACCCAATCATCAAAAGAATAGAGAGATGCACAATAGGAGTGGTACTTCATGCTTGGCGGGGTTTGTCCTGGTTGAGAGCACCTACAGAACTCTGTCTCTCAGAGAAAGTCTGGAATGTTAAGTGTCTGTTTTGTGATTTTAGGCTAGTCCCTTTTTTCTAATTTCTTATAGCTCTGAACTCAAACATTCAGAAGCACAGTGCACACATGTGTTCAATACAAAGGACCGTTCTTGTTGATATGCGTTTAAAGATGCTTCTACGGCAGACAGCCCAATAGCTACCAAGGTGAAGACATATCACAAACAAATGTCCTTTCAGAAGAAAAATGTGATTTTATTGTAATCCATTAACCCAGGTGTTATGGTTGGTATGAGCAGAGTCATATTGGTGTACAGATAGGGAACCTCAACGGAAGCTTCTGTTCCAGGGGACATGTCCACCTTCAGCTCTATTAACCTACCAAACGTGTGATAGTAACTCCTAAACCTCCATTGAATGAAGCCTTGTGATTGACAGAGCCAATCAGACCCATTACTAGAAAAGTATGCAATGTCTGTAGTTCTTCAAAAATAGCTCCCGCAGTGTTCCCTACAAAGGGCACTAGCTGGCTGCTTTGAACGGCAGACGTATGAATGAGTTCATGTCCTGGATTATGAAACGTGACCTTGGTCTTGACACTTAGGAAACAGAGGCCCATTAGGAGCCAAACAACTGCACAATTGCAGCGACACTGCACCTTCAGATACGTGAGGGGTCAGGCGTAGATAAAAACAATAAACAATAAAAAAACAATAACTTTCCTCCTTTATGCACTTAAAATTGTTCTGCAACTGAAAAAAATGGCCTGATATTTTGATAAAGACTGTGGGGGAGTTAGTAAAAGTGAGTGAGAGTGAAATTACCTGGTTGTTCTTATGCTTGAATGAGAGACAGCTGTTGGTTCCTGACCTCTTACCAGTGCACACCTGGATTCACACCTGGATTCACACCTGGATTTACACCTGGATTCACACCTGGATTCACCTGGCAGCCAGCCATTGCTGACTCGCAGCTTTTAGCCATGTTCCTTAAGAGCACCACTCTATCTTCTGGGTTTTTATCTTCACCAGCATCTGGATTCCCAGAGTATGCGGCAGTTTGACAGCCTCAGCCTTTGCTTTAGACCATTCTGAGTTATGTAATCCAGTGGTGGCCTCTGTTGGCCCATCAAAACCGCGGGCAGTTTATTTACAGCTGCACGAGCCTCCAGCACGCCCTCCCTTGGCGACAGGAACATTCCTGAAATGGCCCAGAGGGCTTCCTGTTTTTTG
This sequence comes from Pollimyrus isidori, assembly GCA_019775955.2. Taxonomy (NCBI): domain Eukaryota; kingdom Metazoa; phylum Chordata; class Actinopteri; order Osteoglossiformes; family Mormyridae; genus Pollimyrus; species Pollimyrus isidori. Next base: position 28,290,100 of record JABFDZ020000109.1, read on the forward strand.
GTGAGCACCACAGCTGCCCAGGCTGCAGGTGACCGCCGTGCAGTGCAAGGGAGCATGCTGGGAGGGCATCAGCGGCAGCGGGGTGCCACGGCACCAAAGGGCTTTGTTAAGGGGAAGGGGTGGCAGGAAGTGAAAGTATATAGTGTTCCAGCCTTGCCTTGGGGTGGAACTAGCCAGAGTGAGCTGGGGGCCCCCCAGGCAGAGCAGTAAGTGTTGATGGGACCCAGATGTGAATAAGAGCAAGCTGCCTTGGAGTGGAGTTGGAGCACGTTGGAGCTCTGGGATTCATTGTTTGGTGCTGAGGGCTGTGAAGATTGCAGAACTGACTGAAACGAATTGAACTGCTTAGAATACAGGCCACAAGCTCGCCAGCATTAGAGAGGCATGATTTGTTTTCGTTTCTTTTTTTTTCAGAACCCAAGACAGATGTTGCTTGCTGTCTTGAAACATATGGATACACGAGGACTGAGGCAAATCCACACATATACATAGATGCATGCAGCTACTTGCAGGCACATGCATGCACACGGACACCATGTGCTATGCACAACTGGGACTTGCGAACACATACAGGCATGCATTGAAAAACATGCATGCTTATTTAACATGCCTAACAGTTAAATCCATGTTGAATGGTAAATCGTTCTTTTCTCTAACTTCTCTCCTTTCATGCAATTCCAGATGTCGGCCTATATTTCCAAATTACAGCCATATCACATTTTAATGTAATGCTGAGGAGAGAAAATGAAAGGAGAGAACCTCATGCAGACATTACCTGAGGCCTACCATAACATCAGCAGATGATGTCAGAGGGCAGGCAAATCATGGCTGCCAGGCCCTCTGGTTTATAGGTTCTGGTTTGAGACACAAGGTGTGATGCGCCTGCTGAAAGGAGCCAATGACAGATAGAGGAGCGAGTGACTCAAGCCTCCATACATCAAGGTTCCCAGTTAAGAAGCTAAATGTCCACAGTTCCAGCATTTTGACCTAGAGATGCAGCAATACCATAACTTGTGAAATCTGTCTGGACACTAAATCAATTAATTAAAGTGCAAATTTGGATGAAAGATAACATCTTAGGGGCTGCAATAATTTTCCACCTCTGCGGGCAATTTGTATTTTGTATGTAAACATTGGTGCTAAAGAATCAGAAGGAGCAAATAGCCACAGACTGTGCAGGCTTCTCAAGACACGGAGGTGCAGCCCTGCTAGCAACAGCTCATTCTTAACTTGTAAGCACAGCCCATTTATACTAATCCCCATGATGTGGAAAGCAGGAGATGCGGCCTTCCAAAGCATCCCTCAAAATGCTCTGTCACATCAATGCCCCTAAGAGGCAAAACAATCACAAATGTGCCATTAATGTTAGGCCATTTATTTCTTTTATTTTTTCTCTTACTGATGTCTATGTCTGTCTGTCGTCCTCCATTTACAATGAGGCAGTTGCGTGTGAATTATCTATTGTTACTGCTCCTCCCAGGATCATTGAAGGTTGTACTATGGAACCTTCAGTTTCTTTTGCACATGATTTTTATAGATCCACCAGAGGGCAGCACTGAGCCACCAGGAGTCATAGCTGTCTGAGTACTTCTAGTTCTAGACTCCACCCTAGAAACTCACCTGTTGACTGTTACCTGCTCATAACGTATGTATTTAAATTGGATGATTTTCTCAGACTGCGCCCAGTCCTTAAAGCCATACATTATGGAGTGTTTCAGACTACTGTCCACTATAGTGTGGCCATTGCTTGCTAGTTTGTCATCTGTTGTGTCAAAAGAAGGTGGTCGTTCTAGTTATATCCATTTTATGGAGTTTGTTTTTGTGTTTCAGCTAAAGAATGTAAATGTATTTGTTTGGTGTGTTTTCAGCACATGTGTTCAGAAGACCCTTGTGACAGTGTCACTGAGCCACACAAGACCATCGTACTGACTTACCAAGGAGCCATGTTTCAGGAAGAGCAGAGCCAGCTGGTGGATGCACCAGGAACCTATGTGCTTGCACACTGGTGGTACCTAAGTCTCCATTTCCATTACCATCTTTTCCCAATCTAATGGTCACTGGTGAAGAGATTTAGAGATTTTCTTGGACACCTCACTGCTCAGAAAAGCACCTAGTTTATTCATATAATAAATAAAAATGTGGACAGTCTGGCAGGGAGCTCGGAGAGAGCAAAATCATGGATCAGCTGTGGGTCCCTGAGAACCAGATTGGGAAACACTGATCTAAGAGAAGTTTTTACCCATCCAACCAGGAGGTAGCTAGAGTCCTGATCTCTCTGGAGCAGTACTTGACTTGTGACATCTGAAAATCCCTCATGAAGTCAATCATTAATATGGGCTGACATAAGAACATAAGAACTGTACAAACGAGAGGAGGCCATTCGGCCCATCAAGCTCGCTTGGGGAGAACTTAACTAATAGTTCAGAGTTGTTAAAAT
>JABFDZ020000109.1:28304356-28321473 GCA_019775955.2 Pollimyrus isidori
TATGGAGGCAGCCTACTCAGCGTTCAGCGTTTCCTGTGGCTCGTGCTATGGAGGCAGCCTACTCAGCGTTCAGCGTTAAAGGGTGGGCAAGTTGGCCATGCCGGCGACATCGCCATGAAGCATGTGGGATGACCTACAGCAGGTTCTTGAAATCTGCCTTGCCCCAGCACACTATGAAAGCTGACTCCGGGAAAGGTGAGAAACGTGGGAGAGAAGAGCTGCAGCCACACATCTGTGCATTCCAAGGGTGATATGTGCAAGTGTGTCACCGCCGTAACCCTGCGTGCATTAAGCTGTGGGTAACTTAACTATGCAGCAATTCTCCTTAACCCTTATTGGTTCATTTTTCTAAAGATACCCAGAACAATGAATCAATGTTAATCAAATACATGGGTTGAGGTTAAAGGTGATTTCACACTCTTTTGAAGTGCCAATTTCTTTTTGAGTTAAATCTGAACAGAGATGGCCTTTCTGAATATGGTTCCAGTTGGTTCCAGCATGTAGCTGGTTTCTAGCTCTCCCCTCATAATAATAGTACAGAGATATGGAGGCATACATGAGCCAAATTAGCGGGTTTAACACGGACTCAACCGCGGCTGCAACCACTAAACCTTAGCTGAACCTTGCTGGACTTTTTGTCCTATTGAGGATCGATGGCTGTTGATATGTGATTGCACATGAATATCTACATACTGAGCGTGACTTTCTCTGTCTTCCATGTAGCTCCGTTCCACCCTGCTTGCCCTGCCCGACTCTCCCTGTGACCTGTCCTGACCTCCCTCCTGCCCTTCCTCCCCTGGCTTCCGACCCTGCCTGTACGACCACCACCCTGCCTGTACAACCGCCACCCTGCCAGCTCCCACTTTCTATTGCTACAGCACTGTGCAATAAAGGTTCTGTCAGATATCCCTCTGCTGGTCCTAGCAAGTTTCTGACACTGTCGGTGCCAGCTTCGATGGACTCCGGAGGATGGTGGAGGACAGGAAGACCTGGAGGAACGTTGTCCTTGAGGTCGCGATGGGTCGGACACGACTTTGCAACTAACGACAACAGCTACAGCCCACCATCCTGTTTTGTAGAAGAGCTCCATTGCACGTATAAATAAAATATACATGAACACACCCACACACACAGGTGAGCCAAAACATAACTGTTTTAACACAACCAACGTTGACATTTTCCACCTACACTCTCCAAGACAATGATTTTAAAAGTACTCAAAACTCAGTGGAGATGGTCTTTTTTTTTTCACTCCCCATGTGCTGCCAGAACCAATGAATAACAGAAGTGTGTCGCTCCTGAGAAGTGCACAACAACCCTGTGCAAGGAGCTTCGATGCTAACTGACAGGACACAGAGGTCAGAGGTCTCTTCAGTGTGGCTTCAGAAGCATGCAGCTGCAATCTGAAGCCTGGGAGGTGTTCTGCGCTGGAACCTGGGAGGTGCTCTGTTCTGGAACCTGGGAGGAGCTCTGTGCTACAACCTGGGAGGTGCTCTGTGCTGGAATCTGGGAGGTGCTCTGTTCTGGAACCTGGGAGGAGCCCTGTTCTGGAACCTGGGAGGTGCTCTGTGCTGGAACCTGGGAGGTGCTCTGTTCTGGAACCTGGGAGGAGCCCTGTTCTGGAACCTGGGAGGTGCTCTGTTCTGGAACCTGGGAGGTGCTCTGTTCTGGAACCTGGGAGGTGCTCTGTGCTGGAACCCAAGGCCCCTTTTGCACATCACTGCTTGTGCTACTTCAGACAGTTTTGAATTATTTCTTCCACTTTGCAGCCTGTAAGTCGATAGTGCTTGTTATTTCACATAATAATAATAGTGTAATAATAATAATAATAATAATAATAATAATAATAATAATAATAATACATTTTCTTGATATAGTGCTTTAACAAGAACTCAAAGAGTAAGTTACAGAGTATGTACACAGAAAACAGATTACACAGATACACATTATGCATACGGAAGGTTGAACGCCTGGGCAAAAAGAAAGGTTTTTAGCTTGGTTTTAAAAAATGAAACAGAGGTCGATAAACGGATGGTAGGAGGTAGTGAGTTCCAAAGGCGGGGGGTAAACGGGAGAATGCAGTCACCATAGATATGTAATTTGGATGGGGGGATGAAGATAGAGCCAGTAGAGGAAGATTTAAGACTGTGGGGAGGCTGGTAGGGTAGAAGCAAATCAGCAAGATATGGGAGACCTTGATTATTAAGAGCTTTAAATGTCAGAAGCAGCATTTTGAAATTAATGTGCTCTTACATGTGGAGCCAGTGCAGAAACACGTTTTTCTGTAAACCAGAAGCTCCCATGGAAGAGCAGCTTACTGCAATCCTGCACTGGCCTGCCTCACCACTGGTCTCCCCTACCACTGGCATACATTTTCAGATGCAGCTGTCTGCAATTATCTGGTTCGACAAGACTATCCTATTACAATTAATGTGTTGGTCTCTGGCTCCATATTGTCTCAGTGCCTTCGATGGTCTTCTCTTCACGTCAAAAATTACAATATCTGTTCCATCTGCATAGAGACACACCCCCTCATCTTGGTGCATCGGGATCTCAAACGTTCGTTCTCAAACGGCTCTTTAAAATAAACCCAGAATCTCATAATGAACCTCTGTTCTGTTTGTTATTTGTGGCCAGAGATGGGTGGGTAGGGGTTCGGGGGGGGGGGGGGGGAGGTGACAAACAATGGCAATGTGTTTTTGAGAAGGAAAGAATGACATCAGCACAGGCAGGCAATTACCGACGTGAGACTTTAACGGGCCATTCAGTGCTGCCTTATGTAACATTGTTATTCTCTTAGAAGAGCATGGCAGGCCAGTGTGGCGGAGGGTTGGTTTTCTGCACATCCTGTCATGAATAGGCAGCGAGGGAGGTTGAGCTGTGCCCAGAGGCAGAGGTGCATCCCCCAGAGGCCGTCAGCTGGGATAGCAAAGAGTACCCATTACGTGGAGGTGTGTGGTGTCTCAGCATCTCAAAGTTACATAAGGTAGCAGGTCCCATACACAGTCTTATGTCCTTGTCCAGGTTCAGGGAGGAGCCCTTTGCTGGCCTGTTAACCTGAATTGTTGTAGTAGGATTTTCGGCTGTGTAAATAGCTAAAACCTTTAGCTTCTTGGGATACAAACATCTGATAAGCATCTATGTTGTATGGCTAGTGGGTAGTTGTGGCCTAATAGTTAGGGAAATGTGCTTGTCATTGGAAGGTTGTTGGTTCAAATCCCCCACCAGTGAGGTGTCTCACATGAGATATTGCTCCCTGGGTGCTGAATAATAGGTGCCCCCTATTATGTCACACATGGGTTTAATGCAGAAGACTCATTTTGCTGTTGTACACTGTGTGCTGTGGCGTGTCGGCCACGACAATGAATCACTTTCACAGTGATATGGTGAGGTGGAACAGGCAGCCTATAGGACTGGACAGTCTCTTACACTTTACCTGAGTGCACAGAAACACAGAGGAGTCTGATTCCTTGACTTGACTTGTCGTTCTTATGTCTTTTTGGGGGCATTGGGTCTGAAAGTCCTCTCGGGGAAGTCACCGCTATCCAAGTCCGCATGGGTGCATTTCCAAGTCCGCATGGGTGCATTTCCAAGTCCGCAATGGGTGCATTTCCAAGTCCGCAATGGGTGCATTTCCAATTTCGCAATGGGTGCATTTCTAAGACCGCAATGGGTGCATTTGCAAGTCCACAATGGGTGCATTTCCAAATCCGCAATGGGTGCATTTCTAAGTCCGCATGAGCGCATTTCTAAGTCCGCAATGGGTGCATTTCTCCTCATTGCCAGCACAGTCACTCTTGGCCCTAGGAAGCCTGTAAAAGCCGCATAGCCAAAGCAGATGTGCTTCTTAGAGTGCCACTGGAACGACAGCAGGAGTGAGTCCAGGGGTAATTACACAAGACGGCATCTCTGAACTCATTTAAGGTCCCCCAGCTCGCCTGCAGGAGAACCTGGTAATCTGTGCGCTACCCAGATCAGTCCAGATTCTCCCTCTAGCCTTTCCTTGTCTGGTGTTCCAGCTCAACACGATTCTGCCGGTGGATGGTGCAGAGCTGCCTTCACGGAACCCACCGAAGGCTGCCTAATCAGGCCTCATAATGTTGTTGCAGGCAGAGGGAGAGACGACGCCGGCCTTAGTTGTTAGGTGATTTGGTGGTAATCTGAATTGCAAGCATGAATGCAAGAATAAGAACAAATCTCTGATATGCTCAGTGAACTGCTTAGTGCTTTGCCGAAGTAAGGTTGGGCTGTAATTAACCCTAACCCTAACTGAACCCAACCCGAAGCAGGCTCAGTCATCAGATTAATTAATCAGAGGCAGGTGTAACAAACAGTCATGCTTGATACTGGACTGAACAAAAGTGAGCAAGTGAGTGGGAATCAAGGGGGTGTTCAAGCAAACAGGGATCAAGCGATCAAAACCCCCTGGAGACCTCGTCTGGATGGTAGAGTGTGCGTAAGTCTTCCTTCACGTGATGCTGTGTGCAGAGAGTTAACATCTCCACAGCCTTGCACCTTACCCCCTCTCTGCTGCTAATGTTCTCATAGCCCCAGCATGACTTCACTGGGCAAGAATAACCTTATTTTGCCAGGGCAGCCGAAGCATAGATGAGGGAAGCCACAGATGGTTACTGTGAGTCAGTGTGTTTGCTGATCAGGGGAAGCAGGGACATCATTCAGCTTCTAGAAATCAATCTGAAAGACGTTACATCCAGTCCTGGTCTAAAGGGGGGTAGCGACACACTGCTAGATAACATTTAATTATACCCAAGGGCAACAAACTTAATTCTTAGAGTGATTTCAAAACGGCTTTGAATAATCTTGGACATGCAATCCTGGACAATTTCTCGCTGTTTCATTTTAAGATACTTAAAGATTAGTTGAAAAAAATAAAGAGTGTATTTGACTGCAGCCTGTGCCTCAGAATCACTCACTTCTACCGCTTTTAATGTATTTTAAAGTTGTCTGGCCACACAACTTAGACACATATAACTGGCAGGATATAAGTGCCGTCACATAAATAGGGACACTGTTCCTTTTACATGTATCCACACACTGGTCAGCAGACAGACCTGACCCACGGAACAATCTTATCGTCTTACATCCCTGGTTCGGAACACTGATCATTTTAACATTCCTGTCAGCTGCTCTCCTTCATCCTGCACTGTTCTTTCTTCTCTGTGTCTCACAGTCTTTCACTCTCCTCCTTTACCCTGTTTTCTATCTCCTCTTACAGACACTGTCACATGGAGCTGTGAAGAACAGGTGTTCCCTCCCTGTATACCTCACTGGTGTCCGTCGTAAAGATGACCATAATATTTTGACAACACCTCCATACTGCCAACAGTTTCTAGATGAGTACTTGCCAAGATAAAGTTGTGGGTGGGATTTAGAATGAGGTGCTAAAATGCGTAAATGCACATGTTACCGAGTCCATTCTACCAGTGACGGCTTTATTTGTGTGCTCAGCAAATGTTTGTAGATGAAGCATTAGCTTACATGTCAAAGCCTCTCCGTCAACAAATGCTGTTTTGTTTTTAATTATCGAAGCAAAGCCTTCTTTTAGTTATATTGCACAGATGCATATGGTGTTTGACTAGTCAGGAAGGCACCGCTAACTTTTTTACAATAAATTACATTTTTGAATTGCCAGAGAAGATGTTTGCGTAGTGTGATCAGGACATTAATCTATTTGTGCTCTTTTAAGTGTTTGAACTACACTCTAAAGTGTTGGGTTGTTGTGCCAGGAATCCACAGGCCAACTTCAATGTCACATGGCGAAAGAGGTGAGCTAAGTGGACGTACCACGTGGACGAAGGCTGTCGATATGCAGGAGACAGGTGCCCCCTAGACATTCAAGGACAGGGACAGGTATTTATAGCCGCAGAGTTTTTACCATGCTGACCATAAAGTCAGTTCCGAAAATACTCTCAGTGCTACACAGTGGCCCAAACAGAGGTGGGCTGGTTTTGCTGTGACTCTTATGAGTTCAGCCGAGTGCCTGACTATATAAAACGCATGGAAAAAAAACAGGAAAATGATGTCATATGGAAAGATCAGAAGACGTGTGCGTGTGCCGGGTCCTGTTCCGTTACTCTCCTTCCTGTTTGTGCAGACTGAGTGTGCGTCTCTTTCAGATGGACAGCGTGCGCGGAGCTCATTCTCATGTACACACAGTGGCCACTGTGTCTCCCCCAGTAGGGGGCAAGGCTGTTTTTCACCATCTCAGGTTCCCATGCAAGCCTGAAAATGGCACGCGGGCTGTCAGCACATTCTATCGGAAAGGTGCTCACCAGAATTCTCCAGTATCCATTCATTCCGTTTTAAGTACTTATTGACAAACATCCACAGAGAAGAATTTGAATAAGATCTCAGTACACAACCAGTGTAGACATTTTAAAAGTCTCTGAACAGAGATTTGCCCAGTGAACAAATAACAATAATAATAATAATACCAGTGAAACATAATATTCCAATCCTCAAGGGATATGCAAAATAAATGTTTGTCGCAAGAATGGTATAGTGATCATAAATCGGACTATGTAAGCACATACTATAATATGTCAGGACAATAGCATACCATAATAGACTCATTAATTCTTTAAAAACATATAAACTAGTAAATGTGCCTATTTTCTGTCTAATCTTGGAATTACATAATCAGGAGACATTAAGCACAGTAAACAGTCTGAACTCCATCTGTTATAAGCAACACTATGTATTTAAATATTTGGCTTGTGGCTGCCCCCATGTGGTAAAATGACAGAATTACAGTTGCAAGGCTGTGCGAATAATAATTATTAAATATCTATTTGTTTCTGTAATATTGTTCCAGTATTTGTTCTTCCATTAGTCATCCTCATACTGAAATGCTCATCAGTTAAACTCTCAAGGACATGCATTATATTCACCAGGTGAAAGTTTCAGTAGAATTTTCTGCCACGATCACTGCTGGTTTTGTAATTGGCTTCAAATGACCTCCCAAAACTCCCAGCATTCGGAGGACGATTCACATGCTACGCGGTCACTGTGTCACCTTGCCAGCTGGTGTCCTCTTACCAAGCCCAGAAAACTTTGACGTGTTACCTCAGCTTACAGTAAAAACTGTAAAGGCACACACAACTAAAATCCCAAGTAAATAAAGTGCTTTTTATCAACCTGGAAATATTGGTTCTTCACTAATAATCCTGTGGAAAACTGAACGACTCTTTCAGATTAAGAAACTGGCCAGATTTAATTATAATCATGAACATGTTTGCAGGTCCTGTAAGTTAAATATAAATAACAGGCTGTATCCTGATTTGATCACAATCAATCCAACCCCCCCACCCCCCAATAACAAACAAAAAGGCTTAAGATGTTTTAGCATGGCTGTGTAGGTTCGTATGAAATTATGTCATGGTTAACCTACAAAGGATTTTGTAGTGGTCTGCTACCAGGGGTGGAAGGTGTTTCAGTACCAGCCTCTCAAAGAGCATCATGTCATGTGAAGAGCAGCTGATCTGAAGTCCTTAAGGGAGCAGAAGTATCCTTTCCACTGATGTCTTCCAGAGCTGGGGCACCTTCTACAGACTCAGGGGGAGGGAGGGCAGGTCCTGTAGGGGCCCGCAGAGCCGGCTGCTACCTGCTATCAGCACCCTGGGGCTGATTCCATCAGCGGCAGCCTCGCCTGTGCGTCCTTTAATAGGCTCCTTCGGCCTAGTTCACACTTTGTTTTCTCGCTATGGTCCATATGCAGACATCTGCATGTGTTCTTACTGTATGTACATACTATATTTGTCCATGTACACAGATGGCCATGGTCACAGCATGCATACAGCAATGATGTCCCAGCAGAGCAGGAGAGTGCTGGCTAATGTACTGCAGCAAACACATATAAGCGGTGTGGTGAAATGATTAAACCTTTTTGAACAGTTTTACTGTTGTTACAGGTATACAAGTATAATGTATCAAAATGAACTACAACAAATGAACTTGAACGTTGCGTACCGATGCACAAGACATTGAAATACAATTTGTATGCAGTGTTCTTGTAGTGCGTAGCATATTAAACAAAGTTCTATCTCCGCACCTCCTCACACAGCTGCTTAAAAGCATCCATGCTGCCCCCCACCAGAAACTCACGGTCCATTTCCTTACACGTGCAAAGCAGAAGGTCAACCGAACCCAAAATCCAAATCGCAAAAATCCGCTAGACCCATAATCCGGCCTGGAGGCGCACGTTCCGTGAGGACGATCCCCACGGAATTTACGTCCTCGTCCCGTGCACAGTCCGTAATGGCTTCCGGAAAAGTGAAGTATGAACTGACCTTTCCTCACCTGATAAGTGGAGGGGAGGGGGAGTCAATCGTGCCCAGGCATGGTACAAGGTAACTGGGGCACCTGTGAGTACGCGCTGGGGGGGGGGAGTGGAATGGGGAGTGTAAACCTTTGGTCTGGTGTCCTTGATGAGGAAGCCACAGGAATGTGTAAAAATTGTGAAGGGGGATGGAATCAGTGAGGGGCCTGACACCACCCTCTGCTGGCTGGGGGTGTCAGGGGTAAGCTTGACTGGCACAAGAGAATGGAGAACAGATTCATCCCATTAGCTCTGTCCACACTGCCTTCCACTGCATTGTTTCCAGCCTGCTTGTAGCTGCTGCCAGTCCAGACCTCACTGCATACATCCTTCAAGCTGTTCTGTTTGTGCACCAGCTTGACCCTAACATAACAGATATATGGTTGGGGGTTAGGATTATATCATTATTCATTGAATGAAGGGAATGGGGGATGGTGGAGCCAGTGAATTAACATATTTGCTTGATGATACCCATTCTTGATAACCATTTTAAAGATGGCTCCTTTAGTACAGTAGAAAGGTCACACGTGGCAACAGAACTCCGAGCGGTTTCTGGGGTGAAAAAAAGGAATTTGGACGCAGATTGATGATTCCACTCCTTCTCGGTTAACTCTGCGTGACACAGCAGAAAATGCACACCGGCTGCAGGAAACCTTCTCATTAACCCTTTTATCAGTGTTTAGTCTCTGCGTACTGTCACTAGCAGGGTTTGCCTTACACACCAGAAGGAGGAAATTATTAGGTTTCCCCAGCTTGTGCCAGTTTGTATCTGGTTTATCTCGCCGACCTAAGCCATGGTTTCCCAGTGCTGCTGGTGAGGAAAGTCTGTGTGATCATTTCTGTTTCACACCTTAATCTTACTCAGTCAATCTTCATTGTGCTTTGTTAAAACTCACTGATGCATGGATATACCTCGACATTTAGAACATTTCTGTCAGACTATTTGGATAGGTACCTAAAATTGTAAAAAATATATATATGTTTTGCATTTAATGTTTACTTTATGAAGATTATTTAGCAGTCCCAGCAAAACCTGATTTAAAAAGCCAAGCTACAATCCTGAACATGTGCATGACACTAGACGGTATGTTCTCCCTCCATTACCAAACTCTACTCATATTATGAATAATTATGGATGTGTGGGCTGACAGTGTTACATTTTGACTAGTGCCATCATTAGAAAACTCTTATTCGGCAATAATTCTAATAGACATTTTTCAAAAGCTTTAGTCACAATTAACACAGTTAATGCTTTTCCATAAAATAACAAAATAACTTTGCATGGAAAAATGGGTCCAACATTAGTTAGGTAGAAGTTGTAGACCTGACTGTAAAAACGTAATGATATTAAGTTTTCTCAGAATGCCATTGTCAGCCTATCGTAATTCCATTTGGTTGTATTGATATGCACCCCTTCTTATTGTGTTCTTTTGGATATTGTCAGTTTGCTACTCCGGGTGACACATTTAAAATATATACAGTCTGTAAACCTGGGCATCCTTTATAAAGCAAGTTGCCTGGTTACCTTCTATGAGGTCATTCCCAGACACACAAACAGCCTCTGCCACTTGTCTGCATTAACTAACTGCATTGCCTTTCAGATTTAGTGTGTTGTCATGGCAGCAAGGTTTCCTTTGTGCCTTCACTGTTTCTCTCATGGTCGAGTTCCTGCAAAAGCTACCTGGTTCCTGGAACCTGAATGCCATTGATTTCATTTTACTGACAGTTTTGATACATTATATGGAAAAAAAGTATTGGGGCACCTGATCATTACACCCACAGGAACTTTTAAGGCATCCCATTCTAAATACATGGGCGTCAACAGAGGTGGAAATTTCAGGTCCAGAAAATACTGATCCAGACCAGTATTTTGTTCCAAACAACCAGTGGAGAACTCTGTAACTGTGACTCTTTATGCTCAACTGGTCGGTTGAAACTAAATCACGGTCTGGATTTGTACTTTCGATATGGAGTTGATCTCTCCTTTGCGGCTATACCAGCTGCCGCTCATTTGGGAAAGATTTTCACAAGATGTTAGACTGTGTCTGTGGGAATTTTTGGCCATTTCTGAGGTCAGGCAATGATGTTGTACGTGAAGATCTGGCTCACAATCTCCGCTCTAGTTCATCCCAAAGGTGTCTGATGGGGGTGAGGTGAGGGCCCTGTGTGAGCCACTCATGTTCTTCCACACCAAACTCACCCAAATATGACTTTATGGATCTTGCTTTGTGCACTGGGGCACGGTCATGCTGGAACAGAAAAAGGCCTTCGCCAAACTGTTCCCACAGAAGTTGGACGCACAGAATTGTCCAAAATGTCTTGTGTGTGGATTGGGTTTATATTACATTCTGGGGACCTTTATTCAAGTCCCCACAATGATTTGTGAATGCGATCAAAAGTCAATTGCCAAAACTCTTATATTTTGTTTAGTTACTTATGGTTAAGGTTAGGGCTGGGTAGGTCTTTAAGTCATGAGGTTGCGTGCGCGTGTGTGTGTGTGTGTGTGTGCGTGTGTGTGTGTGTGTGTGTGTGTGAAGGGTGGTGTGGCGAACATGGAACAGCCGAGTTGGACACCAGATACTTAAACTATTGCAGAACAGATGAGGCGAGCCAAGAGGCTGTTTGAAATTGCCAACTAGGCTGAAATTTAAGATCAGTCCCCTGTCCCATGTTAGTGAATGCAGGAGGCCTCATGTACCCAGATTAGCTGTTGCCAGTGCCTGCTACATATAGTCACTGACTCTTCACAATTTTGGGCATTAGAACGACTTTCAAGGACATTTTCATTTTTATCAGGTTTGTGTAATGATAATTATTATTATTATTATTGTTCTTCGTGTTGTTGTTCTTTTTTATTATTATATCATGTAAAGCAGATTTCATAATGATAAAGACTTGAGTGCTTAACATCGTTTATATATTGACATTTACCATATATGTATTATTATATCATATAATTCACGTTAAATAGATTACGTGTATTCGTAATATTTTTTCATTGTTTCAGCGTAAATGTATATGTATACCTTGTATAAGTGCCAAGGGAGCAGGGGCCCTTGTGCTCCAGAAATCGCTGCCGGGTCTAGCCAATGAACGGCGGGGATGCGGTCTCCGTCACCGTCACGCCCCCGCGAGCTCCGCGAGCTGCAGAAATGGCCGCACCCTCCCCTGCGCCAGCACTGATGTATTCCTACTTAGGTCTATGTTTCACTTTCAGTTTTTACAGTAAAAGGTATCTCACGGCGTAAAGTATGTTTCTAAAAATCCCGTGAGTTTAGAATAAAAATAAGCCTGAACATTTAGGCATTTTGTTTTGTCGGTACGCAAAATAAATGGCTTTCAGAAAGTCAGCCGGCTGCGCTCATTCAAACGGGCTGGGGACCGTCGGATAGAAGCTACGTTGAATTTTAGCTGAGGTACGCTGTGGCGCTGGTCATCAAATAACCACTCTCCATGGACTAGAGGCACTTTCCTCTTTTCATGGCTCATTCTCATCCCTGCACGCCTTCCATCTTTTGCATGCGTAACCAAATCATTTGTGTTTGGAATACGAAGAGTGCTGCTCAAATTGCCAAACGCATGTGTCTGTATAAATAAATCCGGCTGTTTAGCGCGCCGTGCCGTCCTGTTTAGCAGATGTATAAAATCTGACCTGGAATTGGATGGTTCTCCGGGGTGCAAGTCCACGAATGAGTGGCGCGTTTTGTTCTGTTTCAATCAAACATTGTGCCGTAATGTTTTCTATTACAGTCCCATTACATTATATCTTGTGCTTTTTGCTAAGAATATTTTAAACTCACATGGTCCCAATACCGACTATTCAACTGTAACGTCGTAATCATGTCATGTAAAATAGTAACGTTTTTTGGAAATAATGGGGAATTTTCTGTTTTGAAGGAGGCAGTGTTTCATTCTACTTTCCATGTTTGCCCTGGTTACTCCAGCTACTCCTCAAAACGTTATCAGCCTTAGTGAATTGACTAAATTGGAAATAGTGCTTGACTCACGGTTGAAAGTATTTGCTCTGTGATTGTTTTGTGATAGAAATGAATCCCGTTTAGCTTCAGATAGCTTATAAATGCCATTTCTGCAAGCAGTACCTAAAGATAAATGGACTAGTTCAAGTTGTGCACAGCTGCTTGCAGGCATTAGAGATGGTGTTGAAACCATCATATTACTGGTCCACATTTTTGGCATGTATAAATGTATAGAATTTCGCAGGGCCGAACTGTTGTCTGCCTGATTTTGATTACAGAAAACCTACACAGCAGCCATGCCTGGGGAAGAGGTGCATCAGAGGAAGGGAGGTGGCCGCTCCAAGAAGCCCAGGTCTAAGGCCAAGGGGCGGCCGAGCGGAATCGCTTGTATGGATGGACAGGATGTGTCCCAGTGTTCCTCGCCACAAGTGCCCCTTGGACTGCTCCAGAGAAAAACCATGGAGGAGAAGGCCAAGACGGCTGTGGCGAAGGTGGACGAGGAATCCTCTATGGCCATCTGCCTCCAGGTGCTGTTCCCTTACCTGCTTGCTGGGATGGGCATGGTGATGGCTGGCATGGTCCTGGACAGTGTTCAGGTAAGAAAGACTCAAAACTCCCCTGCTGTGTAGTTCTTTGTCCATGATGTCGTCCCATTGATATGATGTCATGATGACTCGTAGTCTTGGGTTTTTTATGCAATTACCATATTTGTTTTTCTGAAGTTGAGGTTGCTATTTGGTATGTGAAGTACACGAGTGGACGATTTGCTCAAATAATAATGTCCCAAATAGGCTTTATTGCTTTGTGTTAATGGTACACATCAGTAATCAGTCACGATTACCACTTACGCATGCTTACTGCAGCTCTTAATGTTAAAAAGGGCTTTTGTTCTGTCAAACATTTTTTTGTTTGTCTTGTTAGGTCTTTTAAATGTATATACCCAGTGCATACATGTGGTTAGGCCAGTGACATGTCATTGACAAAAGGAAATTAATAAATCTAGTGTAAATAACACAGCAACTGGCTAAGACTGTCTGTTATTTTTATTAGAAACTGATAAATGACAGTGGCCTACTTAAGTAGGAAATGGTAGGCAAAATGGGCCATGAATTCAGATAAAGGAGGACACCTTAACAAGTTTAATTAGGGCTGTGAAACTATAATTAACTAATTATTATTTACGCAATTATCACCACCAGTAGCCTTAACTGTTTAGTTGTTATGAAAGAGGGATATTTTTAATAAAAAAACAGCCTGAGAATAGACAAGTACACAAAATTCTCAATTCAGTACAATTCAGGGACATATTTAAATATTACTTACGAAAAGCATGTTAAGCATTGCGCTATCAGTGACATTTATGCCATGCCCCTCAATGCCCACATGGCAAACTCATGTAAATTACTGTATACACTGTCAAATGCAGCACGGTTTTTAATATAGTATATGTGCAGAAAAACGCGCTTCCTTTTGGAACACTTAGGAAGTTGCAATTGATTAGTCCAATTGCTGGGCCTGTTGCACTGATGACATTGATAGTTTATAGAAATGGTTTGACTTAATATAATCTGCAGGAAATTTATTTACTTGAAATGCTTAAGGCTGTGTATCCGTATGTTATTGCTGATAAAATAGTCTTGAATTTGGTACAAATTTTATTTAGCTAATTGATTTGACGCAGGGAAAAAAAAGTAATTGCATTCTTTTATAGCTTAATTATGTTACATTCAAGGAACTGGGGGAGTTTCCAATGGGAGAAAATGTAACATCACTTTCTTCCTTTGAGTTTGGCAAAGATAGGATCATGTAGATAATTGTTTTATGAATAATTTATGAATGAGTCTTGTTTTATAGGATGTCATGTTGTCCAACTAAAATGATATTTGCCTGACATTCAGTGATGTCCTGAGCCTATATAAAAGCTTAGAATTGGGGCTGACCCAGACATTTTTTTAAATAAATCGATATTGGCTACCACAGCCTGATCCAATCTATTTCATTTACTATGTACACCTAATTCATGTAATTTGTGCAGATTTTAAGTTCTGTCAAATACTGCAATAAGCCTGAAACACATGGCTTGAAACTACAAACCATCGTGACATCAGCCATGGGTAAAATCGTTAAACTGGAAACTTAAATGTCAGATTAATCTGTGGATTACTCAGTTTGCTGATACAATCGATGATGAAAGCCTCAGCTGAGATGTAATTCATTGTGATTTAACCATTCTCCCATGAGTTCAGGTTTATCATTCTGAACCGGATAGTGAAGAAAGCTGCCCAGTAAACAATACTGTGTGCTACTGCTGGTTCAGTCACACACTGAGCATGGATCACAGTTTTAATGAATACTCCTTTTAAAGATTATCTAGCATCGTTCAAGAAATCAGTTGAAGGTTTTCCACCACTGCTTTTGCATGAGCTCGGAACGTACTCACCAAGCCAATCGTAAACACTTCCATTATTGTTTTTTGCACTAGCTCATAGAAGCTGTGGTGTGTTTGTGAGGAATTTAACAGAGTGAGGAGGAAAAAAAAAAAAGCCTCAATAGAACCATCCATCAAAAGACATCAGTGTTCTGTTGTATGGAAATATTTTGGATTCCATAGAGAAGGTGTTAAGAAAAAGTAAGTGATTTGTCGGCACTGCTAGGCAACACGAGCATGTAGGTCAACCTTTATTGGTTGATGATAATTTATGTCAGGCTTTTAATTTCATCAGCCAGTGGAGGTGAGCAAATGAAGGAAGTAATATCTAAACAGTTGAGGAAGCAGGATATGCACATTTTTTTCCAGATGGTAAGTTTTAGGCATCTAGTAGTAATGTACATTGTACACTATTCTTTATATATGTACTATACAGTTAGCTATACCACCTGAGAAAATTAAAACAGCCTTATGGTTTTTGTCTTTAGCAAGCTACCAAAAAGCATTCAAAAACCGCCAACAGCATGGTTTGCACTGATAAAAGCTTGCTTACTGGTGCCTTTTGGCCATATATTTAGTGATGTCGTGCTTGAAGCCCTTTCTTAAATATTCGTGGGCCGTTCCGTCCCGGACCAGAGAACTACATAGTGCATAGCCTGGAGGGTTAGTTGGAACGGTAGGTCCTGTTGTGTGCCGTTGTTAAGAAAGTAACATTAGCCTGCTGATAAATTACTGTGATGCATATTGGTTAACTTTAGACACACGTGTCATGATGGCTTATTTACATGTCTCAGTATAATTATAGCTCTGTTAACTGGAAACCATGACCTGAATGTACAAATTGTCATATACTGTATAGAGATCATAGAATTGTGGGAAATGTACCCCCCCCCCGAAACTCTATTACTATGTTTACAGCCTTTTATAAGTTGGAAAAAAGTTAAATCATTGTGTACCATTTGGTCAAAAATATCTGTTTTTATTTGTAACTTTGTGGTAATTTTCCATGTATTAAACATCCTTAACTCACTCCTTCCATTGTATTTCTGAGAGATGCCGCTTTCCATCAGAGACGTTGCCTTTGGTTATAATTGCTCCAAATTGTTTTTGTGTTTGTGGTTTCCGTAATGAGTAATTTCAAAACAACCTTGGTTTTCCCTTGCTGTGCCAGAATTTCACTGGTCCATTAACCCAAGACCGAGGTTTGTACTGAATTGAGAATTTTGTGTACTTGTCTATTCTCAGGCTGTTTTTTAATGAAAAAAAATCACTTTGCGGGTAATAAAGAATTGTGTTGTGGACCGAATGCCGAGTTTACTGTATTTGCTCTAACGGGTGAAGGTTAATTTTTCAGGCCCTGTCGGACCAAAACACATTCTTTTCACAACTTTTTTTTTCCCCCCCACTGCCAATCAAATATTGACAAGACATTTTATTTATTGTATCTTGTACTTTAAAAATTAATGTAATTAATTATCTTTTGACAAAGTCAACAATGTTGCTTTAACATTGAACGAACAGTAAGAGGATAAAAACAGCGTCTTCGAAGCTGTTGCTTTTCTGCATTTTGCAGAAGGCCTTTAGGAAGGAGCACAACTCAGACCTGTGAAAAATGACCCTGTTTGAAGGGTGTAAAGAAGCTACACACTTCCTGCACGTTTTGGGTGATACATTAATCGCAGGGGCCAAAGTACTTAGCTTACAGTGATTTCTGCTTGAAACACACGTTCAGAATCCTGCAGGCTTGGTGGTGAAGCTTAAAACGCCTCCGCTTGCCTCTCCAGAGTTTTCCCTCTCAGCATCTCATGACTGAGGGTGTGAAGAGCAGGTTTTTACTTGCGCCAATGTATTGGTTTTGGTCCTTTTTTTTTTTGCAGAGCTGGTCTGCATTATTTGAATAAAAAGCAAGGATATTGGTATTTTCGTCTATGAATGTACGGTATATAAATGCCTGTAAAGACCATTGCAATTATGCTCTTCTTTATCAAACGATATGCAGCATCAAAATGTTCTCAGGGCTCAGGATTTTACTATAACATTGTTTTAATGTAGATTTTAATAAAGCTAGTGGTTAAATCCTTTTGTCCGAGGATGCTTGTTTTGAAAATTAGTGTAAAATTAGCCTAAAATCTAATTTTCAAAAGCTCTGATTAATAAAAATGGATGGACTTGATATTTATTTTACTTTGTTTGATTTCCTTGTTGGCATGGTGGTGCAGTGGTTAGCACTGTTGCCTCACACCTCTGGGACCCGGGTTCGAGCCTCTGCCTGGGCTTCCTGTGTGTGGAGTTTGCAGGTTCTCCCCGTGTCGTCGTGGGGTTTCCTCCGGGTACTCCGGTTTCCCCCCACAGTCCAAAAACATGCTGAGGCTGA
>JABFDZ020000109.1:28355161-28367099 GCA_019775955.2 Pollimyrus isidori
GCCAACAGATCAAGAGTGTATGACCATATTTTTAAATATATTTTGACAATGTGATTTTTGTACATTGTGGACTTTCGTGTGGACAACAAGCAAAGCACATAAAATATTACTAATTTTTATTACAAGTTTGTTTTAATACTACTTTCTAAAAAAATTTATAGGCTTTAACTGACTGATTTTAACTAGAACACAGCCAATTTTCTCTATTGGAAGTAAATGTAATAAAATGTAATCTGTTTTTCAGTAGACTGCAGTCTCTTATAAGCAACTTCATGAAGATATTGCTCAACCATGGTCAGCCCTGGCAGAACTTTCAACTTGCTCGTCATCTGCCACCTACAGTATATGTTGACTTTTTATATTTTGAACCTATAAGTAACAGTAAGGACAGATGCAACAGGGCTGTTAATGCACAGAACAGGTGTGGACTGTGCTTTCAAAATTTGTTAATACAATTTCAAGAAGAATTAAAGGTTAGTGTCTTTGTGACAAGAAAACGCCTATTTGTTTATTCAAAGACATGCTTGGAATAAACTCTCATTTTTTCCCCTCACAGTACAAAATACAAACCAACTAATTTTATGCAATTACTCAATCATAAATATAACCGATAGAACGGCGCATATAAAATTCTTCAAAAATAAAAATGGGGTAGATATTGGTTTCATTTGATTTCACTACCTCTTTTAGAACAGGAACTACCGTCATCTCCTGTCCTTATGCTGATACCATGAAGTGTAAGCCTTTCCATGTTGTCGTTTGCTTCAATCCATTTGTTAATTTGGGCTATGACTGCATCGATCATTTAAAGTTCTCACCTATTTTTCGTCATTCAGACCTCTCTCTCTCACCTACCTCCGAGCAGGCAGCAGCAGTCAAATTCAAAACGCATGTGAACAGTAAATATGTTACCCATCCCCAGGGTTTGTCTCCTTTCATTCACATTTACTAGCCGCTCCCATCTGCTACTGTCAGGGTTTGATGATTTGATGGTCTCCACCCTGGTCCAGGTTCAGCACTAAGGTGGGATGTCCCAGTGTCGTGAATGTGCATAGTTTGACCCTCCAGCTCGCACCCGAGTTTCAGTGTCTGGACCTCTTTGCCCACGACTGTCTGCATTAGCGCACGTTGCTCAGTTTGTCTCTCCACTTGTGCTAGTGAACCCTGGCATTCTGCCCGCATGCTGATGGGTGCAAACCCTAACCCTTTCCCACCAGGACCCTTGTTGGTTCCTACTGCAAAGTGCAATTCCAGCTGAATGCAGTGCACTGATGTGCACATGAATGCACAGCCTCCAGTCTGGCCGTTTGCTGGGGAGGCTGCCTGCTCAGCCAGGGAAGAGTCTACTGTGGTGCTTGCGGAGCTATAACCATCCGGCCTGAATGAGTCAGAGCGCGTAGGCACAAGTTCAATGAATTCCAGCACGTAAAATCTGCTTTCCAGATGAGGTGCAAGCCAGCTGCACCCAGGTAGAATGAACTACATCCTGGTATCCCCCATGTGAGCCGAGCTCGATTCCAAGGAAACATACATTTAAAGTAAAAATAAGGAAAGGATCAAGATTCAGAAGTTTATTCTGTTAATTACATATTAAATTACTTATTTTCCTTTCCTTCTTCCATTCAGCAAGGGAGAATTATATTACTGGATGGTATGCACAGGATTTGTTGCTGAAAAGTCATTCCTCTGTCTTGAAGGGGCATATTAAATTGGAAACTTAAATTGGAGTTAAATTGAACTAAATTAACCTTGCTTATTAATGTGGTTTTGATAGCCATGCACTGAACACTGCTAATGGTTATGGAATCACTCCCCGTTTCACAAGCACACAGACACGAGTCCACAAGCACACACACGTTACAAAGGCACCCCTACCAGTGAAAAGTGTGCACAAGTATGGACACGTACATCCATGTACACTTAATCGTTATGCGGGACATCTGATAGACAAGAGCCAGAATTCCCAGCAGTCATAGACCTCCGTCTCAGTCTGGCTACAGAGGAACTGTAGAAGAATCCCACAAACATGTATAACATCTAGAACAGATCTCCAGACATAACTAGTAGAGTATGACATTTAATTAGATGACCTGCACATACAACGGACATAGCAGTTGCCAAGCCATGGTAGCCTTGAGGTATGTCACTGAGAAAGCAGGAGACAAATGGCTACATTCCATATGAACGCAGAGTGATTCTAATGATGTTCATAATGCAGAATATCTTATTTGAGTTTGTCTCCCTCTAAATATCAGTTTAATGTCTAAGTCAGTCAATCGACTTTTGTATAGCAACACAGTCATTATTAGGGACACATTGTCAACAGCAAGTATAAAACACTGTATAACCTAGAGCAGGGGTGTCAAACTCCAGTCCTGGGGGGCCGGAGTCCTGCACAGTTTTTGGTTTACCTTCACTTAACACACCCGATTCAGGTCCTTAGTGCTAATTACCACATAGCTCATAAGCTAAATCATTTGTGATGGAACACGGAAATAACTAAGATACACAGGGCTCCAGACCCCAGGACTGGAGTTTGACATCCCTGACCTAAAGTATCAAAAACTAAGGCACGCTCTAAAGGAAGGATGGATTAAATCGATCCCCAACTATGAGTGACTCGTATTATTAAGAAATCCCCAGAAAACCCCCTAATTGTCAGCTGTGTGAGTTGTTGTTGTTACATCTATAAAGCTACCGATCGTGTAGGAACATGTGAATATAAACAAAAGAGACAGCATACGTAGGATGACAAGATCTCGCCAAGCAAAGCACTACAGCATGAGGCTGGGACAGGAAGCTGAAAGGTGACGCAGACAAAGGAAAAAAGCCCACAGATGCATCACCAAAATAGCACTGAACAGCATTTTTGGAGGTGCCTTCTGGGAAAACTCAAAGCAAAGGAAACAAATGCCCAAGGGGTGCAGTAAAGAGGTTTAATGAAAACATGCAGTTCTTGGGAACCCAGGGGTTATAGCTCTGAGGGATTGCTGAAGGGAAAATGCAAGTGAATTTGGGTATCGTGATTTAGATGATAGAAACTTGCAGACACTACTTAATTGTGTATCATCACCACTCGGGAAACAAATGACACCTGGCATTTAAATATCTTCTAATGGAAGATCACCTTCTATGTGGTACAGCAGATGAGATGTTTTCTAGACTTTTGCCTGTAAATGCTTGGAGGCCAGTCAGTGTGTAATTTGTCAGCAGAGCCAGCGGGCAGATGGTAGCGAAAACTGTGGGGACTGACCCCCCCATGCCACCACACCACACCCCAGCCTGCCCACCCCCTTCTTCAACATGGGCCTTGGAACAGCAGAGTACAAAGGTTTATTTACACACTCAGGTGCCAGTCCAACACAGAGGAGAGAGAAAGGAACATATTGGCTGCAAGACTGCCGGGAGCTGAGGAGCAAGAGACAGAGAGGGCATGAGTAACAAGTTAAGTGGAAGGACAAAAATTTCATGCTTGTTTCATTTCTCAGACAAATCCTTTTGTTTTGCTAATAAAAGTAATTAGCATTAAAAATGAAACAAACAATCTGAATGGGAGATATATGTCCAGATGTCACTAATGACAGGTCTGGAACAACGGCCAAATCATGCCACAATGAACAGCATTATAAATGGCCTGACCTGTGTCTAAGCACTTCCTTATGTCCACCTGGGTGGATATTTCAGCTGCCAAGTGTGCAACAAGGGATCCTTAGAGTAAAGTAAAAGGAAAATGTATTAATTTTCTCCCATTAGGGAATAAAAAAGCAACAATTTGCACCAGGAATAATTGGGGTAAGACTGACACCACCCATGCACAAAATCTGCAGCAAAATCATCATACATGCAACGCTGCGGGGCACCACGTCTCTGGCATTGCTGTGGTTGTCATTGTTTGAGGATTTCATCCATTTCCAGATGTCTATGCGTCTGAAATCCACCAAAGGAATGTTTCCAAGCAACTGAACTAGTCTAAATGAAAAAATTAATAAATAACAGCTACAGGTTTCTCAATGGCAAGCTAATTTTACAAAGGAGAAAAGGGCTAGAGAAATTGAAGAGTTTTGAAGCAGAGGTGTACTATGTGCTCTCAAAGAAGTGAAGTTACCTTTGTGAGGAACCATAATTCAATAACCAATAATCATGTCTGACTGTACAGTCATAGTCAAAAGGTCAGTTTCTCTTGCTCCCTCCCCCACACCCCGTCCCCAGACTGAAGTATTGCACAACACTTTCACTACTAATACCTCATTCCTGACCTTGTTCAGGACATTTAGACCAGGGCAGGCGTCATCTGTGTATAGTGTGGAGAGCATGTGTGTGTGTGTGTGTGTATAATTATGAGGATGTGACTAGATACACCAAATATAATCAATCAATCTGCCTTTTTCTTTGTATTTTCTTACCACTTCTTTGTTTGGTACATATATGGGCAGGAGGAATAAACTGCCAAAAAGCACAAGACTGGTTATTAATTTTGTTGGAATTGACCACCACCCCCCGTTCATCACATCTAGAGGATGTAGATTATGAAACAGGTGAGGAGAAATTTGAAAGGCTCTCTCCAGACAATCAATCCAAAGTTGTTTCAAATGTCAACTTGGACAGTTTAACACTTGTGAAGCCTGGCTAACAGAGGTGTAAAGAAGTTTCTACTTCCAGGTCACACACCCATGTTCACGTGCTGCCGGGAAATGCAGTGTTGGCAGGCAATTTTGCAAAAGGTAGTATGGCAAGGGATGGCTCATTAATTTGCAGTGCTACCTGATGATCTTTGGACTACAACACTTTGGGAAACTCGCCCTTGTCTTGTAGTGCAAAACTCTCTCACTCTCTAATGGTTAAAATAATATTTGTGCTATGATGCTTATGGGAAATGCCTCTGTTTGAGCATTGCTTCGGCAGCACTGCCTAAGACCCTGAGGTAGCCAACTAGCTAGCTTATCAAAAAGCACTGTTGATCTTAGAGTTGCATGGCACTTTGATAAAAATGCCGGCATTGGCCTATGTTTTTCTAAACAGTTCAGTAGTTGACAACAGACCAATAAATATAAAATTTGACAATTTTTTTTAAAAGATTGCAATGTGGGTTATCAAGATAATTGGTTAATGAAATTGAATCAAGATAGAAAGGAATTGAATACAACGCGTGAAATGGTTCCCTCGATAATCATAATCAAATCAAATCACCATTAGCTAACGATTTACACAGGTAATGGGTTATAACATAGGTACATACAGCAAATATCTATACAGGCCTTTAAGTTGAATAATGAACATGTAACAGTATCAAATAACAGATAAAATGCAAGGAGTTCTATCAAGTATGAAAAGTAACAAAACTGTGGTCTTGGTCAGTGGTGTCTTAATGGTTAGGGAAGCACACTTGCAATTGAATGATTGCTGGTTCGAATCCCTGACAAGGCTTCCTCTACAGAACAAAGCCAACCAGTAAGACAGTAAAATCCTCGTTCTACATTTTATTTAAATCCATGGAACAGATCTTGGGTGTTTCTTAATGTACATGCTTGACCATACTTGTGTTCCTGTGTAGCCACACTACATCATCCTCTGTGATGGCCTGAGATGGCCACACAAGGTTGCAGTTACCTGGAGGGAGACAATGTGAGGTGGTCCATACATTTTTTGAAATTGTCATGGTTCCCTTTAAATTCCCATCGGCTGTACCAACAGGTGCCCACTGTAGGGGGATGAGGAGTTGGGTCTGGCATAGTTGTTTTTTTATATTTTTGTTAACATTGATTTAGTTTTTCTTTATAAAGTTTTTGTATAATATGATGGGCTAAATATGTTATGGCGTTTATGGGGTTATTGGTATGTAGGTGTAAATGTTATGGTAGTGTTCCCCCCTTATGTGTGTTGCTGGACTGATCACCCAGTATATATGTTTCCGCAGTGTGTTATTTGTGAGGTCAGTTATGTTCAGTGTAGGTTGGGTTATGCTTTGGTTTAATTTTGGTTTCATTCTGTTTGTTTGACCTCATTTTATTGGGCCCAGGATTTTCCCGTGTTGGATATTCTTTTGTATTTTGATTGTATTGTATTTTCAGTAAAGTTTTGTTAGTAACACATTTTGTGGCCCCGAGTCTGCTTGCTGGTCCCTTACATCCTCCAATGCCAAAGACCAAAAATGGGAGTACAGAGGACAGAAAAAAACCCGGCATGTCGTTCTCGCCCCACCCCACATATCAAGCACACATCGATGGCATCATTGCCAAAAAAGTCCTGTGATTGATTGCCCCTGCAGTTCGTTGGTGGGAAGCAAACTAGTAAGACCGGTCCTGCCGAAATTATAACTCATCATAGCATATTCTTGGACTGGGTGGGACATAAAAACGCCACACAAATGGAGCCATGACAGAGACTAGAATCTTGATCTCAGAGCTGTGACAATACTAAATGACAGGCTGTGGATCACAGGGATCATAAAAGAGCAAGCATTTCATAAAATCTGATTGCTCGATGGAAAGCGCATCGACAAGGATAAAATTAGTACAAATCTTCAATTTGGCTTCATTTTCATGCATTCTACGGGGTAGAAATAGATTAGGGGTATGGAAATATCAAGTTCAAGACATTAATACATCACATATCATTAATGAAAGCGATTATCAATTTAATATCTATTACTTAAAAATCGTTTACATTTGGCTTGATATTGTATAACCGATATGTTTTATTAGGTTATTAA
The DNA here is from genome assembly GCA_019775955.2 of Pollimyrus isidori. Classification (NCBI taxonomy): domain Eukaryota; kingdom Metazoa; phylum Chordata; class Actinopteri; order Osteoglossiformes; family Mormyridae; genus Pollimyrus; species Pollimyrus isidori. Next base: position 28,361,871 of record JABFDZ020000109.1, read on the forward strand.
TGTAAATTCAGCTCCATATGTTTCGTTGATTATAACTGTACTTAACTGGATAATTGTTTCACATACACGTTTTATTCTAAACTTTTAAACTAATATTTACCAAAATAGTGACATATTTTATTGAATTGTATCAGTAAATTTAGTTCCATAGAGACATATTTTAGTTGCCAAATTGCCCGTAGGTGTGCATGTGTGAGTGACTGGTGTGTGAGTGTGCCCTGCGATGGGCTGGCCCCCCGTCCAGGGTTGTTCCCTGCCTCGTGCTTCTGGGATAGGCTCCGGACCCCCCGCAATCCAGTAGGATAAGCGGTTTGGAAAATGGATGGATGGAAACATATTTTATGGAGTATTACGTTATGTTTAGCTTGTTCACAACACGTTTGCTTAACAGACATGATAGGCCTATTAATAAATATTACCGTGATTGATCGATATTATTAGGGATTTCGCTGCAAACAATTACATAACAAAATTTTCAGGCACAGACTGAAACAGTAACTATACATACTGTATATTATCTTATATGCGGGAAATTGTTGTGTTAAAGTTATAACTGTAGGCACCATTAATGCGAACACTATATAATATGCTGCCTATTGAAGAGCTATTTTAATTTTAAGTGCAACGATATCAAAGCATGGATACTGCGGCTAGATCAATCAAGTTAAAATACATTTAATTAGATTAGGGTATATATTCTAATTGTATACAACTGGTGAAAAGCATAAATGATATATACTAGGTCAATATAAATAATAGCTTATGCGATGCACACACACTATATTTTATACAATATATAATATATTACTTTTTTCCAGGGTTCTCAACTTTGATCAGCATGCTTGCATAAGATTCACGCCAGGTGGGTGAGAGTTGCCAACCCTGTATATTGTGATTGAACATCTTATTAGTACTAGACTGCTTCATGGTCATTTGGTAGCATGCGTTAATTAACGAATTTACCATTCATTTAAACTACCGTTCAGCAGCTTCCACTCGGGACTGACAGTTAGCTAGACCAGGAGTTGAAACACAATCGTTTTATTCTTTCACCACTTTGTTACAATATTTAATTACTAGGCCTATATATAATGGCATAAATAAGCTAAGAAGTCCGTAGAGCAAAGCACACTGCAGTGAAACACGCTGGTCAGAATCACATAACCAACACAAAATGACACTTGATGTGTCATCCAGCAGCAGAACTTAGTCCACAGCCGAAGGAGTGTAAATTTACCTGGTGCCAAGCCTTGAAAGTAGAATATAACGATGAAGATGGATCCGATGGAGGTGGCCAGAAACATCCGAACGCGACCTCTTTTCGTTTTTCTCATCATGATTGTCCGGGGAAGCTAGCGCTGGGCTCGCGGCGAACTGTCAGCAAGTCATGAATCCGCCAAAGCTTATGCACTTGCGACTCCGTTTAGTTTCATTTTCTACATCTGTAAACTAAAAAAAAAAGTCCCGGTACAACAAATATAAGTACGTTGTACTGTTCGTTAACTTCTTCTAGTGACTACTTGTTCAGCTGTTCAGTTCTTGTTTCTCAAAAAACTTCGTCTTCCGCTCCCAGCATCCACACGAGCGGCGTGTTTCGGAAAACATCTCGCCACCATTATTTTCTTCTTTGGTCTATACTGCTTTTATGTCACAGGAGGTTTGCTGACCTTTGATGAACTCCAAAAACAAAGGGCGATGTGCTCCTTCCTGCCTAAATCTCTACGTAAACCATGACGTCTATCAATCAGTCAGAAAGGAGCATGTTATGATTGCGATTCATCGAACAGTGCTGTGCATTGGCAGCTGGCGAGGATTAAATCGGATTTGTTTTTATTCTCTTTTACAGTTGCATTCTTAACGAAGACGTCACTAGGACAGGGTAGATGGAGTTTTTAAGGACAAACTATGGGAGATGACTTAACTTTTTCAACGATTTTTTTTTTTTTACCCATTTAGACAAATTTCACATCTGCATCTTGTTTCTCAGTTTATTAAAAACACTGCGCTGGTACAACATTTAGGTGTATTGGACAATCATTTAAGGTCTGAGCAATCTACATTAAATGACTTAGACAAAATGTGCTTTTTAAAAATGTTTACAAATAATCAGAGAAAAGCACGCGCCAATATTTACTAAACGCAAGGATTCGATTCGAACCAGTCAGCTCACTAAAATGAAAATGATAACAGTTCAAAATTCTACACGCACCAATAGACCCCTCTAGTGGATGAATAAATAGTACCTAATTTACCTTCAGAAGGATAGATTAAACCGTACCCACAATGTCATTCTGCAGAACGGTGTGGTACAACTAGTCATGCTGACATAAAGTCTTCCCCAGACTGACCCCACAAAGCTGGAAGCATAAAATTGACACAAAAGTCTTGGTATTTATCATACAGCAAAAAGCCTAAATCATGTTTGTTTAGTGTGTGGGAAGGGTGAGTTCTCCTGTCACACATGTGCTGCAGTGAAGGGAGATCTGTCCCTGTGATTTTCTGGGCTCATCCTACCACATGCTGAAGTGACTCTGTCCTCACCAGTGCAGTTGCCGAACTGCCCTGCTCTGCAGCAGGTTAATATGCTCTCCACAGTGCACTTGCAGAAACTGTTGATGACTACTGGTGATATGCCAAACCTACAGGCAAATTGTGCAGATGAAGTGCACCAAACTTCTTCACTGGATTCCACAGATAGTTGACCAGGCTTTGCTTCCTGACATGTGTTTATCCTTTGGGCAATGGCACACCCTACAGATCAGGGTTACTTTGGGCCTCTCGTGTAAAACCTCAGCCTTTGAAGTCTTGGAGGCCAGCTGGGGCCATTCGTGGCATGTCACCTGCGCCACCCAGGTTAGACAGAGGCCCGGGATTTGGGTCCAGTCTAGGAATGGCCGCCGTTGTCTTTTAGCCATCTGCTGAAACACTGAGACTCGCTTCAAGGACATCTTCTGCAGTGGGCTTGGTCAGAAGCTGGTAGGTTGCAGGCTGTCTCTTCACTCCATGGGCTGAGATGGGTTGGGTTAGTCAGAATGTCACTCCTAATCTGGAAGTCATGATTGCCATTGGCATGATTCTGACTGCCACCTGGTGGTGTGTGGTGAGTTTGTAATTGGCCATTTCGTCACAACAGCCCAAAGATGCCATGGCGGAGGCTCTTCAGCAAGGTCCTTGCCTAGTCCAGGTCCAGCATAGAGCACCACTCATCTTACCCGTCGATTAAGGCATCTCAAAGGGAGAGGATGGAGTCAGAGTGACGTGTGTGTGCTTTACCAGTGCAGGGCCGATCCCAGGCAGAATAGGACACAGGGCTATCCCCACAGCAATGGGCAATATTAAGATGCCCACCAGGGCAGCAAGAAGAAACTCGCACAACACCTGTCAAACTCCATGAACTCAGAACTCAGACAACCAGCCCTGGAGATGTGAGGTAGCAATTCTATTCATTGCATCATCAACATGTAATATTGCATTTAAATTCTGGTAGACAGGAATGTGACCAATCCTCATACATCATGGTCTTACTAATGCTGTTGTTTTGTTGCTGTAGGTATGGTGGCCCAGAAGGACAAATGTGCTACAAAAGCAGGCCATGCTGAAAACACATAATGCTGTGCACAAAAGCAAAGCACGCTGCAAAAGCCTGCCCTACTGCAAGAAGAAGTCGCGCTGCATTCTGGAATGCATATAAATGCAGAAATACAGCAGAAGTCAAGGCAAGTTTATTTATGCAGCACAATTTAGATGCAGGGCAGTTCAAATTCTTTTACAAAGGTGTAAAGCTATGCTATCAAATCAAATATTGACTTGTTAAATACGCTTTTTTATATATCTTGATTGATGGTGGCCTGTGCATTTAGTACTGGCCTGGGCCACCAGCACCAGCAATGGGTACCGAGTCAAGAAGGCTGTTCCTTAAAAATCTGATATTCCTGCTACACAAACTACAAAAGGAAGGATAGTCTACCAGGATGGGTCCGCAGAAAGACTGGGGATCGTAACAAAGGACAGAACAGTATGTAGGCCTTTAGTAAACAGCATAATTACTACACAAGCTTTGCCTGTTTCAGAAGAAGATTGTTGTACTATGGGATAATTTTACATTTATGACATACTGTAGGCCTAATAGATTGTAAAATTGTATACTGATTTGCATAACATTAAGAGACTACTCCACTTAAAAAGATCTGCATTGTTAAATCTTGGTTTTATCCTGGTTCTGTTGGCAGAAGGCTGGTACAAGGTCAACGTTTCTAAGACTGCAGTTCATAAGAACAAGGTGAAACAGGAGACACTGTTACTGACCAGAAACCAGCCAGGTAAAAGGTGGAAGTGACTTTCTAATGCCAGAGATGACCGTCAGGTTTCTCATGAATCGGAGGGTGACCTCAAGTGACCTTCAGAAGGAATGGGAAACATTAAGTGCAGGTGTGAGTTTCACTGCTAGGACAGTATCGGGATCCTAGAAGCAGGACTGAAGTCCCATAAAGCAAGGAAGAAGCCCTTCATTAACGAGAAACAGGGCAGAACCAGGGTAGAGTTAGCAAAAAAAAATGTATATTTAACACAGGCGTGTACCTACTGTATAAACTGAGAAATGAGGGAAACTGAAACATTTTCTGTGGTCTCTATTTTTTCCAGAGCTGTATGAAGAAAATATTATTCTGCAGATCTTCATGAATATGTGAAAAACCACTGACACCCTTTGCCTTTTCTGTTTTTAAGATCTATGCAATGTTAATGCATGCTAGTTGGAAAAAAAATGTTCCTTTGGTGAACAATGAAATTACCAAGAACAATACTGCCATGTGGCTTTGGATAACAAAGCAAACAAAAACACAGAAAGAAGCATTTCTTTGTTGACCTAGTTGTTTCCATCCCTTTCACACCAGGCAGGCCTTCTGTTCTGTGGAAGGCATGCATCCATTGGGGAATGTAGATCCAGACTTTCCTTGCATTGAGCGAAAGGACCACATTACCACAGGCCTGGAGACAGGCAAAGCTAGCCAGGCTTTTCACAGGGGATATGGCCACCTGCACATGAAGTGATTCAATTCAGTTCAATTCGACTTTATTTGTATAGCACATTCACACAGCAGGCAGGAAACACGTCACAGCCAGTATGGCGAGCAGGCCGGAAGGGTGTCAAGGTAGAAGGGCGAGCAGGCCGGAAGGGTGTCAAGGCAGAAGGGCGAGCAGGCCGGAAGGGTGTCAAGGCAGAAGGGCGAG
>JABFDZ020000109.1:28367199-28396408 GCA_019775955.2 Pollimyrus isidori
AGAAGGGCGAGCAGGCCGGAAGGGTGTCAAGGCAGAAGGGCGAGCAGGCCGGAAGGGTGTCAAGGCAGAAGGGCGAGCAGGCCGGAAGGGTGTCAAGGCAGAAGGGCGAGCAGGCCGGAAGGGTGTCAAGGCAGAATGGCGAGCAGGCCGGAAGGGTGTCAAGGCAGAAGGGCGAGCAGGCAGGAAGGGTGTCAAGGCAGAAGGGCGAGCAGGCCGGAAAGACGTCAAGGCAGAAGGGCGAGCAGGCCGGAAGGGCATCGCAGGTAGTAGAGACGTCACAGGCAGCAGGGTAGGCAGGATTTCTTGATAATTTCCCCAGGCAGCACATCCTAGGGGGAGTAGGGGACATAAAATGTGCAATTAGCAAAAGTAGGAGAGACTAGAGGCAGTACAAATGGTTAGGTGAGTGCAGTATGTAAGCTCTGGCAGATAAGGCTGTGGCAGCATAAGTAGGAGGGAGAGGCAGGTGGGAACACAGGCTTGGGGAGTCCTTGAAATGTCAGCACTCCAATTCCACAAGGGGGTGTGAAACTAGAGTGACAGACTGACAGGTCAGCTCATCCAAACTCAATGGCACCGATCCTCACTCAGCTCTACACCTCACACTGTAGGTCTCAAATTCTGTTACATGCTTAGTGATATACTCTGTTGTGAAGGGCGCTATATAAAAATAAATTGAATATACACTTAGTATCAGGATAAATAGCTTTAATCATTTTCTTTCACAACCAAGACATTTTGCAGAGTGCTGTATACATACGCACATATAGAAATACTGGTGCACAAGTCCCTTACTACAGGCTGGTCACTGTAACTCACATCGTGGCCCGTGTAGCTCCTCTATTGGGGTGGAGGACTTCAGTCACCAATAACATTTCAACTAGGATATACAGTGGGACCTCGGTTCTCGAACTCACTAGAACTTGAATTTCTTGAAAGTAGATCAAACCAGTTTGACCTAGAACCCAATCTGAATATCAAAAGTCAAACTGTGAATGCTGACCTAATATAAATAGTAAACGACAGGGTTCGAGTCTCCACCTGGGTTACATGTGTGTGAAGATTGCATGTTCTCCCCGTGTCGTTGTGGGGTTTCCTCTGTTTACTCCGGTTTCCCCCCCATAGTCCAAAGACATGCTGAGGCTGATTGGAGTTCCTAAATTGCCCATACTTGTGCATGTGTGTGTGGTTGGTGTGTGAGTGTGCCCTGCGATGGGCTGGCCCCCCATCCAGGGTTGTTCCCTGCCTCGTATCAGTTGCTTCCGGGATAGGCTCCGAACCCCCCGCCACCCAGTAGGATAAGTGGGCTGGAAAATGGATGGATGGATATTTAGGTGTAATTTTGGGGGGCCGGGAACCAATTAATTGGTTTTCCCATTATTTCTTATAGGAAAAATTCAATCAGACCTCAAACTGTTTTGGATTCAATCCGGAGTCCGACACAGATTAAGTTGAAAACCAACGTATCACTGCATAAAAAAAAACATTATTTGATCTGTAAATGCCTGTGTGTTGGTGCTTGCAAATTATCCTCCTTCTCCAAGGTAGCATTTATTTCCACTGTAGAAAAATGTAAGATTAAAGAAAAACACACTGTGAAATGTCTACAATAGTGTTTTTGGACTTTGTTCCGTTAAGCATTGCCAGCACATGTTTGGGTTTGCTGTTGGGCTTTTCAGAAACTGTTGGGCCGAAGAGAGGCAAGTGCACCTTATGTCACCCAGAATGTTAAGCTTTAAAAGGAAGCCACCGTCACCAGCCTGGCTTCTTTTCACTGGGTTTTATTCTGCCAACTACCTCAGTGAAATACATCTTAAGAGAAAATCGTGGAGTGTGTATGTGCAAAGCATTTGACTCACTGACCTTCACCAAACAAAGAGTCAGCAAGGAAGGAGTAGAAGAAGAATAGTTTTTGATTTACGCAGGAGGTACAGAGGTACCCGCATATCCAATTTTTCATGTACATTTTTTTAATCAAGGTGATAAAATTCACTGACCACGGGGCAGCTATTACCTTAATACTGCCCAAGCCTAGTAAGAGCTTTACTTTACCTATCTCACTACACTGCTTGTACTTCTGTTTATTGCAATACATCTGCCCTCTGCTGGTGAAGTAGAGCATCATTTCTTCTTTCAGGTTGAAATTACAGCCTTCATTAAATTTCCAAGGCACACCATCTCTTTCAGTGAAAATACTGACATGTGCATCTTTGTAAATACAGAATATTTTCTTATTGTGCCAGAAAGGGGGATGTTTAGAACACATCCTCAGCTCCTGCTCAAAGGCCTTGAAAGATGGACGGTATCGTTGGTGCCATGACCAGGTTCTGCGGGCAGTAGCAGTTACCGTCTGCTCTGGGATCAACAACATCACGCGGCAACACCCCTCCAAGTGTACCATCACCTTCGTTTAAGCAGGCGTGAAGCCCCGACCGCCAAAGAAGACCCGGGGGGGCCTGCTTGCTACTGCGAGGGACTGGATACTACTAGTTGACCTGGGGAGACAGTTGAGATCATTGCAGTGACAACATTCCGGCCATGAATGGTCTTGATGTCTGGGGTTAGCCATGATAAATGACATTAACCTGCTCGGGGATTGTCATCCTCCATAATAATTTTCAGTATATATTACTGTATTTTCAGTATATATAGGCCTACATTTCACTGAGCGGGAATAGGGTCCCCCGTGAAAGATTAGCTGACGTGTCATGGATCGCTACCAATATAATTCCAATATAATTTTCAGAATTTCATTGGCTTATGGATTATTACCAATACGTTTCACAAACAGCGGTTGAGCCCCCCAAAATTAGTTTTCCCAACCTGTTCATGGATAGTTATTAATAAATTTCATAGTCGGGTTAGGGGGCAGGACACTAAGTTCTGCCAACAGTACATCTTGCTGACTAACTTTGGTGATATGTCTCAGAATGTAACATTACCAGAACATCACCCACACAATCTGTCTACAGTGTCTGGAAAAGATGGAACAAAAACTTTTTTCACATTTTCAAAAAAATTTCACTTCCAGATCTTCACCTATGCAATGTTTCTGCAAAGTTTTAAAAAGATCCACAAAATACTTTTTAAGTTATTGTGCTAACAAGAAAGTGTGGCAGACAAGTCTCAAAACCATATGTATTCCTGGTCTGTTTAATGCATTAACATAAGGTTGCATAGCAGCTTAGTGGGAGATTGAATCCTACTTCTGTGCCTTTAGAGTTTGCATGTCATATATATATGTATATATAAAATAGAAAAAAGACTGACCATGGCCCTGTACTACAGAAGCAGTAGGAAACATGGATGGACAGAACATCAAATTTTACAATCCAGCCATTATACAGAGGAGCTAATATTAATTTGTAAAAGCCTGCAAGAGTAAAGACAATTATATAAAGTTTTTATCAACGTCTTATAGTTAAATGTTTATTTTTCTCAACAGTTTGCAATAAATTGTCAAAAAAAAAACAGTGAACGATTGATAAACACAAATTGCAACAATAATAAAAAAAAAATACAGTAAATGGTCTTGTTCCTGGAATTGCTCAAGTAACAACTTTCAACACTATCCAGCCTGCACTACTGAGAGGGAAGCTGGAGGGAGCCGGTGTGGGAAGGCAGCTCACTGCATGGACCATGGACTACCTAACCAACAGACCGCAGTATGTGAGGCTCCATGACTGTGTGTCCGAGGTGGTAATCTGCAGCACGGGCGCGCTGCAGGACACGCTCTCACCCTTCCTGTTCAGCCTGTGCAACTCTGACTTCCGTTATAATTCATTAAAAATGAATAATAAGTAATTACAGTATTAAAAATGTACAAAAAACAAACAAAAAAACAATAGCAGCATTACACAATACATAGATCTGTGCATGGCTTAGCAAACTAGGGTTCTGTGTTTGAGCAGAACGTTGTTAGTTTGACTCCCAGCCTTAGTAGAACACTGTAGTTGCATCTGTAGGAAGTGGAAAGTAAAAATCCAAATCAAGATATTGTTTCAACCAACTACTTGAGTACTCTGTGATTCTATATACTCAATAGGTTCATTGAGACAAAATCTTTGTCTGGGGTTTTGTTTTCTAGACCTAAACTATCCATCTCTGCATTTCCTTTAGGTCTTTAACCTCTCGAAATTCTCCTGGGGTGCCAGATAAACGGCCTTACCCTGTGCTTTGCTGTCAACTGCATACATGTGTGTATGTGTGAAAGAAGGGCAAAACGGGATACATGTAATATTATGTAAGAAGACAGCAGCTCTCCAACACCCGGAAAACTGTCCATAGAGAATAACGACGCAACATTACTGCGTTATTAAGCAGAACAACAAACAAGAACCTTGCCGCCCCCCAGCAAACTCAGAAACGCCCCCTCACGTTCTCCTTCATCCACCAATGATTGCGCCTAAGATGAGATGCGGAATCTGAAGATGAATGAGTGAATGAGACGGAAATGAGTATTAATCAATTTAAAAACCTTCCATATTGTTTGTAATGTTAAGGTAACAAGTAAAATGTCTTCTTTTTCAAAAATGCGTGCATTTGTTAAATTTCATATAGTGTACTTTAAGTCAGGCAGCCAGAGGGCTTCCAATAAAGAAGCACATTGGAACGTTTAGGACCCTTGCAGTAACCAATACTTTTTTAGGTTATTGGCTATTATATCCAATCAAAATTGTTAGCAGAGGTTGGTCGCGAATAGCACGTAGTGTTGTCGTCACCTCCTTATTAGGACCCGTCCAATCCAGATAGCGTCTACTTGCGGCCCCTAAGTCTCTCTTTCAACCTTCACTACCGCTACCGAAACAGGAGGGGCACCTTCAGCGAGCTGTGCTGTGTGCTGACAGTGGCTTAAAATCAGTATAAAATACATATTAATTTCCATATCCTAACCCAGTCATCATGTCTCTTCTCACTGTCAGTAGGTTAGCGTCTAGAGTCCTGAATTCAAAGGTAAGGCAAAGGAAATAAGTGTGTCGCTTTGTTGTGTTAATCTGCAGTCGTGTTCCATTGAATTCGTTCACATTTACCGAACCGGCTTCACGTCTTAGACAGAATTGATGTACTGTTTTGCCAAAGATGTTTTAGCCACGTTGGATCAGCAGGTCCATTTTTTTATTCGCAGCAAACCCTGGCAATATTATCTATCTGGCCTTCAGTAATGTTCTCATTAACGTGTAATATTGCCTGATATCATACTTGACAGTACACCAAGCTATTTTATTTGTAGATTCTTACTGGTTACTTTCTGTTGCGTCTATATGAATATTAATGACGGCGACCCTTTTGCTTAGGTCTTTACTACTGTCCAGTGTTCTGGGCATCTGTTTTTGTTCCTACGTTGTTTAAAATGGTCAAATTAAGCGCAGATGGTCCATTTTGTGGCCTTTTCGCCATGAGATTCTTTACCAGGTTATTATTTTTCTTTGCCGGGTGGGTAGCTATTATTCCGAGTGCTTGAAAGCAAGCCGCTCATTTGTTTGTTTGCCACCAGATGAATGTTTAAATAAGGCTCGCTGTTATGTTAGTTGAACTATTCCGTTTCTTACCTTTTTACCATGATCGGGTTAAGTTTCACCTAGGCTAAGTGGCCAAATATCCTGTATAGCAAATTATTATCCTTTGTCAGAAATAGAATGATGGATGTACTTGGTAACGAACTAATTTTATCTTTAGTTTCCTTTTATATTGAATTACAGAGGTCTTCATCATGCACTCTCATACTTTATAACATTACTGTCCAGGTGAGATTATGATCGTTATGATCCACTGACCTGTCTGTGACGTGAATGGATGGTGCTTGCCATTTAGAGGTTGGAGCAATAGTGGGTTGTTGCTACTGTGAAAATCTCTTTGGTGTTAAACGTTATGTTAATGAGCCTACGTTTAGTTTTATTTTGAGAAATATCGGTTCACCCTTTCCAAGTTTCTCCGTCAAGGTCAGAGCAACGGGGTCATTTAAGGAACTGACCCCTCAGCACTTAGTTCTCTGTGAATACTGAGTGGTTTGTTTTGTTGGTTGAATATAAACTTTTGGATTTATAGCCATGTTTGTTTTCACTCCTCCCTTTTAGAGTGATTTAATTTTCTACAGTTTATTCTGGATTCAGCTGCAGTGCCTTTTCTGACATATGTTTTGTATGCACAGGAATTCTTTAGTTTTTGCATATCTTATTTTCCAGTGAGGCGCACTTATGCACAAACCATGCACATTTAAATTCGGTGCTAGGGCACAGGGTCAGGCATTCATCCAGCACCCCAGAGCAATTCCAGGGATGTTATAATGACACAAGACTGGTGACATTCCGATCATGGAAATCCAGTCATAACCAATAGGCAGACGCATCCCTTCTTAATCGCATTGCTGTATTTTAAACTATCTCACCTGTGAAAGAGAATGGAGGGCAGCAAGGTCTAAATTCACCGCTTTTTATCTGTCAATATCTTGCTAAACGTTGACAGGAACTTTTGCTGTATTTTTTTTTACCCACCTTGCCTTTTTATTCTTTTGTTTCTGCCAGCTGCCATTTTCTAGCTTTGTAGTGTTGACGGCCTTAAGCTTGAGCCCCTTCCGAGTTACATAGGTGCAACAGGCCGATCAGGTGAAAGGCGCCAATCTCCCTCACCTGACTGGCTAAGTGCCTTGGCCATCGCCTCAATTTTCTGTGTATCCGCATTCCTGTGTGTTTGGGAATTCTGCATGATCCATGCTCATTAATTTCGTTGACTCCCCAAATCAGTTTGTTCTCTTTGCTGTATTTAACGTAGTGTTGTATCTTTGTTCAAGCTGCTCTAGACCACTACATTGTTTAGTTCTGGCTATTAGCTTGTTGTTCAAGTTGCATAATATTTATTGTTGTATCTTTAGTGAAAATTTAATGCTATGGTAATTTTTAGGGGTGACCTGATCCACTTGCTTGGTACCCCAATCTGATCGGATCCATTCAATATTTATATCTAGCAGTTGAGAGTCCCAAGCTGATATTTCAGTAAGTATGTTAGTATACAGATCCTTACAGTAGGCGTCGGTTCATTCTTTTTCTGAGTGAGCCTTGCAATTTCACAGTACTCTTCTTTATGATGTTCCTGCAAGTGCCTATTAACATGAGTTGTTTTAAGTGGGACTTGGTTGCTGCCCCTCTTATGTGGGGATACCATTGCATATGTTGCAGGTGGCCGTTGGCCCACTATGAGTTGACAATTTAAAAAATATCTCCACGCCCAATGTCACAATAGTTTGTAGTTTCAAGCCTCAGGGTTACTGCAGTGTTTGATGGAACCTTACAATCTGCTCAACTGACAAGAGGATGAAAGAAATTATATAGATCGGGCTGTGGTGGCTGATGCCAATCAATTAAAAATGCCTGAATCGGCCTCGATTCCAATCTTTGACATTAGCTCGGGTCATCTCTTCTTCCTGATATTTTTTCATTGTTATGCTTTTTAAGTGCGGAATAGAGGACAAGTTGATGATCAGCCTCCACCGATATGCACTGAACGCTCAGTGCCCAAACAGTCTGTGTGAAGTGCTAAGTAATGTCTTTCTTGGCTGCAAAACTTTACCCGAGTTGACATTTCTTGAAGAACTATTATGGTGTTCATGGATGTTATATTCATGTTATAATGGGTGCTGGTTGTACAGAATTCCATTAAAATTGTACTTGGTCTAGTTGCTGTAAAACTTTTGCTTGATTCTTAAATGACAGTGTACCGGTTAGTTTGCATGCAAAGTTTATCCTTTCAGCCCAGTGACCTCTGACACGCGTACAATGCCTGTAGGGTTTTCAGTCATCTGCTGTTGTCATAATCCAGTGAGGGTCGCCTTTGTATAGTATGTGTCCTGCCTCCTAATCTATCCATTCCTCTATAGCCTAATGTGGGCATGGTCTGTAAATATTTGGGGTTCTGTGACTTACTTGGTGTCCTCTGGCTCATTGAAGATTTCTGAAGGAGTCTCTCACTCAGTAGTTTTACTACTTGCTCATTACAGTTTTCTCCCATCACAAAACACTCTTACGTTTGAAGCCTCTTGCAGTTTCTGAAGACTTTTTGAAGTTCTATCCAGGCAGCGTTTTCCTGGAGGTCAGAGAACAAGATGTGGTCTTTATCTGCACAGCTTGCCATGATGATTAGTGTACGGTGTCAGGTGCAGATGATGGGTCCCCCATCAAACACTGTCACACTGGATCACTGCAGGCTGATTGCTTGTCCGAAAAACCTTCTCACACTCCTGCCAGCATTTGCTCACAGCTTCATCTGCCTCTTTCTCTTTCAGAACACAGCTTGTATCGTCGTGGCCTCCAGACATGCAAGCTCGTCGGTTGTGAGTATCTGCTGTACAACGTGCCTTCATCTCTTATATGTCTGGCCACTCAGGACTGTGTCATTTATTCTTTTGAGCCTCCTGTCATTCTCTTATCTTATTGCGTTTACACTTATCTGTATTGTCATGTACTTACCAAGCATGGTCTTTAAAGTGAGCAGTTCTTATTTTACATTGACCTGAATGGGTCTTGTCTTTCGAAAGTGTCATTTTTTTTCTCTCTTTATGGTACAGTGTGGATTATGTGTCATTGTAGAGCCTGAAGGATGTGCTGGCTGACCTGGTACCCAAGGAGCAGAGTCGAATCAAGAACTTCAAACAGAATTATGGGAAAACCACCATTGGCCAGATCACTGTGGACATGGTGAGTCTGCAACATGTCCAGCTGTGTAGCAGGTTCCAAATTATGGCAGTGAAGTCAATTTGAGTTCCGAAGGGTTGACTTGTGGGGTGATGCTGCTACGGACTTGGCAGACGGCGAAGGTCGCAGTTCCCTTGGGTGGCAACATCGCTCCCGTTTAGCCGTGTCACTGTGCCCGTTGCACCCAATTGTGATTGACTTGTATGGCCTTGTGTCGGTGCCGATTAAGTTGTCATGCTGAGGTATGTTAACATCAGTATTGGGGGTAAGAGGTAAGTTTTAAAAGTAACATGTTTGTCTTACTTTGTCTGACAGCATGGAAACATTCTGTAGAAGGATTACTGTGTGTTAACACCTCTGCTGACAGTTAAGTTGGTCCTTCATGGCCATTTTTATATAGAAATTGATGCTGTCAAATCTGTTTCGGCAGAATATTGTGCAGTATGGATGCAGGTTCAGGGGCTGGTCTTGGCAGGAGTATGGATGCAGGTTCCGGGGCTGGTCTTGGCAACACCTCCCACTTGGCACAATGCTCCCTTTCAGACCTTCTCTTATGAACAGTCTGTTTTCTTGTGAACTTCCCCCTGGTGTATATAGGATGTGGCGTTTGAGTGACGTCACACAGACTAGCCTGCCATTCAGCATCATTGGAGCTCCTTGCATTCAATGTGCTCCCTCTTTTTTTTGTCTGTGCAAAGAAATGGTGAAGTTCAAATGCCAGTCGTGCACAGCCAACCGTTGTCATTTTGCCATTTTGCGAACAGGCTGCCCCACTTCTGATAGTGTTATCAGGAGCTTCATGTTACTGGCATCTGCCTGGATATCAATCTGTTTTGAATCTGGCAGATATATCCATCTGGTTAAAATGCTGTTTTAAACTAGGGGTGGTGGCACTAATCAGTCCCTTACATCCTGTTAATGTTTAATGATCTTTTGGCACTAAGGTGAATCTCAATGAATCCCTTTATCTGGACAATCTGTGTTCTTAAACCTTTTTAAGCTCTTACTCCTGCATCTCCACATGGATCCCTGGTTCAAAGTAAGCTTGTGCTAGCCGGATATTGAGCGTTTTCCTGCTCAGATGGGCAGTCTTTGAGTCTGGTGGGAAACGTTTTGTGTGTGTGTGTGTGTGTTTTCAGGTGTACGGTGGAATGCGAGGCATGAAGGGCCTGGTGTACGAGACCTCTGTCTTGGATCCTGATGAGGTAAGCAATTAAATAGTGCCCACGTTTCTAGCCGTCTTTTGGAACTAGTAGTTCTAATCAGAGTGTAGACGTTTCTCAGGTGAAACTGAACTGAATTTTCTATTCATCCATATTCAGACCTCTGTGTAGTGGAAATGGTTTTGTCTTCTCTTTTGAAGATTGTACTGTGATGCATACATCTTTAAAAAATCGTTTGTCTTCATTTCCTCATTTTGATTTTGCTTTGCTGGCTTGCACTCGCCTTTGAGAACTGTGACATGATTCATGTCCTGTTGGGCCCTTTGACGGAAACCAGAACCTTGCTTTTCTCACTTTTATAATTAGGCATAGCAGATTGATAAGTGAAAGTGGAACCAAAGCTCAGCTGTAAGCTTTAGACACAGACACATTTTTATTAACTGGGCTTTTTGTTAGTTTCTATAGGAAGGGAAGATATTGTATGCTATAGACCAGGGTTCTTCAAATCTGGACCTCGATTCCAAATCCAGCCCTCGTTTTCAGTTCTCCCAGGTAGTTAGTTTAATAATTACTGATTCTGATTGGTCAGAGGCTTCACACCTGACTGACAGGTAAAGGAAGGCTGGAAAATCAGCACAGCTCGGACCCCGAGGACCATGATTTGAAGAACCCTGCTATAGACCTTGATAATACAATGGCCAGTTGACTTATGAATGACGAGTCTAGTTTTTTCAGGTCTGAATTGCCCCCATTTTCTCCATTGCCTGTAGATATTCTTTGTGTTCTGCACACGTCGTCCCAAGTCCAGCAGTCTTGCCATCAAGGCTTCTCAGGGTCACTGCCAGACCAGTATGCGTTCATTGTGCGACATTAAAAAGGAAAGAGAATAATTCAGCCTCCATTCCCACCACCTTCTGCCATCTTACAAGCATATAGATCATGTGCAATATGAGTCTTTGCAATATGTGTGCCAGAGGTCAGGTGCCATAAACTCTCAGTATCTAAAATGGGACAGGAGTTTAATTAGCTGAAGGGATTGATGTTTTTGTTGGCGTAACGCAGTCTATCTGGGTGAGTCACGGGCTACAACTGTTGATCAATCTACATTGTGTCTCCCTAGGGAATCCGTTTCCGTGGATACAGCATTCCAGAATGCCAGAAACTGTTGCCCAAGGCTCCTGGGGGCCAGGAGCCCTTACCTGAGGGCCTGTTTTGGCTCTTGGTTACTGGTCAGGTGCCCTCACAGGAGCAGGTGAGTGCTGCCCAGCTTAGGGGTGTCCCTGGTTGAAGGCCCTCTTTTCTTAGGGCCAAGTCCCCCCCCCCCCCCCCCTTTATACTGCTTTCTAATTTCACAGGGCAATGCAGCAATCTAATGATGCTGTAGATTTCAGGCCCGGCTGTAAAGCTTTAAGGAAGTTCCCAATAAAAGTTTATATTGACAAGTATAAAACGCTGCATAAGGCAGCGTCGGTCATTGAGAAACGTCCAGATCAGGTCCAAAGCTCAGCCAGGCGGTGATGTCGAACCTCCTGCCGGCTGTAGCGTGGAGTCTGGCGTTACCTGCGTCGGAGAAAATTGCTGCTTTAATAGCCTGTGCTGGACTGCTCTTCTGGTAATCTGCAGCCACCTGTGTTCGGCGGCTGTGCTGCAGCAGAGGGCTGACTTACTGCCTCACGTGTCGCCTACTGATGCTGACTGACGGGCCAAATGTCTGGAGAAACCTTGTACATTAACGGGGGTGTATTTGCAGATCACTGTATTAGGGTGGAGACGGAGACTTAAACACTTAACCCACCCCCCCACTTCACCTCAGGTTAACTGGGTGTCCAAGGAGTGGGCTAAGCGGGCTGCCCTACCCTCACACGTGGTCACCATGCTGGACAACTTCCCTACGAACCTGCACCCCATGTCCCAGTTCAGTGCAGCCATCACGGCTCTCAACAGCGAGAGCAGTTTTGCCCGCGCCTACTCTGAGGGCGTCAACAAGGCCAAGTACTGGGAGGTGAGTGATGAGTAACGTGCCGTTGAGTTCCGCGCGGGTCTGTCTGCAGGTCGGTCCGCACTGTGTCCTTCCGGGCTAAACTGTCTTGCGTGCCATTCCCAGTTCATCTATGAAGACTCCATGGACTTGATTGCCAAGCTGCCGTGTGTGGCGGCGAAGATCTACCGCAACCTCTACCGTGAGGCGAGCAGCATTGGAGCCATCGACTCCCAGCTGGATTGGTCCCACAACTTCACCAACATGCTGGGCTACAGCGACGCGCAGTTCACCGAGCTCATGCGACTGTATCTCACCATTCACAGGTAAGCGGGGGGTCTGGCCCTCTCACAGGGTACAGATCCGTCTGAGTTTCTGTGCGTTTCAGATGTAATTATCCCACGAAGGCCATGTCACGATAGCTTGCCTGATTTTTCTCACTGAACCAAATCATTTATGCAAAAGTATATTTTTAGTATCTTTTTACTATTAGGCTCCCTTTCGCCACTTATAAATGGCAGTAACTCATTAATAGAGAAGTGTTACAATCTAATGAATAACCTGCTCATAAGCCATTCATAGTCCCTTTATAAGGGTAGTCTTATTGTAAAGTGGTTCCATATCTTTTTTATGCCATAATGCAGCAGATGGAGGTCTCAGACTGCTCACTTTCAGACTTTGGAGCGCTGTTGTTCTTGGAACACTTCTTAAAATACCTCTGTGTACAATGCTTACAGCTGAGCTTTGCTTCCACTTTTATGTACCAAAAACTTGTTTGATAGAGATGCAGGATCCTCTTCCTGATGAGTCTTCATGTACTTTAAGGTATTTAGATTGGCTGGGTCTGTACTCATGTGGTGACATTATGGAAAATCATTGTCTAGCTATATTCACTGCTTATTTGTAGTAATAAAAATGCTACGCGATCTAAAACTTGCTACCATTGCACTATCGTGACTTTTATTCTGGATCATCTTATTTTACAGTGACCATGAAGGTGGCAACGTCAGCGCTCATACCAGTCACCTCGTGGGCAGTGCCCTGTCCGACCCCTACCTCTCTTTCAGTGCGGCCATGAATGGCTTGGCTGGACCATTGCACGGACTGGCCAATCAGGTCCAAAACATCCCTTTGCCTCTGTCTGTGTCTCTGTCTGTGTCTCTGTCTGTGTCTCTGTCTGTGTCTCTGTCGCCGGTAGACTCACTATATTCTTGTAAGCCTGCTCTTGCTGTGCCTGTTGTACCGCTTGCCTCCCACTGTTCCGTCTTCCAGGCCGTTATAAACGCCAGTGTTGGTTGCAGGAGGTGCTGGTGTGGCTGACGGCCCTGCAGAAGGAGCTGGGTGGGGAGGTTTCTGACGAGCAGCTGAGGGACTACATCTGGAACACGCTCAAGTCTGGCAGGGTGAGACGGCAGGGCTGCAATGCCGCTCTCCCACGTTTTCAGAGAGTGTTGAGTTTTTGCATTGTGATGGATGCAGGTGTTTGCACTTGGAGTGTTTACTGAGAATTGCCTTAGGGTGGTGTTTCCCAGTCTGGCCTTTGGTGGTGACCCCAGTCTGTTTTTGCTTCCTCCCACTTTTGTTTTCAGGGAGCTGGGAGGGAGCAAAACCATGGACTGTGTCTCTGAGGACCAGATTTGGAAATGCTGCCTTAGGGTGTTTTCACTCCTGTGCCGTTTAGTCCGGTTAAATCGAATTCTGGTTCGTTTTCCCCCTTGGTGCGATTTCTCTTGGGACCGTACAAACATGGTAATTGGACTCTGGTTCGGACCAAGACAACTGCACCAAGACCCTTGAGAGGAGGTGTCCTCAGTGCAGTGCCAGATGAACCCTGAAGCAGCTTGTTTTGGGCTGGAAGCTAACATGCTGTAGACTTTCAACATTCGGTTCCTCCTGCTTAGTCGACCGAAGGCAGCACGTCATCTCTGCAAAGTCTGAAACGGCGCAGCATTTCCGAGACACGCCCTTCAAGTGAATTCTTATTCTGCCGGTATGGTGCAGACTTGCCAGATAATGACAAATTCCATCTCTGGCATTGCTCCATGTTAAGCTGCATAGAAATACGCAGTACTCCAGAACACAGGACCTCCTTCCTGTGTTTGTCTTGCCTCAGACACATCTGAGCAGTAAGCGGGGTAAACGTTCCGGTGTAGTTTGTAACGTAGCATTTTCCACCTTCTGAGTAATCCAAGCAAACCATAACGCGCCAACTCATCAACTTTCGAACCAGAGCGAATGTCCTGTGTGTGAAACGGCCCTTAAACGCCCGAAAAAGCTTCTTCTCCCAGCTCCCTTTGTAATTAATGTTCATATGATGTTGTAATTAATGTCCATCTTCAGACCAGAAGTATCCCAGAGGCTGGAAACGTGAAGGTGATGAGATAGACAGGAGCTTCCCCCTCTCTTCCCTCAGGTGGTCCCAGGGTACGGACATGCTGTCCTGAGGAAGACCGACCCCCGGTACACCTGCCAACGCGAGTTTGCGCTGAAGCACCTGCCAAACGACCCCATGTTCAAGCTGGTGTCCCAGCTGTACAAGATCGTGCCCAACGTGCTTCTGGAGCAGGGCAAGGCCAAGAACCCCTGGCCCAACGTAGACGCGCACAGTGGGGTTCTGCTGCAGGTAGGAGCTGACGGAAGAGCATCGGACCACATGTAGCTTTAGTGGCTGTTACTTTCGCGCTGCGTTCTGGTGCCCGATTTCTCGGCATCTGCAGGTTGAGGCAAAACTCTTGATACTGAGTGATCGGTTCAGTTCTGTTGGCTCAGCATTTGCTCATATGAGGGTGACTCATCTCCAGCCTGATCACACTCTTCCCTACCCCCCCTCCCCCCGCAGTACTACGGCATGACTGAGATGAACTACTACACGGTGCTGTTCGGCGTGTCCAGGGCCCTGGGCGTGCTGGCCCAGATGGTGTGGAGCAGGGCGCTGGGCTTCCCGCTGGAGCGCCCCAAGTCCATGAGCACCGATGGGCTGATGACCCTGGTGGGGGCCAAGTCGGGGTAGAGGGGGGCGCTCAAAGGGGCTGACCTTCAGAACTACGCCATTGGGAGGGAGATTCAAAGAGACAGTAAGCTTTTAAAGTTATTTAAGTACAGACCTTTACAGTAAACTGTTGGTTTACCCAATGGCACTTCAGATAAAATTTCATTTTCATAAGGGGGGAGAGAGGACACACACCTTATTTATGTCCCTTTTATCCCATGTAGGCCTGATATTGCATAACTGACACCCCTACCCCCCACTCATCTGAAATAGCCGCCAATGATGTGAAGTATCATGCTATGCTAGTGGGTTTTCTTATTGCGTAATGGGTTTGTGAAACTGGCGAGACTGTGCATCGTGGGTGTGGATGGCTCACTGCAGTACTGACCCGGCAACCACCAACTGGAAACAGTGGAATGCTGTTCTTTCTTGGGGTAGGTCTTGGACCTGACCCCCCCCCACCCCACCCCACAGACATGCTGCTGGGTGGCTTTTCAAGAAGATCTCCAAGATGAGGCTAGCAGAAACCGCCTGAAGGATTCACTAAACCAGTGACATAATCCCAACTCTACCCCTGCTGCATGCGTTAGAGTAATCCTTGCATTTCTCCTTGCATAGCTTTGCTCGTTAGGGTCTGCCTTTATAAAATAACACTCCGTGGTACATTGGATGCTTATCAGTACGTGAAAAATTCACATCGGGGTACTAATCCAACAGTTTACTGTTAGGCCAGCTAAAAAGCTACTGTCCCTTTAAATCAGTTACTTTTCCACTGTTGACTTCAGTTATCTCCTCCTTTCTCCGTTCAATTTTTGACCCCTCATCAGTCAGAGTAACCTTTCAGATCAGTTTTTCTCAATCCGGTCCTTGGGGACCAACAGACAGCCCATGTTTCTGGGAGGGTACAGAAACGTGCACTGTCTGGTAGGGAGCTCTGTAGGAGCAGAAAGATGGCCTGGCTGTGGGTCCTCAGGCAGCGGATTGGCAAACACTGCTTTGTATTACATTTTTAGTGGGGGGAGGTGGTTATGCAGATGTGGTTAGGATGGATGGGATTTATATTTGTTTTAATAGGTTCTGTTGCATGTTGGGTGGCCCATAGTCTTGTTTTTTTTTTCTCCTCTTCCCAAGAGCAGCTTTCATATTTGAAACTCGCAGCCAGGTGAATGTCTGTTGGACACCTACCTTGTTTAAACAGTGTTTACTTGTGTTGCCCACACCATGACAGACCACTCAAGTTTTTTTTTTTACTCCACAATGAGCACTTGTATCACTAGAAAACTCTTTGTTGCCCTTCAAACCTGACATGACCTGATGTAAGATCATCTTTTATAAGTTATGTTTAAACTTAAAGCTGTAGGTGTGTTGACCCTTTTATTTGTATCTCCTGCCATCTTAAATGACAACAGTAGTAACATAGCCAAGCCTGACTTGGTTTATAAGTTAAAGGTGATCTTAGGCTTTCGAGCTTAATGGTTGTGTAAAACTCGGACATACCCACACAGGAGTGAGGGATGAGCAGGTTGGTGACTGACCAGCTGGCTCTGTGGAGCTTCCTGCTTTCCCTTTTAACATCTGTCTGTAAAATCAGTGTTAGCTGACAAGCGGTGGTCTTCAGTCAGAGTGGCATCGTGAAGAAGCCTGTACTCTGGGGCGATGTCGTCCTCCACTCAACTTTCATGTTAACTCTGGCTGGTTGATGGTCAAGCCAGTCTTCAGACACTCCATTCTGTGAAGCACTGATGGGCCCGTTTCCTCAGCGTGTGCCGCAGCCTTGTTCCTGTGTTCTGTCATTATCCCGATCTGTGGTTTTTTGTCTTTTTAAGTTAAAGTGGCACCTCTCATGACACGGTCCCATTAGTGCAAACCTCAGGTTATTCTGTACTGAAGAGAGAGACGCGAAGCGGACACTGAAGTCAGCATTACAGGACGGGGAGGATGGGTGGGGAGGGAAGGTGTGGGGGCAGGTGGAGAAAAAAAATGGAAAATAAAAAAAGGAAAACCAATAAATGTTTTTATTAACAGTCTTGTTTACGTCTGAGATCAGCTGAAACTTACTGCTGTTTGCGGGCGCATAGTTAGAGATGAATGGATAGGGGGTCTGAGACTTTACGGCGTACTGACAAACATATAAAAAAAAAGCCACTTAATAGATTTATTTCGGGTTAATACCCCCCCCCAAATATTCCTAAAGATGCCCTTGCTTACATGACTGTAGAAATATGGCAGAATTATTGATTTGCAGTTTTTCCGTAAGTGGAAAGGGAAGATATTTGATGCTGAATTTTTTTTGTGCCTCTATTTTCCAGTTGAATTTTGTACTCTGTGTTCCAGCTGTCTTTCACAGACATGCAGTACAGGCAGGTACAAGTGCCCAGGGTCCCCCAACACTGCATTTGCTCCACACCTCCAGAGTACATCTACTCTTTATCACACTTAGGTATTTGTATACAGTTCTTGTCATCCGCCCGAGCAAACCAATGTGGAGAATGCTGGCTAGAGGTCCGCAGGAGCTGCTTGCGGTCGCCCTCCTTCCATGGGTTCTGTTCGTCTCCCTCCAGCACCACAACGCTGTCAGATTCATGAGCCGCCTCCTCTTTTTCAAATACACTCACTTCACAACAATAGGCCTGACGTACCTCATAAAAATAGGTCCCATTTATTAACTGGAGGTATCTTAATGAGGTGTGGGGTATGTTAAAGGCTGCTATGTACACAACCAGTGCAAAGCAGCTTTTTCACGGACCGCTCCCCTGTTATAAATAGCTCTGGATGCCATTACTCTACTCTGGTTTCTCATTCCGCCGATCTGCAAAGACCATTTTTATGCCTTCAGTCCCAGCGCTCGCTGTAGCCCTGCTTTCCACGGGAGTGGAGTCTGAGCCACCAACTGATATTGACAAGAAGTTGGGCTGATGTGCTGTGTCCTGGTCAATAAGAGATCACAAAGACACCATGTGTTCCGTCTTTGTGATCATTGAGACTGTTAGGGGTCTTTTCTGCAGCAAGACAAATGAAAAATTTTAAATTAGATTACCTGGTGTATTTTTCACAGAAGAGGATTAGGGCCACTATGAAAATATTATTTGAATTCTGAATTTAATGTCTGAATTATGAATTTAGAAAAAGTCAGAATCCTAATATTTTCAAGATGGCCCTAATCCTCTTTTTTGCTTTTTACCTTGAACAGTATATTTAAAAGCAAACTACAGTAGCTGCCCCTTCAAGACCTATAGAAAATCAACATTAACAAAATTTTGTTTTGCCACAGTTACACATAGACCACATATTCAAAACAATAGCCTGGTAGAAAAACAGGTGATGATTAAGGAGACATTTCAACTTGAAAATGACTGAAATGATCCTGGTTCTTGTTACTGTCTGGGCTACATATTCATCCACGCCATAGTTTCCCGATGATCAGCGCACGCAGCAACCAAAGTCTGTCCCACGTTTTCAGATTTTTTTTTTATTATTAATGCAGGACCTTCTCATAAAATTCATTTCTAAAACACCTATCCCCTTAATATGATTTACAAGATGATAAAAGTAATGTCAATGTTCAGTGACCATTTATTTTAACAAACGTTTAAAGAGAGTGTTGCCTCTGAGCCTTCCTGCTGTAGCTGCTATGTTACAGCCCTGGCTACTCTAAATGCTGTAACTGCAGAGCTGCACCTCGCGGTAATAATCTGGCAGCCTGCTCACTGGGATCTGCACAGCAAGGTCAAGTTTTATTGGGCAAACAGTGGTATTAAGTTTAACAAATCCAGATAACATACACAAGTCCAAATGCCTAGTGGCACATTAACAGAGGGAAGAAAGCATAAATTCATTATATATATATATATTTTGTGTGTGTGTAAATAGCCACAAACCATGGCATTTTATTAATTTTTTATCGTCTTTGGGAGAATGACAGCAAGTGAACAAACACTGTTAAACAGGAATAAGCTGAATTTCCACAGGAGGGCAAATTAAATAGCTCTTAAAACCCTACATCTACATTAGCACCCCAAAAGCAAAACACTTCAAAACTTCGCCAACACAGAAATTACCTTAAAACTCCACCAAATAATTTAATAAATGTGTAACTGCAATAAAATGCATTTATCGCCATAGGAGGTATATCTGAAAGTTTTGTGTATGACAAAACAGCAAGTGGTAATTTCCATGTTCAATATGAAAACGACCAAATCCGCTGCCTTGGTGAGCTCTGAATATCATCCTCAAATAAACTAAACAACTGCGATTTTGCTTGCTGTATCTGCGGACTGCTTACACAGCCGCCAGCATTACAAGCCCAAGATTCTCAGTTTTCCCCCTAAATGCTGACACAGACGTGGGGGATCCTGTGTCGGTAGAACTTTGAGTTGCCGTTTAACCAGGAGCTTAACCTACACCTGGAGGATGAGGTCAGACGCTTAACAATGGAATAACATAAGAGGTGAGGTATATGGACACAACCCTGTCACCGCCAAGACCCTCACACTAAGATCTTAACAAAAAGGACACACTGGACAGTAATCCTGTTCAAAGCCTATATTGCGATTTAACTAAATTATTAGTGTAACTTTCAACAGAAACCTGCTTGCAGTACAAAACATATCTTGAGTAGTGAACCACAACAAAATAGCTACTAAGATGCTTCAAATGTACTTGTGCAAGCATCATTTCAAGGCTTGGAGATTTTTAAAAAGTGACTGGATTCGAATCCGACACAAGCTAATGCAGCAAAGCTCACGTTTCACTGATTTCAGTCTTTTTAGTGTCTATTTCGGGAAATGGACTAATAAACAAAATACCAGAGGCAAGACTCACCATTAAAAAGGCATGAACTAACACCCTTCCATCTCACTATCAAACTCAGTAGCAATCCAGATAACATTTTACATAAACAAAATGAGCAGATCCATCTCTATGTCATGACCTGTTCAAGGGCACATGACGGTTCCCAGGGATTTTTGTTTAGCAAACATCCAGGTTGCCAGTGGGCAAAGGTGAATTGGAAACTTCCCTGTCGGAACTCCACATCTCTGACCTCAAGGTGGTTGCTGGGTCCAATCCCTTCCAAAACTTGAATTATTGATCAAAAGCTGCCTGTATAGTACAGAATGTGTATGCCTTGGACTGGTGGAGCCTCAGGCCTGACTGCCTGTGATGCGAGAACATAACCTTGATAACAGTTGTTTTTTCAGTCCAACTTTCCCACGGTAGATTAGAATGTCAAATCTTGATTTTAAAAAAAAAACCTTAACAAGGAGACACAGTACTGGCCAGCCAACAAGCAATGAAAACAGAAATTTTCAAATCTAATTCATTGAAACTCATAGCATGGATTAAAAAATGCATTATGATAATGTGTATTATTGATAAAATAAAATAGCAGATCATTTAATTATTAACCTTAAACCAGGGACCTGAAATCCATTAGTGACTGACATACAGAAACTGTTTTACCAGTACAGCGAGCAGAATTTGAAGACAGTGTTTATGGATAAGAACAGGAACTGACTTCACATATTACAGACTAAAGTGCCAGTGGGGATGTGAGGAGAAAGATATTCTTCAAACAAATACCCAAGCATTACACTGCATGACAGTGTAACATTAAAAACATTTTCAAAATAAATAAAACCTGTAGATTCTGACAAGAAGAAAAGGAAAGAATAAATGAAAAATGTGCCAACGGAAGCGGATACAGGAACGGAAAACAACAGATCAGCAGCCACATAGCTGCAGAACAAAAGCCCCACTAACGGAAAACTTTCTTTTCTCCCCAACCCCCACTAAATGCCACAGGAACAACTACGGTTACAGCAGTCCGTTTCAAAATAGTCATCCGAGACATTTTCCCTTTTCCCCCATATTCATAATCATTGGAAGACCCGCAGATTAAAATCCATTCAGATAAATTTCCACTCTCTCCTGAGAGAGAATTTTCGTCACGATATGGAGTTCCTCTCCCTACGGCAAAGGAACCCCACACAGAGGTAGACGGCAGCAATTTATTCAGGAAGTGCTACAGAGAGACATGGTATGAAGGAGAGCACCGGGCTGGTCCACATTCAAGTTGTAACAGTGTATCTGCTGGAGTTGTGGGTGGTGTTTGGCAGCTGGGTGGGGGTGGGGGGGGGAGGTATTGTCCAATGGATAAAATACAGGCAGTTCATCCTAGGGGTGCCTGATGGATAGTGGGGGTACAAAGGAATCCAGGGTTACATGTGATGCACCTCGTGGAACATGTGCTCCCGTGGTATGCGGGTCTCCGGGCCGTACAGCTTGCAAGCGCGGCGCTCGAAGGCCACCACCATCTGCTTGACCACCTCATCGAAGAAGACCGTGGCCAGCTGGGAGTGCAGCAGGGAGCGGAACTCGAAGGAGATCTGGAGGGGAGAGGAGGAGGACAAAGCGGGGAGGTGAGCCGGCGTGCACCTGCCCGACGGGGCCCTTTTCGGGGCGGCCGAACCCCGCGCGGAAACATACTGAGAAGTCGACTGTGCAGGTCCTGGGATGGCCGGGGATGCCAGGGCTGAAGCGCCATACTGTCTCCAGGTGGTTGAAGAGCTTGCCGTCAGTGCATACTGCCTAGGGCAAATGAGCAAAGCAGAAAACAGCACGGTAATAATCCTGGTCCCAGCCTGGAGAAGGGAGATCACATGTCCGCCCCAAAGTTTGTGCATTTAGGCGAACTGTGGTTTCTAAATCGCCCTCTGTGTGTAACCGTAGCTCATTGGAGTTCAGGAAGATAACCAATCAGATTGTAGAGGAGGTGGGTCCAACCTCTTCTATGATCTGATTGGTTCTCTCTGAACCGATCATTTTTCCTATTGCCCTCAGTGTATGTTTGTGTAAGTAAAACTCCCACGAGTGTAACTATGTGCTCTTCGATGGACTGGCATCCCATCCAGGGTGACCTGTCCTTCCTGGCTTAGGTCCCAGGATCATCACGACCTTGCAGATCTTACTTAAAACAACATCAGTATCAGCTGGATGGTCAATGTCCTTTTGAGCATATAAATTCACATTGCCGCCTGTTGTGTGTAGTTGTGACTGGAAGCCTTGTAATTGTATATCACTGGCAGTTGGTTGCGGCGTTGCGTCTCCCGTTACCTTGACGAGATGAGGACGGACGCTGGTGATCATCGACGTGTATCGCTCCACCACTGGTGGGAAGCCCACCTCAAGCTGGGCTTTGGAGTGACCCGTCCTCTTCACGATGGTCTGTGATTTCTTACACCAGGGCACGAACAGCTTGTAGTCATCAACGTTGGACACCACGTCATACATCTCCTGCATGGAGTACCTGATAATGTCCAGCGAAACAACCTTCAATCAACCATGGCGCTGAGAATTGAGTCACCTTAATTATAACACATTTTGCAAACCGAACCTGGAATGGGTGGAAAATAGGGGTGGACCTATCTGTGTTTTCAGTTCTGATCCAATTCCAATACACAATTGCCGATACCAATATAGATTCCGATACATGAGCTCTTTTTATTTTTATATTTTAGCATCAAAAATGTATATATAATATATAAATATTTATACTTTAGATATTATTGATATTGGGGGCGGCATGGTGGTGCAGTGGTTAGCACTGTTACCTCACACCTCTGGGACCCGGGTTCCGGTCTCCGCCTGGGTCACATGTGTATGGAGTTTGTTCTCTCAGTGTCATCGTGGGGTTTCCTCCGGGTACTCCGGTTTCCCCCCGCAGTCCAAAAATGTGTTGAGGCTGATTGGAGTTGCCAAACTGCACATAGGTGTGCATGTGTGCGTGACTGGTGTGTGAGTGTGCCCTGCGAT
Source organism: Pollimyrus isidori (assembly GCA_019775955.2). Classification (NCBI taxonomy): domain Eukaryota; kingdom Metazoa; phylum Chordata; class Actinopteri; order Osteoglossiformes; family Mormyridae; genus Pollimyrus; species Pollimyrus isidori. The sequence continues at coordinate 28,389,826 of JABFDZ020000109.1, forward strand.
GGGCTGGCCCCTCGTCCAGGGTTGTTCCCTGCCTCGTGCCCGTTGTTTCAAGGATAGGCTCCGGACCCCCCGCGACCCAGTAGGATAAGCGGTTTGGAAAATGGATAGATATTATTAATTCTTTTAAAAACTAGTGAATTCAAATTTAAAAATCTATGCTGAAAAATCTTTAATCTGGTTACTAGAAACATACATAACCTACTGTTCTACGTCATCTGTACACCTTGTTTTAAGCATTTTTGAGGCATTTGCAGTTCAGCTTGAATATATTCCTAGAGAGTATACGCGAGTGGCAAATGCCCCACAATGTTTCTCCCACTGGCAGTAGCGTCATAAGAGATGCTTGCAGTCTTGCGGAAATCCTTCCCAAAAGAGTGGCAGCTGTTACAGAAGGGAAGAGGGAGACCAACTCCATACTGACACCTATGGATTTAGAACGGAACGTCACAGAAGTTCCAGTAGTTGTCATGGCCTGGTGTCCCAGTACTTTTGGCCATACAGTGTGTCTTTTGTAATATACACGCTAATACGAACTGATGCATCCCCAACAAGGACATCACAATAACTATGTGTGGGGCCATTAAATCTTCTAGCATAAGTGACAGAGGCAGAGACGGAATCTTAACACAAGTGCCCAGCTGGACGGATGGCAGACACAGGCGTAAACAGCGATGGGTCTCAGCTGCCCAATAATCAATTAATGAAAGATCAAGGTAAAAGTTAAATATTTTTCATGCATTGGATTGTTCCCTAAATAATCACAATTGAATCAAAAGGCCTTAAGCTCACTGACTTACACCCCTACCATGTCAGATACGAAAAAAAGTCAGAAACCGGGGAATCAACTCAGGTCTCATTCTACACATTCCTACACAAAGTGCTTCAAGGCGAGTCTTGCAGGTTTCATCACAAAGAGCCCGGGCTCCGCTCTTACCCCAGTATCCTGCGCTCGGAATACTCTTTCCGTTTGTTGGTGAGGCTAATGAAGCTGCGCCTGGCGGCGATGGTCACATGCTCACTGCTCGTGTTCTGAAGCATTCTGGGTGTCCGGGTCATCAGAATGCCACATGAAGACAAGTACCTACCAAGGAAAGCGAACTAGTATGATGAGGTCTGAAGACCATAGAAATTAAAGAGTACACAGGCTCACTATTACTATTCTCCAGTTCCATTATAGGCTATGCCGATTACACAAACCCCCCCAACCGACAGCAGAAGGCACATTTTCAACACCAATTGACTCCATCCATTGATTAGTATTGGCATAATATGTCACTACAGGGTCCGGCGTGCATGAGGAATGAGGACTTTTCATTGGCTGACACATTTCAGCCCATTGTTCCCGCTTCAACGAGGCAGTTCATACACACAGGATTAGAGCTGCAAAAAATGATTATTTTGCTAACCGGTTAATCGTGTGATCAAGCAGTCGATGGATCGATTGGTTCGACCAAAAAGTGTGAATGCTTTGTTTAAAATCATCGAGAGGAATTTTTTAAGTCACAGCCGTAATTAAAAAAAAATCTCTATTTAAAGAGTGACAAATCAGCATAGAGTCAAAGGTCTGCTGTCTGAGCTATAATAATCTATCGATAGCATTTTATCAAGGGCCACAACTTTACACAGTAAATTAAATCAAATCTGATGCAAGATAACCTGTTGAGCTATAGGTCATATATAATGAATCCCATAATACAATGTCCATTCATTCAAAACCCATTATTTCAACCTCTGGCAGTTATCTGACACTCTGACAGGAACAATTAATGCACATATGTTCTATGTAAATATAGAAATGGTATCTTATACACTTCAGTTGACTGCCAGTTTTCTTACACAAGTCAGGCAGATCGCAAGACGTGTGTATTTAGAGAGATAGTTGGCAGATCAGAGGTCTGGCAGATGGGACCTTTGGGAAGTCAACACAGGGAGTTCACCCATTATATACTGAACACTTGGGACGTGGCAGCATGATTACTGCATCCTCGCGGGGACGTCCCGAATGCTAATAGCAAAGGTTCTCGACGGCAGAATGAAGCTTGCATGAAAGGGCTATTACAGTCACACCCCTTTGTCATTGTTAACATATGGAATCAAAGATGATAATTTTAATGTGTTCAGATAAGAGACGAGTTGAATTTGTCAGCCACATTTAAACATATTTCCCCCTGGAGTGGAAATATCAGAATATTTACTTTTCAATTTAAATTCCTGGGGTGAGGGGGCTGTACCGGGTGATAGATAATCAGTAGTTTATCAGTCTAAATAAGTAACAAACCAAACAGGCTGTCGTTTCCCTGACATATAGGCATGCTGCCATCTTTATACCAGAAAGAAAAGAATGATTATCCTATAACGTACGGGAAATGTATGCCTAACTCTCAACATCACCACTGATACTCACCCACTCCTGCCCTATATGTACACCCCATGCACATAAAATCGCATGCACTCAACAGGCAGGCAGTACATGTTAAATGAGTAACGTGCAAATGTACGAAATCTGTGTGTGTGCAAAAACCATTACCCTTTCACTTCCCCTGCTTTGATAAGGAGCACATGGGTGACAATGAGAGTAATTGTCACATGGATATCTATTCAAAAATTGACAAATGCAGGCTTAAATAGCAAAAAGGGACCAGACATTTCAAAATTCAGTGGCTGCAGCTATGCATTTTAAATTCAATCTCAAGCTAAAAATAAATGTGAAACATGAACAAACGCTATACACCACTGAATACTTATCGTCACAAACTGTTGACAAATTTCTAATCATACCAGGTTCCCTTGCTTTCAGCAGTTCATTACCAATAAAACTCTACATAATAAACCAAATTCAGATAAAAAAAAGTGATTTTTTTTCCTATTAATCAATCAGTAAACTCCCTGTTTTCTTTAAATAAAAAAAGAGGACAGTTTTATCAAATATAACCCAGCTGCAAACGCATTCAATACAGCTAACAGAGGCAGGTACAGCTGTGCACCTAAATTTTGTCCAGTTTCTGGTCATAATGCGCTCGTTTTCTATGAAGTTAAAATCAAATGAGTTCATTAAAACGAGTCTACATGATTTCGTTAGAGAGACAAATGTTCCTCGTTGTGCCTTTACGTGTGTTATGTTAAGAAGGAAAAAGAGCCGAACTGACGATTCGATTGCACGATCTTCACTTTGCCAGGTGTGGGACACCATGTAGTCTGTTACGGTAACAGGTCCCCCAACGTCCTTCTGTATCTAACAGGCAGCTACATTAAAATTCATCCAGTTATACGGTGGAATTTATTGGTTATTGTCATTCAAACTTATATACTGCAATAACAAATGCATGTGCAGTATATACCACTGAGCCTTATAAGGAGAAAATGGACAAATTTTATTTTGTCATGGTAAGAAGGAGACTGAACCGGATAATGTTAATTGGTAACACTGTAACAGAACATGGTAATAGAAAAAGAAATTCCGGTATGTTATGCTAAATTTCTGCTGATAATTATTTTAACAAACGAATTATTTAGAAAGGTGTATAAATCTAATAAACTGTATTTCCTACCTATAGGACTCCGAGGACCAGAGTCTGGCTCCCCCTTATAGCATATGTTATGTACATGTATTAATAATACACAGCTGCACATAAAAATGTTGTCAATGGAAGTCTATAGATTCACAAATACAGATAGGCAGTCAGATCAAATAGTGTATCTATGCATCGCACCGTGGCCTTGGGAAGCTTCATTCCGACCGGTGCCACTTACCTGATACACGGTCTCGGCCGGACAGCGCACCGTGTATCGCGGCAGGCCTGCTCGGTGCCCAAAGTGGCCATCTCTAAAAAGGCGCTTAAGGTGCGCACGCCCATGGGCAGCGGCCGGGGCCCCGCAGAGACCGCCATCGTCTGCTGTACCACGACTTACTGCGCCAAGGACCGATTTAAAATTGTCCTGCGCCTTGCTATTCCCTTCGGACCTAGAAAAATGGTGTCGGGTAAAACAGCCGACACCACTGAAATTAGATTATATTTAACAATCTTAACCTTCGAAAACCAACTCGTCCGTTCCTGTAGTCGATATCGTATTGCCAATATCTTTTTGTAGTCTTAAAATTCCGCTTTTTATTCCTGAGGCAACGCACTCCTGCCCGAACTGCAGGATATCTTCCAATACCGGTTCGAGGACTCGCCGTTCCTTTCGTTTGGACTGCGATCCGATTCGAGCCACCAGCTGTATCGGTGGCCAGTAATTATGGTTGATTTAAAATTTGTATAATACCGGGACATTTCCAAATATTTAATTTAAGCTCATGCTATATGCAAGCAATGGCTCATCTATTACATCACATCATGCGACGCCAAGACTCTTCTAGGTTGGGATCCTTCACTTCAGCCGCCGTGCCGGACTCCCACTACTCCAGTAAAGGCTCCAGTTGGTTTGTTCTCCCTGCTTATTGGTCAGTTAGTATACTTTAAGTCTCCTAAACCAATCAAACGCCGCATAGACTAGAAACAGTGTACATGTAGAGCTTTAAACGGGGTGTTTCGCATTATTATCCCAGTAATGGAAAGATAACTGCTTCTAAGTAACATGAGACGTGATACATGTTTAAAGTGATGCTGTACATGAACGCGCGAAAAACTTAACGATGTATTTGTTTTGAAGCCGCGTAAGTTTCATCACAAGACGTACCTTTGGGCTGCGACGAAATACAGCACAAAAACCCATCTTGACCTGAAGAAGGCATGCAAAATCAGAAGGGGCATATTCAGACACTAGATCTATGTGGCCTGCGTTGCTACATCAGCAACATCTGTAGTGTTTATTTTTAAAACGTTGTTACTGCGATATGTATAGTAAAGCCCCTGAAAATTTAGAGAAATATTTTTTACATATATTTTTCATCATTTTATTAAGTAATATTAGAATTGATTGTTATGTCACATTTATCTAGGCTTAAATAAGCAAGGTCATTGTGATCTGTGTCTTTGAACAACCACAACAACAAATTTATTTTTGTATAGCGCATTATCACGACTTTACATCATCTCAAAGCATTTTACAGCATCCCCACCCAAAGCCCCCAGTGAGTAAGCCATAGGCGACAGTGGCAAGGAAAAACTCCCAAGAAGGAAGAGACCTTGGAAGGGACCAGACTCAAAGGATGAGCCCATCCTCCAGGGGGCGGCAGGGAGAGTCAAATACAATAACATTAGAGACACAAACGGGGAGCAGGGGGGAGATGACAAGCCGGTGCCAACACTCCCTCCAATCGCCAGGCAGAGGCGATTTGTGGAATATGTTGATATTTTTGTGTTATTACAAGGCTTATTACTGTGTGAGTGTGATCATTCTTTAACTAGGAATGCCAGACTAATTTTATTTTTCTAGTAATGTTGAAGGCTACCGGTACAAAAGTACGTTTTAAACAGTATGTGTAATTGTTTTTAATTGCCACTGCTTAATCACTTTAGAAGTGTATTCTAAGTAAAAAGGTAAGTAAGTTTGAACGATACATGTACATTTTATGGCAAAGTGTATTACAGAAGAATGAAAGGTTTTTATTATGAGATAATTAATTATGGTGTCAATACACTGGAATAGCTAATATGGTGAGAATTTCCGGTCCTACCTAAGACTCCACTTCTGACCGACAAATCTTATGCAGCTGAACCAATCATGACATTAAATTTCAAAATCAACGTGGCCACCGGTCAAGAAAAAAAAATCAATGCAGGACTTTTGCTGCTCATCTTTTTTTCCCATAACATTGATTCATTGCCTTTTTAAGGGGGAATCGTAATTTTAAAGCCTTTGGCTTTTAATATCACATATAATGAACGTCATCATGATGACCTTCTGTATTTCAGGGAAAGGTCACATTTGTTTTTAAGGCAACATATTCCAGCAAGCACTTCATCATTATGTTTCCTTTCCGCTAAATCTATCCAGGTCCAGAGTGGTTCATTGCAATTGAACCATATTCATGTCCTTTACTGCCAATGCTTAAAAGCAAGGGGAGCCAAAAAAGCTTTTGGATAAAGTGTCTTGAATGAGTTCCAATGACTGCACACTATAGTTTGATCACAGATACCTGTATAAGTGTAAAGTCAATAATATATGGGAAAAATGGCAGATAGCCAGGAATAGATTCGGGATTAGCCCTTCAGTAAAACATATTGCTTTCCAGAAGCAAACACTTTTAAGTGTTACTCTGAAAGACAAAAGTATATCTCAGTCTGAATCATTTGCTTTATTTTCAATCGGAATGCTGTGAAGCTCAAAGTTTAAACAGCCAGAACTTCATAGATGCCCTTTTTAAAATGGCAAGCGCAAAAATTCTGCGCAATACAATTTGTCTTGTAATGAGTTTATTTTGATTGCTGAGGCCAAAAACATTTAGTTTCACAGCAGCTTTTCCCAAAACGATGATTTCTATGTGTTTCTTTTTGCTACCACCAATAAAGAAAGAGATGTGTAAATTTCATTTTAAATCACACAGTCCCCAAAGAGATGTGTATATTTCATTTTAAATCACACAAAGTCCCCAAAGAGATGTGTATATTTCATTTTAAATCACACAAAGTCCCCAAAGAGA
>JABFDZ020000109.1:28446842-28459468 GCA_019775955.2 Pollimyrus isidori
AGTATTCAGCTGCTGGGTAGAAACAAAATCATGGTCTGGATTTGTAGCTTCTGGACCTGAAATGCCCAACACTGCGTCCCTAGCATGCTTGCGGAGGACTTTCACTCTACCAACAAGTGTTATGGACCCTGAAGTGCATCTGCTTGCTGCGCCTTCGCAGTGTGAAACTGCGTCTTTTGCCGCCTCCAGGAGCCCTAGCTCCATCCTGCTCACTTCCAGGTGCCCCAGTTTTGTCCTACTCATCCAGTGGTTCCTTGGCTCTCTGTGCCTGTGGCAGACAGTCACAGCAGACGGGCTAACTGAATCAGGTGGTGACACAAGGTCAGAACCAGCCACCCAGGCTCCCATCCACGTGTCGTTGCCTTCCCGGGTCACACTCCGAGGACAGAACCTGCAGCACACTACTCCTCCAACCCTACTGGCTTTCGAGATTAATCAAGCCCCAGGATGAAACCGACGAAATGCAGTTATAAATCAGAATTCAAACAATTAGGCGAGATTGATCTGTTGTGACTTAGTATGCAATGTGATCAATCAGATGTTTATATAATAATGGTTTATTAAATGATAATGGTTGCTGGTATGATTTAAATTGTCATTTAATCGATTGCTTAAATAATCATATAAAGACACTTTAAGTTACAATTAATCATACAAATAATCGTCTTGTTTTGTTGTTGCTGCATCACAAGGCAATGTGTGCTAGCAAAGGTGGAAGGTGTTTCAATATCCGCCCCTCAAAGGTCTTCATGATATATGGAGTAAAACAAACTGGTCTTGTTTTGCACTATGTTTATTTGTGTGCAGTTTAGGTTCCTTGCTGCGGTACGCATAAGGATTTCACCCTGGAGTGAATGAAGTAATATTTGTACTGCATGCTGGGTGAATAAGGTGGTCTACAAGTATATTGTAATTAGAATAAAAATCAAATGGAAAAACTGAAGCTGGAAATCCAAGCAAGGTACAACATATTGTAAAATTACTTTGATAATTTACTTTAACACACACTACGATGGACGCCCGCTCCTGTCCACAAAGCTTCCTCGCATTCCTGACTCCGTCTGAACCAATGACACTCACCAATAGAAGCAACATCTAAAACACTTTCATTGTGATTGGCGTAATTACTCTGTCAATCACATGTTCTCAACTTCGACTGGTGAACCCAACTGTCAATCATTTGCTGTGGGCAGCGCAGCAACTTCGTATTTGTCGTGGCGTAGTATCACAAGGCGGAGGATGGGCTTTAACGTGTGACAGGAACGGGAAGGTGGACAGCGGACCACCTAGCTGGCTCCCTCGGTTAGGGGAATTGGCTAGTTACAGCTGAGACAGCAAACTGCTTGTGGAGGTTACTCGTAAATTCAGGTATATACTAACTCAGGTTTACATTCCGTTGATGTGAAAATGTTTTTCTATGTGAAGAATGAGCTGCCGTTGGGCGATAGCGCACGTAGATAGCTAGCCGCCTATGGTGTGCTGCTGTGTGGTAAAAGTAGGGTAGCTTGCGTGGGGTGGGTTAGCGGACATTGGAGGCTCTCTGGACGTTCGACAGGGGTTGGGCCGCTGTTTGTTTTCTTTGGTAGTAATTTGTCAAAAATTAAATACAGTCTCATTTGCAGTCCGGTGGCTATTTTGGTAGCAGCCTGTTTAGCTTCCGAGCGGCAGTATTTAGCTAGTAATAGAGGTAGCGTCCATAGCTTCCAGTTAGCATAGTTAGCACAACTGTCCTCCAGCGTTTTATCCACATATTCGCCGCCAATAAATATATCATAGCGAGACAGAGTCATACGTCTGTATCTACATAAAGAACACTCTGAATGAAGTTATCTACTGTATTAAGTCTAATGTCTAGTGTGTTTTAGGTCCAGTTGCTAAGAAGCTAACAGGCGTAGTTCCGAAGTCAGGCGACGGCATACAATAACGAGCCGGCTAGGCTCTGAGTGATAATTACAGGTATTACCAAAATACAAAAATTCAAAACAAAAATTCTCAGGTAGTTTAAAAATGGTAGCTTGGCTTTCTAGAAAACACTGGACCTTACGATTTCTCTTAAACTGTTTTGTGCTGAATGAGGGGAATTGGTCATGGGTTTTTTTTGGCTGTAACAATTGTCAGACATGCCCATTGGATTGCGAAGAGAAAGATACTTGAACCCAAGTTCAACATAATTCTGGAACATTGTTAACTGCATATGTTTTGATAGGTGGTACGTGTACATCGATTCATATTTATTGAATATCTGTAGCCAGTAAGTTCAAGTGTCTGTCAGCCAACTCATTCAAAGGCTTATGCATGCCAAAAGACACATAAGGAAACCTTATCTTTATTCTGGGTAACAACATGATTCTTTGAAAAAGATAAATATTTCTTATCTCACAACACACTCCAGAAATTAAGTCTTGGGTAGGAGGGCCTACATTGAAATGATAAACACTGCTTTTTTTGTATTACTGTTTTTAGTGGCAGAGTGGAAAAACTGTTTTAGCCCTGTACTTTAAGTGTGTCTTTCTGCATTGCATCCCAATGCAGACTGATTGGTCTGACCAAGGTAACTCGGACAGGAAATATTACAAACTGCAGTTATTTGTTGAATATGTCATGTTTTCGGTGGAGTCACAGTTGGCACTGTTGCCTTATGTCTTTAGGACCCAAGTCCATGGCTCCATATGCGTGAACCTATGAAGGCATGTTCTCCTCTTGTCATCATGGGTTTTCCTCCAGGTTTTACAGTTTTCCCCCACAGTTCAAAAACATGCCAAGGTGTGACTGTGAGTGAATGGTGGGTGTGTTTGTGTGCCCTGCGATGGGTTGGCCCAGTGTAGGAAATTTGAAAAATATTTTGGGGGCAACTATTGCCCCCACTGTCTAGAAAATGTAACATTTACAAAGACTTGTGGGTAATTTTTAAAAATAGTAATTCACACATAAAGTTTGTGTTTAATACAAAATGTGGCCAGATTAAAATACAAACTACTTTATGCTAACATGAGTAAATAAAAAGCATCCTACACTTCCAAAGACAAGTATGCAACCATCTGTATGTGTGAGAGAAAGCAAGGGACAGTTCTAACTATTTATGCTTTTATTTGGCTCTTGAAAGCCTTATTATCTGTATAATGCATTAGTTTATAGATCAAGTGAAAATTTCATCACTGTCTTTCAAATGAACTAGTTTACAGTCTTTTTTTAAACATCCCCTTTATAAACTGTTGGAAATATTTGGAAAAATAAAACGCAATGTTTAACCACTGTAATTGTAAACCAGTCCCGTAAAAGAAAACAGAACAAATATTGCATATTCTGATATTTAACCTATGAGCTGTTCTGCAATAATTTAAAACTAAAGGAAGCAAGTAACAGTTATTCTTCGCCTGCATCAGCTGCCCCGAGAAACAAATGAATGGGGTGAGTTTCCCGAAGCCGCCTTAACGCTACGTCGTTCGTAACTTCTATCTTTTAATGTAGAACTTATGAACGACGTAGCACTAAGAAGACTTCGGGAGACTCACCCCGGTTTGATTTTTTAGCTGTAAATTCAGGGAGTTTGTGCAATACCATGACTGAAGTTGCTTGTGTACATCCAGGAAGGAATACTATTGTTTTAACACACAGTAAAAGCTATATTGATATAAATGGTATTGTGTTATCCTGTATCTCATTTTGAAAATATATCGATATTAGGGCTGCCACTAGCGACTATTTTCCTGTGGATTAATCTATTGAGACTTTTACGGATTTATTGAGTAATCTAAAACAATAATTTTCTTCCAGAAAATCAAATTGACCGTTTAGTTTAATTTTGTTTTCACAACAATAAACTATGTCATTACAGGGCTTTAGATAATAGATGCCGGCTTTTTGACATTTTCACCCACAATTTGATAAGCAAATTATTAGTATGCCTAAAGTACTAATGAGATGCGTATTGTGACACCCAAAAGTTAGTAATCTGTATAAATTTTGCGGCTCCTTATACTTATTCAATTCAGTAAGCAAAACATGCCACATGTAATTGTTGCGGTAAAATATAGAAGCAATAAAAGTGAAATGAAATTAAAGATGTCTTAGGACATTTATTTTATTTTTTTGAAAACTTGGGGGCAGTTTTACCTCCACCGTCATGGTTTTTAGGGCATTTTGAGATTTTTTTTGAGACATTTTTGCCTTTTGCTCCTTTTAATTTCCAACATGCCCCGTCCTGACTTATTCCTTTCCTTGCACCTGTACCTTCCAGGATAGGCTCCGGATCCCAGCAGTCATGCATAGGTCAAGCAGGTATAACACATGTATAGCTGTCATGTTTTTCATGGTGGCAGAACAGTGAAGTTGTTTTAATAGATTTAAAAGTCAGAAGTGTTAGCTAGAGCTGCATTGTATCTCATCACAGTTATATGCCGCATGCACAATAATCATCAGGCCTTCAGATGTAAAACATTTATCAGAATGCTGGCTTTTCGGTACTGTAGGGACATTTAATTATAGAGGTGTAGATTTCAGTTTGTTCAGTCTGGATTTGTACTCTCTGGACATGAAATCTTCACCTCTGTTTAATTACACCTGCAATTTGGTAAGATTAAAAGTGTGCGCAAAACATTAATGAAAGGCATATTGTGATACCTGTAACATAGTTATTTGTAGAAATCTGGGGTGTGTTTTTTTTTTTTTTTCTTACCTTGTTTATAGACAATATGTATTTCAACAGATGATGTGGTTGCTGAGCTGTCCCTTTCATAACCACCACTTCAGTGCTTATCACGGCCATAATATACCAAAACACTAGTATGTGGCAATCTCCGCTAACCTAATTTAATTAACATAAAGAAATGCTAAATTTGTACGGCTTGCTAACTTATGGGTATATGCCTCTCATTAATATTTTAGGTGTGCTGCTAATCTGCTTACCAAATTGTGGGTGCCAGTAAATGTCCTTATAGTACTGAAAAGCCGGCGTTTGGACAAATGCTCACACCAGCCCTAGTGATTAGTGTGATTGTGGTGATTGAATGTGATATAATGCACCCCAGTTTGAGTATATGGGGTGGGTGATTTTGAGATGTAGGATACTAGTATCAGAGGTGGATGAAGCACTGGGGTTGCTGAGGTTTCTTCATGTCAGGCACATCTTGTCATAGGTGAGTGTGTGTGCGTGTATGTGTGTGTGTTGATGTTTGTCAGGGACCCTAGATTTGCATTACAATTCCATTCAGATGTTCTACAATGCACTTGTAAATGGGAGCTTGCAAGTTAAGTTCCAAGTTATCGGAATTCATAAATACATCACAACATCAAGTAATGAATGGTATATGGAATATGCCCTTTTTTCCTTCAAATAATCCATACATATTGATGCAGAACACCAGAATCTTCCTGCATTCCAATCAGTCAGATGATGATGATGAGATGAGAAAACCCTTTATTGCGGTTGCAATATACCATGTCACTAGTCACAAGTACCAGTGAAAAGCAGGCCATCAACCCGACCATGCATATAAAAACATCACATTGTAGGGGGTAGACAGGTCAGGAATGATGATGGTAATGGAACCATCTTGATTTAGTCACATTTTCAGCCCTCCTAGTAAGCAGGGCAATGTCAGCGTGGTTACAGCTTGCATAATTTACAATGGAAAACCGTCAGTTTGTGGTGTGGGTCAGGTACAGCTTGGTTCTTGGCGGCAGTGGAAAAAGTGCCCTAGTGCAACTTGCAGAAGTAACACTGTGGAGTCTCTGGGATGGTTATTATGAAGTGGTCTGTTTTTTTTTTTTTTTTTTTTTATAACTAGGCTACTATGTTTTATTCCAACTTTTACAAATGTTTATAAATAATTATTGTTAAGAAAATGAAACAAAGGTATTTTTAAAATTTAACAAAATGAATGGGAGGAAGCGTCGTACTTTTTGCCAATAAATTTTTTTTAAAAGTTTTTTTCCCTCCAAAAAAAATATCACGGGAAAATGAATCATGAGCCTAATATCACGAATCAAACCAAATTGTGAATTGGGCAAATCGTTACACGCCCAGTTTCCAAAGGTTCTGTCATGCCAAAGGGAGGGAAGAGGTGTGGAGGACTCTTAGTTTCAAGTAGCCTGCTTTCGGTTGATCTGATTTCTGCAGGCCATGTGATGAATAAAACCTAAAAATGGTGCTCTACATTCCCTCGCCTATACCAATGCTTCCTAGCTGGACAAGCCCAGGCCTGATACAGTAGGGCTTTTTTTAAAAAAAAAAAAATAAATAAATTTTGTCTCAGCATTCTTTTCAGAGCTCGTACATGTTCTTAATTTGCATAAGGTAGTGGGCAGGCACATATCAGTGCTCTGCTGTTCCATCTGCTGTGTTCTGGCAGCAGTGAGGAGGTGTGACTTGGGAAGTGCATGATACAAACAAGATCCCAAGGAAACTGGCCTGGAGTCGTACCCTGAATGGTGGCGTTTTTGCGGGATGTCACTGTTGTCATTGTGGATAGATATTCTAGTCTGGGGTGATGAATACTAGCCAGGCAATATCAGTTGCTTCATTAATTAATTACCTCACTTACTGAGAGGGGAGGGCAGTGTGGGGTGAGCATTGAGCATGACAGATTGGGATTGGACATTGGCAAGTGCTTAGAAAACACTGTGGCACCTCTCTACCCTTCTTGACTTGTAAGTTGCTTGAGCACACGAGGAAACTGCAAACATGTGAGGTTTTGGTCGACACTGTTTTGTCAGTTTATGTGCAACTTCTAAAGATTTAATCTAGCGGCCGTTCCATGCGTCTCCGAGTTGCTCACCATTTTAAGCTATTGTTTCTTGCCAGGCTTCATCAGCGCCCAAAAGCACATAACCAGTAGCATTTGTGTTTACCTTATCTAATCATTTGTTTGTTCCTACTGTCTGGTTCTCAGCCAGAAGAGCTGGTCTATGTGATGTTCAGGAAAGACAGGAGAATTTGGCACCATAAAGAATCTGGAGCCATGTGTGACTGAGGTAAAGTAGTTTAATTTTTCCCTAAGAACAAAGTTTCACTTGTTTTTTTATTATGCTATAATAAAGTGCATGCTTCATGTATACTTACTGATTTAACTGACTGTCGTTTTCTAAGTTCAACGTATACAGCCTGAAGAGCTTCTTTATTTTTAGCTTTTCTTTTCCGGGTTGTTGTGTATGGATGCTTGAAAATGTTTTTAGTTGGGCTGGGTGTTACGGCAAAGCATTTTAATTTTTTTTATTTCATATGAGTTAGTCGATTAATTATCACAGTATAATTCACTTAATAATATAATTTACTTCAATGCTCACTCTTTCTTTTCTTAAAATTCCCTTAGGATTCCTCCCAAGCAGAATAAGAGCATAAAAAATGGCCACAAATGAATGGGCCACAAGCTGAAATCTCAATTTAATAGTGTGTGTGTGTGTGTGTGTGTGTGTGTGTGTGTGTGTTTATTTATTTCAGGTGTAATAATAGACAACTGCAAGTGTGTGGTTTGTTGCTGGGCCTTTTCTCTGATTGTCTCATAGTATTTCCAGTTTTAGTTGGCACAGGTTCTCAGCAGAGTTTACGATTCACATCACCAGTCTGTTGCGTGTCAGACTTTAAATAGCCAAAGTACCATCGCACCGCCAACGTAGTTTTACCTTGTTTATCCACATTATCTCCTACTTTAAAAATGTTGCCATGCTGTGCTGTCGCTTTCTTCACCAACATTTGGAGTTTCCACTGAGCGAATGCTCATCTCTCCCATGACTCGCATGTATCTTGTGCTGTGTTCCACTAACTCAACCAACCTTTCTATGTATTTGTTGGCAATTCCTAAAAGACTACCATATGATTGGTTGAAATTGCATTAATTTGGCAAATCATAGGCTGAGGTGTGCTGTCTGTTAAAGTTTCTCATTTTTCTTATAGTCTTTATATTTTATATCACGATAAATGTATATTTTGTTTATAGGGATGTTTTTTCAGTTCCTATTTGATTCCAGTGCGGAACCACCAATATAGATACAAATTCTGAAACACTCTTTTTACTTTAATATTTTAATATAATAAAAATATAAATATTTGTACTCAGTTATTATGTCACTGAAATTTCAAAATACCGTGGTGTACCATATTACTACAATATTACCCAAGCCTAATAACTTTTTAAACTGTTTATAAAAGTATTTGATTACGTAATTATATTTGTTTGTTGCTATACTTCTGCCCTCTGCTGGTCTGGTGGAATATTAATGCTGTACACATGCACCTACCTACAACCGTCTGTGTCCACGGACAAATGTGGTACATACACAAGAGACCATTTGAGGACCATAGTGGCACAGAAAAGTGAAATATAAACTATGCTTAACACACCAGCATAAATGTGGCTAGTTGGTTATGCTACTACACACAATTTTATTCAACAAATTGCAAGAATGCAATTAATCAGACAAAATCCATTGTCAATTTTGGTTGAACCATCCACATCTTGGGGGTTAGGTTTGCAGGCCCACTAAAATGGTAGTGAGAGATACAAGAACAGTGACATGCAAAAACATCACATGGGGGGCTGCAATAAACACACTTGGGGCTTTATTTTCCACCAGTGCAAAGTGGTTTAGCTAGTTATGTACCACCACATTTTTTTTCTCTTCAAAATGGCAAATGATTTTGCGGCCACATTCTACTTGTAGGACTGGTGTTTTTTAAATGAGGCATGGCTGGACGCATTGTCAGCGCATTGCTGTTTTAAGGCAGTGCAATGTCATTGCGCTTTTAATCAACAAAAGCTATGTCTAAAGTCAGTGGTGCATCGTTAAACATGACACTCATTATTGACATTGGTATGCGCTCAAGATGCACTAATGGTTTTTCATTTCGCTTTATTTTATTTATATATGTAATCGTTCTGTTCAATAAAACCCCGAAAGAAAATCAATATACAGACGCTCCTCTACTTACGAATGAGACACGTTACGAATGCCCATTCGCAAGTCTTTATTCAACATAATTTTAAGGGTATAGGAAAGTGCAAAGAACTAGGACGCTGGTAGTACGCACGCTCTGCTGCTGCGCGGGGGAGTAGCGGGGAAAGTCGTGCTACCCGGAATTGCCGTACAGAAAAAAATAATTTATGTTGCGGACAGGGAATGGGAGCCCAATCAACACAATTTGGACTTGCGGTCCTCTTCATTGGCATGTCTGAAAGTTCATAAGTTAAAATTTCTTAAATAGAGGGGCGTCTATATTAAGTTTGGAACAAACCGTATCATTTAAAAAAATCTTTTTCGTTATCAAAATTAAGCATGTACTGTAATTGAAAGGACATTTTGATCGGTGAAAAAATGTGTTTCAGATGGTTAGATAAATCAGATGGAACATTACAATACAGCCTCAGAAGGTCATGGGATTCTCTGTGGCTTGTTGCATGTTGCGTAGCATTGCCATGCATGATGGATGTTCGTTAGACGTAAATAAAGGCACATTAGAGGAGTTTAGAAGGCGTCTTGCTGAACTGCATTTGCCGATACCAACAACTGGGTGTATGCTGACAGCAGCGCGGGCAAGGAGGGGTTACTGGCAGAAGAGCTGAATCGTCAAATTTCAAAACACCTGAAGAACCGTAGGTTGTGTTTTGTTTGAACAAAGCTTGCATTTTTATTTATATTTTGCAAACTGCAGACCCAAAATTAAAATAGAAAAACATACAAGCATATTAAAGTCCCTGTTCCCAGTTACATTTTGCACTTTACACTTTGCATTACATCGTTAAATTAGAACGCTTGGTATTCTCCAAAGCAGCACTGTAAATATATTTCATGCATTTATGAGTTACTAAACCATTTTATGTGCCGCCTGTTCCTTTTGCAAAACTGACCAAATATTCCCATTTAATTTCTTATGCTGGCCCTGTGACATTGAAAGCGTTATGAGGAAAATTGCGATGCAGAAGGGTTGGATGTATTTTTATCACCCATTCGATTATTAACATTATTGATTAGTTGTCGTAGCTCTTCTAATATAGTTTATGCGGGTCTTTTAACTCACTCTGTGGCCTCATTATTCATTACATTTGCTGTTTAATGTTATTGCCTAGCGTTCGTTCTAGCAGTTGGCTGAAGTGAAGTCACTCTGATTTTTACAAGACATAGCATTATCTTATTTTCATTTGGCCAGAAAATGTAGTTAAGCTAAAGCAATTCCAGTAATACTCCCTATCCCACATTCCAGCAAAACTGGAGTTTTACATGGTTGTGTCAAACCCAGCTATTTCTTTAAACATATGACTCCAAAGATTTGTGATAAGGATCTATTGTCTAAAAGGTGTGGTGGCTGGTGCCATTTTAGCCCCGCTACTTTCCTGGCAGTGGACTAAACTTGACTGCAGTGCACACGTGTAGGATTGCAAAGGGATGGAATATTTCTGTAAACTTTTCAGAAATTTTCCATTGGAAGTTAAGATGGAAAATATTGAAATCAGTGGAACTCCATGTAAGCTGACGGATATGGCAAAAAAAAGCAAGCTGTATGAATAATGCAACATAGAATATGACTTATAAGCATTGCGTTTTGATGCAGATGCTTATTTTGGGGTGTTTTTACGCATACATAATTATTGACAAGCACTTGATTACACAATATCACTGTTAGTGCTATCAAGATTTTTTTTTTGCTGTCATAGGCTAACCTGCTGTTTTGCAAATTTTCAGCTTATTTCCCATGTATTCCTGTAATATCTCGTATTTCTGCTAATTCTCATGGAAAGTTTTCCATAATTTTGCAAGTCTGGTACAGAGCTTATCAGATAACCTGAAGTAGGTGAGTATTACCTTTATAAGTGCTTATTAAGGTAACATCACTGTCAAGATTTTGTGTCAACAGGAGTTTCCTGGTATTGAATTTCTGGCTTCACTTTGGTTTGAAAGGGCAGGTGAAAGGCTTTTTCGTAAGTTTATGCAAGATGTGGTAATACAGTGATTTGATGCTGCGTGCTGCTTGGTTTGGCAGTGTAGTTGTAAATAACATGTAAATGTGATAGCCTCAAACCCACTATGAGCTCCCTGTCATGGGCTGTAAAACCAGCCTTCTGGCTTTGGGTTTGACAGGACGAGGCATCTGGGGGAAGCCCAGTACCAGTTGCTTTGACCTATATGTGAGGAGGCAACGGCTTTGGTCCAAGGTATGGCCATTGCTGCCTTGTAGCTTTTTTTGGCCTGGAGTATGGTTTGATTTGAAGTCCAGGAGCAGCTGAGTTTTGCAATTGGTTTTGAGAAACAGAAGTGGCACTATTAAGGGTGTCCTCACAGTAGCTGATCCATATCATACCCAAGCACATTTGATCTCCAAAGTCTACTTTGTTTGACTAGTGTAATTGCTCCATACTATACCGTGGCATGGTATGCATTTCTGTGAGGATGGTTCGTTGGACTCGGACAAGGTATGTATTCATTGTGATCACTAACTGTGCCCTGGTACAGAACACAGACATGACATCAATGATGTGCATGTATGTATATCAAGACATTTTGGGCATTTCTGTGATTTCCAACTCTGGGAATAGTTTGGGAATTAGGCCCTTTTCTGTTCCTCAGTGCACAAATTAAGGTCCATAAAGCCATAATTGGGTGAGTTTGTTGTGGAAGAACTTGAATGGCCCGCACCGAGCTCTGACATGAAACCTTTGGGATGAACTAGTATGGAAATAGAATCAGGCTTTCATGTCCAGTGCCTGACCTTTCAAATGTTGTTCTGGATGAATGGGCAAAAATTCCCACAGACACACACTAAAGTCTGGTGGGACGTCTTCCAGGAGAGTGGCATCTATTATAGCTGTAAAGTGGGGACCAGCTCCATATTGGTGCCTATGGATTTAGAATGGGATGTCATAAGGGTTCCTGCTCCTGTAGGTGTCCCAATACCTTTGTCCATATGGTGTATCTCACACATTCTTTGACACCAATGGGCATTCCTGTTAGCCTCCTGTTAAGTTTACTTCCGCTGCCTTTGCATGAACATTGCATGCAATCTCCAAGACAAACGGAATTATTTTCATCCTTGCTATTGGACTGAATGTGTGGCATTTTGTGAGAAATTGAAAAATGAGTGAAGAGAAGAAAAGCAAACAAGAACTGGTCACGAAAATACGTTTGCATTGCGCTGAATGGGAGTATTTTATATTCCATAGGGATACGCACCTTATCAGCACTGTTTTGTGTCTGTTGGTGCATCTCAAGGTAACATCAACAGCATATTTGACCCACTTCTGTTGGTAGATAAGTTCTATTTGGCTGTATAGTTAATTTTCTGCTCCTAAATATCGCAATGCAAATTTTTTCAGGTGTCGTTCAGCTCTACTCATAGCACACAATACCTTAAAAAAATTATTTGTTTACTATGTACTGTATTATGTAAAATGATGTGACAAAGCACATATAATTTTTACATAAATTATTTTGCTTATTACGTTTCCTTTAAGTCAAACTAATGACAAAGACAGGCTAGGCTACTTCAAGAAGCTAAATGGGACATACTGTATCTATGGCTAACCTCGCATTATTGAGTCCATCAAACCTGAATGTCTTTTAAGATGTACAGGACTGTCACAGAAAATTAGAATATTGTGATAAAGTTCTTTATTGTCCGTAATGCAATTAAAAAAACA
>JABFDZ020000109.1:28463879-28481386 GCA_019775955.2 Pollimyrus isidori
TAATATAATAAATGAACGATTATTCGACTAATCGCTAAAATGCAGGAGTGTTAGTCGACTAGGAATATCTTTAGTCGTGGGCAGCCCTACATTTAACCCATATGTGACATAGCAGGGGGCAGGTAATTCAGTGCACAGGGAGCAGTACTTGGAGGTGGTACTTTGCTCAGGGTACCAGTGGTGCCTTCCTGGTTGAGGATTCAAACCTGCATTCTTTCAATTATAAGTGTGCTTCCCTAACCATTAATCCACCACTGCCCAAATGATGGCTTAATATACTGTTAGGATATTGGCCTAAACTATGTATAATTTTTTTCTTTCTTTGAAAAGAGTTTTTGCTCCTCAATCATGGTGTTTAGGAGCATTCTGAGATTTTTTTTTGAGCAATTTTATCTCTTCCATGGCTTCTCATTCCACTGCTTCCCATTCTGATGCTGTGATTTGCATTATGCAGTATCATTTGTATGTTTTTTTTTTTATTGGAAAATTATTAAAGATGCACACAAACTATTGTGGTCTTATGATTGTAAAATTACTTGAAGTATGTCAAATTACATTTGTTTAAACATTCTTAACTTTCAGGGAAGGGGTATTCAATAAATGTTTGCACGGTTATGGATATTTGTGACATGAATTTCATATAGGTATGTAATAGTGTTTCCTGAAAGTCCCATGTACACAGGAGTTAAGGCGTTAAGTCATATAGTTAACATGACAAATGTGTATATCCATTTTGCAAGACACCACCCAGATGTGCTGATGCCATCCCTTCTGTCAAAGCATGCATGTGGGTCTTCTCCATACAATTACAAACTCCTCTTTATGTTTTGACATGTATCTTTAACTTAGTCCTTCTGAGACATGAATTTTAGGCATGCCTGTTTTTGTTTTCATCTGTTTGTTTTCTTAGTCTTTTTTGTGTTTTGAAAAAGAGTTGTTTTATTTTTTTTTGTTTTTAAGGAGCTGTAACCCAATGTTCCTCAAAGAAAATGATTTGGCCTTTTCTTAAGTGTTTTATACAATTTCTTTTCAGTGATTGCTGTTTTAAATTTGTGATCAATTTAGAGCTTTCTAAACGTCTCTCTGTGGAATTCT
Source organism: Pollimyrus isidori (assembly GCA_019775955.2). Taxonomy (NCBI): domain Eukaryota; kingdom Metazoa; phylum Chordata; class Actinopteri; order Osteoglossiformes; family Mormyridae; genus Pollimyrus; species Pollimyrus isidori. Next base: position 28,464,975 of record JABFDZ020000109.1, read on the forward strand.
GCTATATTGTATTTCATATGTTATTGCTGTTGAATTCATGTTGGATGAAATCAGATTGAACTGAACTGAATTGCTATTTACTGATTCAGAAGCAAATCGATTCAGGGCATCTGTACCAATACCCAGCCCTAATACCTGGCTTGACAGGAATTGTTTGATTAGATTTATATTGACAGCGACATTTTATGATTTTTTTAAAGCTGTGTATTTAGCGCCATATAGACATGTTTGCTTAACTGGCATGATTTTAATATTTATTACCATGATTAATTGATAATACTAGGTATTTACCAATATGCATTTAATTACAGGCCTAATCATAATACACAATTCAAATTAACAGGCACAGACTGGAGCAGTAGCTATATGTACTATAATGCTGAAGAGTTATATATGGAATACTGTTGCCATAAAGTTCTTGGTAAGAAACGTTCTTACAGTTAATAAGGGTCTACTCTTAATACACTATACAGTTATACATAGCACTTCTAGCAGCGAACAATGATATTACTGGCAGAGACCAATTGAAGTGTTGCAGCTGTTGTTTCAGCTATACGGTATGACGGTTTATGAAAAATTCATACCATACGGCAGCTTAAAACCGGTATATCGGCCAAAATGATCTACGCTTATGTTCTTCTGATTGCAACAAGCTGTGTCCGTGTTGTTAGTAGATCACCAGCATCCTCACCAGATCTGCCTGTTTGCAACCCTACAATAATTTGTGCTGCCCTTGGTAGATTGAGGTGGTCATTATTTAAATTAACTGAGTCTGTGTTTATAAATTTGTGTATTTTTAGTAGATCACTGGCAGAACTGGCCACTCTCACTGGCACTTTTTTTTTAATTGTACTTGCATGCCAGTTTACCCTGTTTAGTAAATATGGCCCTTAGAGATGCACAATATATATCAATTAAAATATCAGTATCAGCTGATATCCATTAAAAATCAGATTATCAGCATATGTCTGATGTGTTACTCTTGGCTAATATCTTAACTTTATGAATATTCAAAGTTTGCACTACCAGAGCTAAAAGCATAACTATAGTTATGGAGATGATTGCATTGGATGACCAGGCATTTTCCGAAATGGAGCATGAGGGATTATGTCAGATTATTCACCACTTAAATGTCACAAGTACCGGTTTGTGACATGCTTTTATTTTACTATCAAACCTGGCGGGCAGATCGATCTTTTGTTTTCCATAGAATAAAAAAAAAAAAAACGATGTTAGTCATTTCGTAAGCTCACCTAGTTTCATCACCAGCATTCATAACAGTTAATACACACACATCTATAATGGGCAAACCACAATTTCTAATATTTATATTTATAAGTGCACCCTCTGCAAAGATCCCCCTTGATACATATATTTTTTGACTCTGCCACTAGGAATGACAAGCAGGTTGTGTAAATCGATGGCCTTTATACTGCTGGCTGCTGCTAAAATTAACAGTCTGTTCCTTGAACAGACGGACACTGCAACAACATGACTGAGAGAAGTGTTAGCATAACCGTAAAAATGTATTTCTGTAGGGCAGGGGTACTGAATTGGCATACAGTGCATACAATATAATCATTGACTGTAGAATAGGTGCACTTTTTCTTCTTGGCCATAGACTTTGTGTGTAATTTTGCATTACTTTATCCAATTTTACTGAAATTAAATGCCTCATCTTAATATACCTGATGTACAGTAGTTTGTTAATCTGATTATTTAACTTGTTTTTCTGGACACTTCAATCCTGTCAGGGATGTGCCATGGGCTACGACGTCACCAGGTTCCAGGGTGAGGTGGATGAGGACCTGCTTTGCCCCATCTGTAGCGGGGTCCTAGAAGAGCCAGTGCAGGTCAGCCTGACTTTACCTTGTCCTTTTCACCTGAGATGAATCCTTCCTCGTTGTAGCCCTGGTGTTTTATTGCGCATGTTCAACTGCGTGCATATTTTGCTCTAAAGTAAGTTTCAATCCATCAAATGAACGGGAGTTTATGCTGTCTCTGAATGACATGAAATATAAAATCAGGCTTCATTACTATTTGTTTGTGAATTTGCATATTGCACGTGCAAATTTGGAAGCCACATATGCCATTTCTTGTTACATTTAGATGTTTTGAATATCCAGCCAAGGGTCTATGTCTTTTTTTCTTTTCTTTTCTTCGTTAATGTTAACATATTGGTATTAGGGCTACCACTTATGCCAATTTTTTTTTTATAGATTAATCTGTTGACTGTTTTATCGATTGGTCGATTAATCGAATGCGGTGCCCAAACGTTGATAATCAGTATAAATGTGCAGTATCCTCATGCTTAATAAATTCCGTTAGTGTAGCATGCCACGAGCAACACGAGTGATAAACACTGAAGTCGTATTGAAGGAAGGGATGGGTCAGCAGCCATCTTTTAAAAGAGTAGATACTGTGCTTAAGCAAGATAAAAAGTTCAGCAGTACTTTTTGCAGATTAAAGTCCAACACTTTTTTTTTTTTTTTTTTAAATATGGTTTTCATTTTTATTTAATTAAATTATTTTCTTTTATTTAGTGTTCGTTTTCATTTCAGTTTTAGGTGGCGATAACAACATTTGTCTCAACAAGTCCGGCATGCACCGGTGCACAGACTGGTACAATCAATCAATGTAGAATAAGCCCAGATTTTATCGTAAACATTTTCACGAATGTAGCAGCTTTCTGGCTTTAATAACAAGTGTAGTTAGCAGCTACAAGGACAAAAGATAATAAAAAGCTCTCTGTTCTAATGCTTACTTAATAAACATGAATAGACAACACTTTATTGTGGTTTTGCCTCCTCTGGCGGTCCATCATCCAGATCAGTGCTTGTGTGCTTCTTCTTCAGGTGCTCATGCATAGCGCTCGTACCTCTATGGTATGCCATCACACTTTGCACAGTGCAAAACTACCCTCGTTTGATAGTTTGAACTACTCTCATAATTATTTTGTGATTTTTTTTAAACGAAAGCATTTTAGAAATAAAGGTAATTTTGTTAAAATAATTTCTAAAAAGATTTATCTATATCTTTTTAAAAATAATATAGGGTTGGATTGTCAGCCATGGAGGGGACAAGGGATTTTGTCGGCTCATTCATCACTTAGAATCTTGCTACAGTCTTCCAAATCGGTGCTATTTTGCTGATGTCTCATCGCCAGGATTACGTGATGTGGTCGCTACACATATTTATGAGATCTTCAAAAGTAACATCACTGGCATCAGGTTCAGTATAGATTTGTGGAGCTCAAAGGTTATCCAGGTTATCTGTATCAGTAATATTAGTGAAAAATGTATCATATCTGTGCTCCATATAATATCTTTGAATGTGCTGCGTGTTCTTTTTTTTTCCTTCAGCTGGGGTAATATTTCTTGCGGTGCTAGCTGTCGCATCATTTAACAGATTTGTACATTACTGTCCTGCCAATGTGTTTCTTTCTTTAAATTCAATTCTTCAGGTGATTCTTCTGTAAGTGTAACTGAGTGTTCACTGCAATGTCTTCTTAGGCCGAAGTAGTTCTCCAAAGCTTAAAGTGTGCTAAGGTTTTCTTTTGCACATTTTACACTTCTGTGGTCAGGTCATAGAATAAAGCTTTCTTCTGGTTCCTCTGACAGACCAGTATTTTCTAAGTTACACTGTACTGAGAACCTATAAACTAACAACATTAAATTTTTTGACAGCTCTGTCAAATATTTATTGGTTCTCCTAATCACTTTAGATGTCCTCAACACTTCAAATGCTGACATTTCTTCAGCTATTTTAGTATATTCCTGTTTTATACAAGTGAATTATTTGATCTTGGAGTCTTCACCTGATTGTTTAATTGGTTGAAACTTATTTTAGTGGTGCATTGATGTGGAAATTTTGACTGTGGTACTGTCATAGGATTATAGTAAGTCTTAGTAGTAGTAAATAGTAAATTTCTTCCCTGCTAGATATTCCGGTATTCCACAGTCAACTATAAGTGGTATTGTTGCAATGTGGAAATGTTTAAGAACAACAGAAACTCAGCCACAAAGTGGTAGATCGTGTACTTGTGCTTGCAGTGAGGTTTGCTGACTGGTGGTAGGGGAGGAGCAGATGGACCATCTTGCAAGCTTGATCTAGCCCATGGGCCAGTACTGTGAGACCTCTACTAAGTAATGAGTGAGTCCTCTACTACAGAAAAAGGAATTATTTCATTGGATGATCAACCATTATTTTAGTAGGTATATTGTTCATGGGGACTGACAATGATGAAACCATGAGTTTGTTTCTTCATGTCAAGTTTTTCAGTCTGATACTTGGTTGGTTATATTTTACTTGCAATTTCCAATCTATAAAGACTGTTAATTGCACACAAGATTAAGTCAGGCGGGGTGGCGTTATGGGTGGGTGGGGGTGCCCATATATGTAACTTTCATGTTCATTTGTGCTTCTGGCTTCCAACCACAAGGGTGACTGCAGTCTTCAGTGCTGTTCAAGGGTTTTGTACAGCAAGTGAGACTGAGCAAGTACAGGAAGCCGCATGCAGTGTTACCATCGACTTCCTTTTTGTTTGATTTCAACAGACTTTTGTAAGTAGAGTCACGCACAGATGCCTGAATTCACAGAAAATGGCAAACGTCAGCCATTGCTGTAGAGAAGGAAAGGGGGCAGTTTCATGAAGGCTCAAAGGCAGAAGAGCTGAGGTTTCGGATGGTGAAAAAATGGAGGAAGCAGGAAAATGGCTCTGAATATTCAATTTCACTGTAGCCTTTACCCTCCTCCCCCTCAGTCCATCTGCCCTTGCATTTCATTGCTGGAGGGGTTACATTCCTTCAGGGCTCCTAATGAACCACCACCCCAGCAAATAAAGGTGCTGAGTAAAGCGTAAGGCTTTGTTATGGCCTTAGCCCTCTTGTTAATGTGATTAAGCAGTTACATCACTGCTATTTTCAGCCAACTGCCAGCAGGTTTAGCTAAAGCATGCCTCACAGGCTCTCTTCATTTGTTGATGGGTGAAATTAGATCATGCTTACATAAATGTTAGATTGGGAGGGTGCTTTTCTTTCTTCATCATCATCAATCATCATCATCATCGTCGTCGTCGTCATCATTGTGTCAGGAAATGACAGAAATCAGAGGGCAAACAAACCAGAACATGACTGTAGCATAAACAGTGCTAAGAAACTACAGTTAAAGAAATAACGTCGGCTGAAGTGCGCGAGCTTTATGCGGTTCTATTTTATTAAGTACAGCAGTGGTGTATTCAAGGGTTATTTATAAAAGACCGAACATGAGTCTGAAACTCGCGTCCCGGTGGGTGTGTTTTCTAGGGAACGAAGTCTGGCAGTACTATTAAGGAGCTGCATTAATAGTACAGATAACTGGACCAGTTAAGCCAGAGGGACGGTTTAGAATGAAAACAAGGCCTGCAAGGAATTGAGTCTGGGGCTGCAGGTATACAGAGGAAGTTGCTGGTTGGGAGGGGACTTTTTGTAACGCTTCATAAGGTGCTTTTGTTTGGAGGAGTTGCATTCTTGCATGCTTTAAGGCAGAGCCTGCTGCTCCCTTACGCCTCTTACCCCTGCAGGCTCCTCACTGCGAGCATGCCTTCTGCAACGCCTGCATCACCCAGTGGTTCACGCAGCAGCAGATCTGTCCTGTGGACCGCACCGTCGTCACGCTGGCCCACCTGCGGCCCGTACCCCGCATCATGCGCAACATGCTGTCCAAGCTGCAGATGACCTGCGACAACGCCGGCTTCGGGTGCAAGGCCGTGCTGCGGCTCGACCAGCTGCAGTCACACCTTAAGGATTGCGAGCACAACCCCAAGAGGCCCGTCACCTGCGAGGAGGGCTGTGGGTGAGTTTTCTGGAGGGCTCATGGTTCATGGTATACTTCCCAGGGACCTTAAACCCGGTTAGACCATATATGAAAGCGCAACGAACATTCTAGCCGTCTCTGTGAGCTTTCACTTCCACCAGTTTATCGACCCGCGCAGGCTCGAGATGCCGAAAGACGAGCTGCCCAACCACAACTGCATTAAGCACTTGCTCTGCATGGTGCAGCAGCAGCAGTCTAAGATCGCAGAGCTGGAGAAGACCGCCGCTGAGCACAAGCACCAACTGGCAGAGCAGGTCAGCGACAGATGTGGCTCGAGGTGGTATGGTGGCCACACGTGGGCTTGTTGTGATCAGGTCACTGCCCGTCACTCGTCCTTTTCATGTATGTTTGTCATACTTTTCTTTCGGGCAGAAACGGGACATCCAGTTGCTGAAGGCTTACATGAGGGCTATACGCAATGCCAACCCCAACCTGCAGAACCTGGAGGAGACCATAGAGTACAACGAGATCTTGGAGTGAGTAACTTCACCTCGCAGTATATATTAGCGGGTGTTTTTATCCCCCGATCTGTGTGTGTGCGTCCTGGTTCTCCAGCCCTGCTCACGCTGTACCCCGTTCTTCTCCGATCCAAGGTGGGTGAACTCCCTGCAACCGGCCCGGGTGACGCGTTGGGGCGGCATGATCTCCACGCCAGACGCCGTGCTGCAGGCGGTGATCAAGCGCTCCCTGATCGACAGCGGCTGCCCGCTGTCCATCGTCAACGACCTGATCGAGAACGCCCACGAGCGCAGCTGGCCGCAGGGCCTGGCCACGCTGGAGACGCGGCAGATGAACCGGCGCTACTACGAGAACTATGTGGCGAAGCGCATCCCGGGCAAGCAGGCGGTGGTGGTGATGGCCTGCGAGAACCAGCACATGGGCGAGGACATGATCCTGGAGCCGGGCCTGGTCATGATCTTCGCCCACGGGGTGGAGGAGATCCTATAGGGCAGAGAGGAGGAAGGTTGGGGAGAGGCAGGTCAAGAACACGATGCTCCTCTCCCTTCTCTCCCCCATCAGACATCAACAGTCTCCCAGGTTCCGATTTTTCTGTGGAGGTCAGCCGAATGAAGGATGAGGGTGGCAACTGGACAGCACTGATGGAAGAGCAGCATTCCCCCCTCAGCCAGTAAACGTTCACAAAACCGGACTGAATATACAGCAATGTCTCTAGCGTTTGTCTATGCACATGCAGTTTTAGTAAATGTGAACCAGAGTACTATGACTGACAGTGAAACCTACACTAAAGCTTGATCTGCTCTCTGTACCTCTCTAGAGCTGTCTCCAGCTACTGTCTACTCAGGCTTGCAGTACTTATTTTAATGACCTACTTGCAGTTACATGGACAGGCTACAATAAAACATTACAATAAACGATAAGGGACTAAATGCATAGTACTGCTGTATCTACACTCGATGTTCAATATAATCTAATCAGTCTCTTATTCTGGCGTTCTTGTTTCTGAACACTAATGCAGCAGGACCTCTGGATGCTTTAAGCTGAAGGCTCAGGAGCTCTGTGTTCTCGGCTCGGCTCCACCGTAACGCAGAAACAGGCTGTTCATGGCTGGCAAACTGCAGGGCCTGCAATGCAGCAGAATGACAAGGGGAAGAGGCAATGAAAATGAGGAAATCACACCACAGTGTGACCTCTCTCTCCCTAGCCCATTTTTTATTGACCCGGCCTGTGGTGAGGCCTGTGTTGAACCAATTTCTCAAGAGACCACTGGGATTTTACCCACCTAGATCTGCCAGGAGGAATTTTATAGTAGTAATTCTGATCTCTTTTATCTTTCCTTGTTTTTGCCACAAATCACAGACTCTGCCCCCATGTGTTGTCCAATATTCTACTTCATAGTATAGAAAAGCAGCAGATGGGTTAGTATGAAAAGGGCTGGGGTCCATCCCCTCCAAGAGTGACTGTAGGGCGAAGAAGATTGCATTGTCACCTATAGCCATTTTGGAATCTTTGTGTTGGAAATATGAAGCCTTTCAAAGAGAAGATGTGATTCTTTTTTTTTTTTTCTCTTATTCTCGCCAAAGCTGTTGTGAAGGGTTTGGGAGAATGGTCACTGCATCTCTGTCTGCCACAGTTTGTCTCTCTGAGCCAACATGAAGTCTCTCAACATGTGATGCAAGCCAAGTGGAAAATGAGCCAAACCTAACATGCCTTTTACTCTGAGATGAAGCACTTTCCCCATTGTAATCCATGGTTTAAATGGGGAAACTTGACGTGAACTGAATTGTTAGTATGAAGTCTCTGGGAATCTGGAACCGGTGGGCCCACCCCCCACCACAATCAGTGGAGTGTAGGTGGTCTTTGTCTCGTTCATTAAAATGTTATGGCCATTTGCCATGCTATATTTTTCCATGAACACTTATCAAGGTTGATTTTTGTGTATGAAGTTGTTTTGTGTGCAGTTGATTCATCTTGCAGTAAACAAATGTGTGTTTGTGTTTTTTTTTCTTGGATTTTTCCTTGTAGTTAAGAAGAAATGGGTCAGGTTGCAACTGTTTGTGTTCTTTTGTACATCTTAGCTCTCATTGCTATTCTCTGTTTTGTTTAAGCCTTCAGTCAGTGTGGATGTGTTCTTAAAGTTTAGTACAAAAACATCCATCAGAATTTCTGCCTCTAAACTAGACAGGGAATAAGTCTTAAAACATTGTTTTACATTCAGTAAGGCCATGCTGTAGTCAATGTAGATGTTCTAGAGTAGTGCTTCTCAACCTTTTTTGACCAAATTTTTTCCATGCCACCTCAGTCATGGCCCTAAATCCAGTATAAGTTTAAATGAAAGCTATGATCAAGCATGCAATGCACTCTACAATTTATGCCAATCGATGCCTATCGCACAGATCTGATTGGATGTGCAAATGAATTTTAAATGAAGCATCTGTGGTTTGGTTTCTTGGATTGGCTGAGTTTTGTGGTAAGCATTTTCAGATCAATTAATATGGGTTAATTCTAGGATTGGGGCTGGGAAATCTGATCGTGGGTCAGCATACTGTAGGAGCTTGCTGGTTTTAAAATACAGTGGTAACCTCGGTATACGTCCGCTTTGGAACAAGTCCAACTTGGTATACGTCCTGTTTGGATACAAAAAATTTTGCTTGGTATACGACCTTTGTTTGGAATATGATTCGCGTGCTAGAACTTCAATGGGTCAAAATGAGTCACGACACCATGCGCCGCCCTTGTTTACCTCTAGGGACAAAGCCAGAACTGCCCAGCAGTGTCAGTGCGCCAGACGCTACCATTCAGTGAACAACCCGCGTTATAACTCATTTATTTCATCTAATTGCTTTTGTATTTTAGTGTAAAGCAGTGTTTAAATTATTTTATAAAACCCCGTTAGAGTGTAATATGTGAATAAGAATTGGATTTTTTTTTCATGTGAATGGATTAATCGTTTTCCCTTTATTTCTTATGGGACGTATACTGAGGTACCACTGTATTTACATTGGCAACTCTGCCTGGCCACCCTCTCAGAACTTGCGCGCGATGAGAATCTCTGTTATACAGCAGGGCTCCCCAACTATTGTTGCCAAATTGCATCAGCAACACTAAGCCAATTCTACAATCTGCAAAAAAAACTGCTGACTAGGGCAGGGGGACGATCACATAGTCTAGATTTGGTTAAATTTCATGTCAAGTATGATGAATAACAGGTCTTGACACGGATGAAGCTTTGTCGTACGGTACTGTGGGAGCATCCTGATTCTCAGTCTTATCTCGATTTGGACTGCCACAGGGGCCGTGGTAGTTGATCATATTTTTTTTTCTCCGTGGAAACATTAATCGATTAGTAATGTAAGTAAGATCCTGACGGTTGTACAACCTCCGAGACTTTAAAACATTTAGGACGTGCTGTCTGATTATGCATTCAGTGAAGTGCTTTTTATTTCCTGATGTTTGCCAGAATTTGGAGTTCTGCCATTGGATATAATCTTCCGATGGATTTAGATATTGGCTCGGAAATGAAAGAAACTGACTGTCACGAAACTGACGGATCATGTCCGTGCATTTGATTTGCCTTTGTGATAGGTTAGGGATAAACTCAGAGCAGCCCGTTCTTGTTTTTGGACACTGCCTTGGCAGTGACTGAGTTACAGCCTTGTGGGTGATGTTCTTTTTCATATATATATATATATAAAAAACACACAAACATATGTATATGTACGTGTGTGTGTGTGTATATATATATATATATATATGTTCATCATAATCATTGTTCTTGCTGGTGGGCAAACCGAGAACAATTTTTTGGTATTCAAAAGCACTTACCCATTGTAGAGAGAGTGTGTGTGTGTGTGTGTGTTTGCTTGCCTTCATTGTGTTTCCACGGTTTCAGGTTCCATGCAGTTTCTAACCATACTTCATCATTTTTACCTACAAATTAGTCCTTTTGAATGCCTTTCACATGCAAGCAATAAATATATTGTTAGTGTATGTTTGTGGGTTAGTTAATGGGCATTTTATGGTTGTGTGCATTGAATTTTTCATGTTTGAACTGATCAGTTGGCTGTTATGTTGGTTTTTGAAATTAATATATATTACTGTGTGAAGCTTTGTGCGACCTTGAGTGGGGGGAGTGTAGTTTTTGTCATAAAGGAGCCCTTCCGATTCACTGAAATTTGACTTCAGATTTAGGGCTCGTATTTACACTGATATAAGTGTGTAGGTGAGCTGTCGTTACGTGTGAGGCATCAGAATGCCAATGAAGATGGTGCCGCACACTGGGTTGAACGTAAGAGAAGTTCAGGTAAATATTATTTGGACCACATTTGTCTATATTTTTTTGTAAATTCCTGACATTATGGCTAAAAATGTGTTCCTTTTGTTTTTCTCGTTGGCAAGGGAATTGTTTACAAGAAGCCTGATTCCATGTCAGAGTTAATTCCCTAATACAGTTTTAGGAACTTTATGAGATGCAGTTGGGATCAGAACTTTTGGCAGAGAAATAGCTCGCAGATCTGTTAATACTGTACTGATATTACATGAAGGTGAAATCGACTACAGATTTTGTTTACCGTTACAGATGTTCACTCATACTACAAACCACTGTTGGTTTTCTTTTTTTTTAAAAAAAAATCTAATCTTTTATTTTTCTTCAGTATGGCTGTCTATGTGTTTCTCTCCTTATCCTGCCCCCCACACACAGATTTAATCCCTGGTTTGCCCTTTCTGCCAGCCCATGCTGTTTCACAAAGGACTTCCATTTTTATCCAGGCTTTTGTTGTAGGTGAAACGGAATGCACCTTTCTATACCAACGCACCATTGCTTTATGTCCCCCTGTAAGTTCTGTCACTTGTATGGAAGTGGTACTTTGGTCATTTGAAAACTGCAGTCACTTTGCTTTATGTGTACATACTGGCAGTATGGCTGACATACAGGCCTTTCTCTGCATTTTCAAAATGTTAATTAAATGAGCACTTAAGTATTTACCAAATTGTAAGTTTATTACAAAGCAGATAACACCTCAAATAAAGTGTTTTATACCTAAAATTTGAACGATCTTGTATTAATATATATTTAGATGTTTATGCAAACTAAAATGCATGTTTACACTTGACTGATACAGACAGAAATCTACATCAGTGCATGAAAGCAAGAATATAGTCTGTCTGAATCCTTCAGATATCAAACGTTCTGTAGTTCTGGTGTTGCAGAAGTTCATATGGTTTATTTTTGTTAATATCAAAGGCGTAGATTTGCGTATGAACGATACGACCATGACACACAACACTCAACAAAATCTCACCTAGGCTGCCAAAACAGCCAGGGCCAACGCTGTGTTTAAAAATCACACTCAGTGTATTTTTCGTTAGTACACACGTTTATCTGTACTTTGATTTGCATTTTCCGTTTACGCCACGGTTTCCATTTACTTGACCTTTCTTTTGCTATTAATTTTTAAAAGCACATATGGACATTCATTTCCCTGTTTTTAGGACAGTGAAAACCGCCTTATATGATTTATGATGTAAGATGAAATAACTTTATTGGCAGAACAAAGTAACTTGACAATCATATGATGTTAGTCCGATCCTCAATAACGAACACCTTGGGAGCTTTCTTATTGTGTAACGTGAACCACATACAGGGTGAAAAGAATACATATAAGGCAGTGAAAGTTTACGCCCGTAACCCATTAAGGTAGAGCCAGGTTTGCAGACTGAGTGGAATATGCGACAGATGGACGCCTGCATCGAAATTAAAAGATGCATATTTTTGGCTACAAAAATCTACCGTGTACATAATTCATCGTGCTACCCTCAATATCCTAACCAATTATAACTGAAAACAAATGCAAGTCTTACTCCTGGAAAATAGGTTACCCCCTCAAACTTACAGTAGATATTATGATGTATTTTATTTTTTTCTTGCCATCACGGACTTCTGCGTCTAATGCTGAAGCTCCGAGCAATTAGCCTACTTTTTAATCGCGTTATCACGTCAAATAGATCATATTACGGAACTGGTTCAGCTATTGGCCTGTTTTTTCCCTTGACTGATAAAAAAGGAAGAATAGTCTGACCGAATAGGGGATTGTCCGGTCAATATCAATTGGGGAGGAATTGAGCTTCGCCTCATACAGGAATTTGATTACAAGATGAAGGGTTTTTAATCACTCCAGTTATTTCAAATTAAACCACCAGAATAGACAAGTGCAACTTCAGTTTCTTAAATTAGTTGGACATCTTCGAATGGCATGAAAAGGACAACCAATTCTTTCTTACGGTAGTTAATTGTTTAGGCTACATTAGAAACAACAAAACCTAGAACGTGTTTTAAAAGTGATCATTCATCTCCACGACTTTTTTATCAAGTGATTTACCACCACTTCATTAAGTTCATACAATTTTTCCTGGAAAAATTCATGGTTGGTACCTACCTATCGTACAACAGCAGTGACCCACCGTGGAACTTCGCCCGGCAAACTCGTTTACAGTCGGATTATAAATCCGTGTTCTTATCCAAAGTAACTGAATTGGACAAAACTTGACTGCACATCGAGTGGGTTAAATTGGCTGCATGATCATTACCACTGCATGGTTCATAAATGCACAACGCAAAAGGACAAAATTCGGTTGTAATACACGGTAATCACCCCGCTTTTCTCACACTGACGGCGACATTCCGGAAAGGTCCCTGCGTTTTTCGGGGGTGGGTGGGGGGACTGGCTGGCTGCGCTCAGATGCGCGCAGAGCTCGAGGCGGCGCTTCGCGGCCAGGGCTGGGCTCCTTGTCTCCGCTGGGCGTGTGCGACTGTCACTTTTTCTCTTCAGTTTCTTTAGGCTTTAGTCCGACTGCAGCTTCTCACTTCAGCTGGCTGCACCGCTCGGCTGAGTATCAACGACACTTTTCTTTGCGCTGCTCTTTCCTCTACCGTTGTACCTCACATGTAAAAAAAATAATCGACGCTCAACGGCGGCATCAGTATCAAGAGACTGCAGACGCACCGCGGAAAATCAAAGGTAAATTAACTGTTAACGTTCCTGTCGCGCTCTGTTTGTTTCACTGCTTTGGGTTCGGAGCCTTAAATGAATTTCTTTCCTGTTTCGCGGCCCTGGTGGCAAGTTTTAGTACAGTGACAGTAGTGTGTTTGGGAGATGGGCACCGTCTGACCCTGCAAGTATGAGCTCTCTATGTTGTCCTCTTCCCTCAGCAGAGACTTGTTAGAAATTTCATTGAATCTTTAACTGGCACCAAGTTGTAAGGTGAGTATCATTTAAGTCGAGTTACCCACCTTAATCCACGGCGATTTACTAAAAGGCTTATTTTTACAAAAAAAAATCATCTGAGTATTTAAATGTATACTATTCTCAAGAAAACTGAGGGGTAAGTCTCTTAAAAATGATCAGAAAATAGGTTGAATTTATAATTCATTAGCAGGGAACAGCGGGAACGGATGAATACTTGCAGCCCGCAATATTTCATTTGGTTTCATTCACCGACCCCCCCCCCGCGCCTAAATATATAGACCTTTGTACTTAAATGTGTTCTCCCACTTTCGTACTCTTTACTACACCGCTATACGTTAGGAATGACAGCGCATCGCAGAGTAAACTCCGCGTAAGAACCTCCATGTCATTTACCATCCGTAGCTTGTTGTTCGCAGTTAGGTGAGTCTTTAGTAGTTTGGGTTCTGTACTTTATTGGTAAAGGGTCCAATTGTACATGTAGACAGGTACTCATACCCCGTCAAAAGAGATAATTATTTGCTGTTAATCTTTTGTTTTTCTGCGAACATTTACGTCCACTGTACATTAACACAGCCAAAGTGTTATATCCATAGATCGACAATAAGGTCTTCCATGTATATCACATTTTCAATTGCAAGGAAATACTCATTCTGATGTCAATAACTCGGAGAGAAGTTTTTCAGTTAAAAACAGACGATAACATGAGAAATCCTGGACGGATTTTATTTACTTACGGGGACGGGATGGTACTACAGTGGTTAGCACTGTTGCCTCACAACTCTGGGGCCTGGCTTCGAGTCTCCGCCTGGCTTCATGTGTGGAGTTTGCACGTTCTCCTCCGGGCGCTCCGGTTTCCCCCCACAATCCAAAGACATGCTGAGGCTAAGTGGAGTTGCTTATTGGCCCATAGGTGCGAGCGTGCCGCTATTGCTTCCGGGATAGGCTCCCGAGATAGGCTTATTTACTTTACTTACAATTACATAATTGTATCCTGACTTGCATTTCCCCTCAAAGAACAATGAAGTGAGTTTTTAAGTAAAGCCCACAGTGGTGCAGGCGGCGCCTTTCGGGTGGCTGCGTTCGGTATGACTTGACTGGCGTATGGCGGGATACTCATTACGGCTGTTAGCTGGCAGTATGTTGAGGCGTAAAATCCTGCTGCTTTACTTGGGGGTTCGTGTAGCCTTATCTTTTATCATTTTTATCTTTTCATAGTTTTGCATTTGTGTGTCCTTGTAATTTAATGGAACTGAACTTAAAAGTATAATAAATAGCCGTCATTATTGGCCGGAAGATAAAAAGTTCATTATTCAATCTTATTTTGGGTTTCCATCAATTCGTTCTTTTTGGATGTGTGTAAAAATAAACCTTCTCTCCGTGTGTCGTGAGTGATCAGAAAACAAACGGCCAACACATCCTCTTTCATGCCATATGTACGACCGTCGAGGCTGCCACGGGTCTTATTGGAATAAACAGATTGATATATAAGTCCAGCAGATGTGTATTTTTCTTAAACCTTAGAAGCAACCTAGATCAGAAAGACTGTCAGCGCATGATTTAATGTGGAGTAGATGAGCTTCTGAAAACACTAAATACAATTCTAGGTTACACGCAACATGATTATGCAGTTGGAGTTAATATGACAGATGTGTTTCTTCTCTATCATGAATACACCCAGCATTATGTGTTTGGTGTCTGCCATTGCCCTGTAGCAGGGAGGACGTTGCCGCCCTGTGACCAAGGGCGTAGGTTTGTTTTAAACATTGGTAGGAACCAAATCATCCCTGAACCCCCTAAACCCTATACAAACAGGATATACCCAAAATATCAGTAGGGAGACATCCCTATTGACTGTACCCTAGTCTACGGCCTTCATGTTTTTGTCACAAACCAAATATATTACCAGAAATGGATCGCTTCTTGTAAAATGGGCTGTATTAAGGTTCCTGTAAGGACAACCTCAGGATGGCTTGCCCAGTTATGTAAACATGACCTCATGTGTTTTGTAACGATGGGGCAGATTTATATTTGTGTGTGTGACTTTTACCTATAAAGGCCAATGCGTACAAAAAGATGTGATGACTTTATTTGGACGGCAGCCGTTTAGCCCAGGCTCTGCGAATGCTCCCTGCTGTCTCTATAAAGGCGGCCGAGAGAGAACCCCCCGCCCAGGACACACCTCAAAGGCATGGCCAGTGACACATTAAAGGGCTGCAGCATGTGTTCTGTCTAGACTTCCTTTTGCACCGGTGCCTACTCACTGCAAATCTGACAGGGTAAGCACTGGCACATAGGAAGGCCCGGGCAGAAATAGCAAGGGCTTCCTGTATAATGGGTACCTTGGGTTACTGAGCGAACAGGGATTCTCCCTGCATACCCTACAGTGAAGTAAGAGATTAATTCTGGCCATTCCGACAGTTGGCTACAGTAGGATTGTGTATTTTGCCTCAAGTGCAAGGTTGGTCACTGCAGTTTAGACTGCAGAACTGCGATATGGTGAACTGGCTTAATTCCAGTCAAAAGTTTAAATGGCCAAGGCTGCTTGTCTGGCTTTTCTAAAAATGTTTAGCCTCATGTCAGGTGCTCATAAGTCTCTGATTGCCGGTGGTGAGCCCTGAGCTGCATTTCCAGTCAGTGCATTGGTCTTCAGCACCACACAGTCCCATCGTAGCACCTGACAGCATGGGTGCATCACAGAGTGCACGGTGAATCGGTGAGGCCATGCGTCGATGGGCTAAAATGGTAAATGGACTGCATTTATATAGCGCTTTTCTAAAAAGCGCTTTACAATTTATGCCTCGCATTCACCCATCCACACACGCAATCACACACCGGTGGCGGAGGCTGCCATGC
>JABFDZ020000109.1:28481486-28504940 GCA_019775955.2 Pollimyrus isidori
CAGGAGTAAGCAGGGCTCGAACCTGCAACCCTCTGGTTGCCGAACGATAGCACTGCCTTCTGCACCACCAACTTCCCTGATGCCTGGTGCTTTCTGCCAAGCCAGCAGGGGCGCAAACGCCCTCATCTGATACCGAATTGGAAACGGGTGAGAATGAGAGATAAAGGCCCCTTTGCTGCATCGCCCTGATGCTGGGATTGTGTGCGCTTAGAAAATCTCAGTCTGCAAACTTCCGTACAGCTACCTCCTGTGGGCTGTAGTGGGATCCCCCTGCTTTTTGCCACACACTTGGCCTTAAGCCATTTCTCTCACTGGATCAGTGATGTAACAGAGGACCATGTGGCAAATCGTGCCTCTCCCAGGGTGTCGTACATGTGACCCCCACCGCAGGATGTGCTTCCTGCGGCAGAGGCAGAGGCGCTGCTGTGACTCGACTCGGCGCTCTACCTGTCCGCCTTCGCTCCCTCGTTTCAGAAACAACAAAGTATTCTCTGCGGGGGTGGTGTCTGGCTGCAAAAAGAGTTTCCAGATGTGTGTGCGTGTGCGTGCGCGCTCGCATTCAAAGCCCAGTGAATCGGGGCACCGGGGCGGCGTGGGCCTGCGAAGCAAAAGGAGGCCCCCTTTGCAAGTGCAAATATGTCTGCTTCGCAGCAGTTAGCTTCATGCTTTCCAGTATGCTCTGCTTACAATCCTGTTGTATTGATGTTGTGGGGACCATGTTTCAAGTCCCCACAAAGATATGTGAATGCAGTCAAAAAACTAAGAATGCCAGTAGTGTCATATTTAGTTTGGTTACTTATGGTTAAGGTTAGGGCTGGGTAGGGGTTAAGGTCGTCATGCTGGGATTAGAGTTTTCCCCAGAGAATTGAGTGGAGCGTGTGTGTCATTGTTCATTGTATATCCTGCTGAATATGTCATATTACACATATTGCCTGTTTTGCTGACATTTTCCAAGCCCCTATAGCGATACAGAGATGCAAGTACAAGTGTTGTGCTACAGCAGTAGTTCTAAAACCGGTTTTTTGAGGGGGGGGGGGGTGGTTTATGTTCCAGGTGCCCTCTAAAATGAATAAAACAAACTTGAGTGGATGTTTTGTCTAGATATCTGTTTTAAAGCTATGAACCACCAACAATTAAAAGCTGTAAATTCCTTATACACATCCGACCATCTCCAAACTTCTTATTCTGGGTTATGACGGTTGGGGAGGGGCGGTGTGCTAGGACCTATCCTGGGCAGTACAATCTGTATACCGTGCACCAGGAGTATGCTCCCCCCAAAAGATAGATATCTGTGCATAACCAGATGTATCATGCTATTTGTATAACACATTTAGTGAAAGCACTTCACAGCAACATAGTATAGGCTTCTTTTTTGACTGTTTACTGTTTTGACTGAAGGATAAGAGCTCATGACACTTCGCAACCTCTGAATAAAAACAAGTGTCCACTGTTCTTCTGCATGGTTCAGGACTAGGCTGTTTCTGGAATGTTGTGACATGTAGACCTGAGTGCTGATTAGCATCTGAGCTAAACAAAATATTTGGGGCTCGTTCAGATTCATTTGTGCTTCAAAACACAGTAATTTATTGTCACTTTTTATGTTGCACTGTCTTTGAATTGCACTGTCTTGTCTCTTATTTCACTGTCGCTTGTTCCATTTCCCCCCCCTGTACCTGTCCCTTTCTCTGTAACTGTAATTTTACTGCTGCTCAGAACAAAGATGAAAATAAAACACTTGAAATGATTTATTGCCAGTTTATTATTTTTTTAAACCATGGAAAAAATGTTTTCTTACCTGTATACCCAAACCTTCAGAATTTCCTAAAATAGATAAAGCATAAGCAGAATTCAATCAACAGCAACCAGGCCAAATTAATTAAGAGTTTATATGGAACAAAACCCAGCATGCACACTTTTCCCAGGGGGACTGAGTACAGAAATGACTAGAGGTATTGGAGTTCTAGAATGTTTAGAAGCTGGACACTGTTAGTGACAGTGAGGGAGCTTCAGTCAGAATGCTAGAGGCAAATTAAGTCAGAACCTAAAAATGCAAACCTTATAAAAGAGGCGAATGTATGTTTAGAGAAGCATGTCCAATAACAGACAGCACTCCTTTGCTGCGATGAGTCACAGTAGCTTCTGCGAAACTGGAATCTGAATCTCTCTCACTATGTGTGTCTCTCTCTCTCTCTCTCTCTCTCTCTCTCTCTCTCCCTCCCTCTCTCTCTCTCTCACACACCCACAAGCTTGCTCAGAGTGGAAAAGTGGACAGGGGAAGACCTGCAGCTGTAGCTGAGGCAAGCCCTTCTGACACACACACACACACACACACACACACACACACACACACACACACACACTCATGTCCATGTCCTCTGTCTCCCTTAGCAACGCTGAGTCAGACGTCATATTCTGGGGGAATCACTTTCTGTGGCGACCATTACATCTGGCCAATGGATGTTACAAACACGGGTTCAAAAGGTTAAACCGAACACAGGATGGCTGTGAAATCATAAGAGAGCAGATGACGATGTTTTCCAACCACGGAATGAGGAGGGGGGATCTCCGTTTGTCTATATGCAGTGTTACAAAAGGCAACTTTCCATGACAGAGTACGTGGGCGTTAGAAGTGCCTGGACAAACAGGAGGCACTGTCACGAAAAACAAGCTGACATTCTGCAAACGTAACCTAATAACAGCTCATTTAAATAGCAGGCAGGTGCTGCCCATATCTGCTGACCGCCTCACCTGATTGCTGAACGGGGCAGCTCGCACTTTTCGGCCGATCCCTTTCATGCTCCAGTTCAAACGCTGAGATTTTTGCTGAACGCCGTCTTGTATCTTATCTCCAGCAAAGCATGTATGTTTGTATATGGGTGTTTTTGCATGTGGATGAAATAGCAGGACATTTCCAGTGGAGATGGTTCATGAGAGCGTACAGGGGTTGGGTGAAAGGGGCGATGAACATTAGTGGACTCACATCCACAAAGAGTCACATCCACCAGGATGTTAGTGTGCGACTCCTGCTGGGCCTGGTAATGTAACCTGCTCAAAGTCCATTGAGCTGTCCGGAACAGAGCAGAACCAGAACAGAACCATGTGACATAGGAGTGGGCTGTGAACGACAGGTTTACTGGGGACAAAATATAATAAAAGCAGCAGGTAATGCTGTACATTTATTGCACATTCATAGTGCCTTTATAATGCATTCATTGAGCATTTAGTGATAATCATATACGTTTTATTATTAAAATATATTAAAGCTGTAAAAGTATGTTAGGATGTATACTTGGATGCTACTTATGAATGTTCTATGAATTCGTTATGAAGGTGCAGTTAATGTAAAGCGTTACAAAACAGCCACTTTGGTATAAGGATTTTCAGTGCAGGTGTCAAGCAGGGGGATGAGTACGCTCTTTAATTTACTGCTGTAAAGAACGAGAAGTGAAGCTGTTTCATCATGACGATCATGGTCACCTGACTCGCCCTCCTGAACCGGTCTCTCCTAACACACAGCTCCCGTCCTGCATGCTCCGGGAATATTTCCCGAGAAGCAGAGCTGTTGAGCTAATGGTCTGACGTCTTGAATTCTCAGTGACCGGAGAGAACTGAGGCAGTGCGGGGGCTCACCACGCGGGTCAGCCGGCCCACGCCGGGCCAGCGCGGAGCTTTTCGGTACAGAATGTTCCGGCAAACACCGTTGCTCGCATGCCTGGCGTGAAAGGGCCTATATGCAAATGGACGACGAGGAAACGGGGGTCAGATTACTCACGATGCATCTTTGTGAAACAGCGACCTAGGGTCTGTCGCCTTACCCAGCCTGCAGGCACACATGAGTCAGGCAAGGGCCCTCTGAAGCATCGCTGAAGAAAATGTCAAGAGGAACGGTGGTTTCTCTGAAAAACACCATGGAACATCTAAAAAAGGAAGAAACTTGCCGTTTATGAGGGATATTCTCCCCATAGGAGGTAGCACACACACATACACACACACATATATATATGTGCGCTGCTGAATTTGTTTGCATAGTTTTCATTTCATTGCATTACATCTGAAGGGGCCATTGCATGCAAAACCAGTCCTTGCACCTGCTTGTTTTACCTCCCCGCACTCCCCATCCCCACCCCACCCTCTTGGCACAAAAATCTGTTTGCATTTTGCCACCTTTCTGCCCATCAAGACCCTCCCCCCCACACACACACACACACACCAAACTCACCCCACCTGCTAGGCTCCATAAACAGCGTAGCTAGGCAACGCTGCTAACCTTTGAAGGGAATTAAGCGGGGGCAGCCCGACCGTTTGTTAGTCCAGTCTGAGCCGGTGGGGGGCGGGGGGTTGGCTGGCATAGCAGGGAGTAGGTGGGCGGGTTTCCTTTGCCACGTACATGGCTGAGGCCTTCTGCCTATGTGCACAGCATGCTTTTCAGATCTGCAAAATGCCGTGCTCCACAAAGTTTTTAAGCCAGTAGGGTCTGCTCTTACTTTCTCAGGGGTACTGTGCCCTGTACCTTAAGCCCACGCACAGCTAAAAAAAAAATCCATTTGCTTCATCATGTGATACGATCATATGACACTAAGCTGCTTGTGGTGTGGTTATTGGCCTGTCCCTAATCACACTGAAAGTAAACAAATGCAAGGCAAAGGGAGGTTTGTAGGCAGAAAGAGAAGCTATTTCACAGTTAATGAGTTCTGGGTTTCCCATACATACGGGAAAGTGATTTTACATTGAGAGATTTCCATCATCGCGTCCCGCCATGTTCGATAAGTGCTGGGGCTCCCTTAACAGCCGTCCCAGCAAGCTCTCGGTATCCGCACAGTTACGGGTTTGACTGGCTTCCTGTTGAGGGTGCACCTCGTGGCCCACGCTGCATGGGAGAGGCTCCAGTCTCCCCTACAACTGGAATCTGGATAAGTGGCTGGAAGATGGCTGTATGGATGGATGTGGGGATAGACGGATGCATGTTAATGGTTTGCTTCTCTCCAGGGTCAGAATGTGCACGCGAAGCAACATTACCTGATGCTGCAGGAATCGATGTCAGGTTGGTGGGTCTGGTAGTGCTTGTCAAATGCAGGCTGCCCTACCGCTGCAGGATCGCTCCATAGAACCTCTCTGCAGGGTTATTGTGCGGGCATCCGCTGTGCGCTATGAAACAGGCTAAAACTCTCTCGATGTCAGTGGAGATGGTGGCGAAGAGAGCTCAAGTGTGAAATGTCACTTATAGGTGTGGAAGTCCCAACGCATCACTGACGTGTGGTATAACACGGCCCCTGCCGCTTTCGCCACCAGGCTTCAGACACATCCGAGACGTCGGGGCAAATGAGACATTACAGTAAATTCACATTCTGCTTCCCGCTTTGACGGAGGACAGTGGGGCTCAGTTGGCCGCTTGTTCGGAATGAAACGGTTCTTCAGTTGGCACGGAAGCTGACTTTCTTACGGAGATGGTTCTCTAATTGCCTTTAGTAGCCTGTGTGAGGTAGGTATACTTAAACAAAATGAATCTGGTTTTATTTATCAAATACACTAGAAGCTTCAAATGCATTTTATATCATGGAATGAAATAAGTTGAATAAGTTTTTCTTTCATTTAAACCTGAAAATAAAAACCATTTTGTTTTGTCAGTTCCTTTTTTGACCACTTACGTTATAGGAAAGCACGTCAGAAATGAAGAACTTTGTGCTACTGTTTCTTGTGTCTGACTTGACGTTTGTAGTTTCTATTAGGTTTCCATGTTGCCACTTGTATCCAGGCAGTTGGAATGGATGCCTCACTTATATGCTTCTTTGGACAAATGTGTCTGCCAAATTAATGATTGCGAATGTGATGTAATCCCCCCCACCCCACCCCCTTCAGGAAGCATGTCCTCTCCAACTAACATGGATGAAAAAGAGCTGAGTCCCGTGGACTTCATCCAGCTACAGCAGTACATCGACTGTGAGTACAGCCCATCAGGACCCGGTGGCAGGATAATGGTTTGCAACCAGAAGTGCCTAGTCTATTTTTGTAAGGGCACGCCAACATACACTGGGCATACGGTTGACACTTGTGCATTCTGTTGGTTACACAACCAGATAAGGTCAGCAGTGTGCTATGTCCACGATGAGTTGTCATGCAGACAGGAATTGTTGCTGTTTTTTCTGTAAAGCCATGGGCATTGCGGTATTGATGAGAGCACAGTTTGCTGCAGATGTGACCTCGGCCAGCGCCTGCAGAAGGCGGCCCGAGCCCCCCGCTGCGTCTCTCTGAAGGCCTTCTTGATGACGGCGCTCTCTTCCTGTGCACGCAGACTGCCGGCTGAAAGTAAAAGACGTGGTGAGGGAATTCGAAGCAGATGGCAGATTGGCCCAGCACAGACGTGGAGATGTGAGTCACAGCGATCTTGCTGCACGGCTCGACTCGTCATAGGGTTAAATGTTAGTTATATATAGTGCTTATTTCCATAAGGTCTGATGTATGTCGTGTCCGAATGTGTTTCCCCCTCAACTTTTAATAATTGCTTCTAACTTCTAACCGCCTTTTGCAGACAGAGTCACTAGGGGGCCTAGAGCCCATTCCAGACAGCGTAAGGCCCAAAGTTGGGGTGCACCCTGCATGGGATGCCAGCCCGGATACATGCACTCGCTACAGGCAATTTTGAAACACCAGTTAGCCTAATCACATCAATGGATGGAAACCTGCATGATATAGGGAGAGCAAACTCCACGTGAACAGCAGCCGTGGGATATGAACCCCAAATCCTGGAGGTGTGAGGCAGCTGCCCACTGACCTACTCTGCTGTACTTATTTAACCTTGTCCAGAAAAGGCGTTTTTAAAACACTGAGTGCCACCATCACAGATAAGGAATATTTCTTATGTTGCTGACCAACTCAACCAACACTAATCAGAATTTGAACCTGGTTGCCATATGTTCTCTTCAATAATGATCCACTACGACTGTGAAACAGACACTTTGCCTTTATTTAACCTTACAATATTTAGCAATATCTGTATTAATATATTGTGATTCACTCCAGAAGGAAAGCTCTGAGGATGAAGGAAGGGGTTTATAATGGTTAATTATCCGTACATCCATCTTCCTACCATTTATACTGGACAGGGTAGTAGAAAAAGTATATTATTACTAATAGAGAGTATCTTCCATAAAATAAGTTACTGTGATGTCCATTGATTTGTCAGAGGTTTGCCATCAATTTTAATAAGTTAATATTACGTTAATACACTGTTAATTATTCTGAATTCATCCAACTTGACTTGTCAGTCACAGGGTACTCATAATTCATTGATAGTTAATTACTCAAAGTATGAGAAAGACTACTAACGATTAACTGAAAGATTAATATTTAGTAATTTGTAATAACTTAAGTGAATCAAACTGATTATTTACATATGTTAGCATGAATATCCCACTGATATTCTGAACTTTTCAGGACAGCCTAATAATATGAAGAGCCAGCAATGAATACTGAAATTTCACAGAAAACTTCACTGGTTAAAGCCATCCATTCTGTGTGTTTATTACAAAAAAGAAAAACAGCAGATCAGTCAGACCATCACATGCAAAGACCGGATGCTGTATTGTATTAGGATGAACTGTGTGAAACCTGAGACACTAATCTGATATATTACACTGAATGTATTCATATAAAAATCACTTTTTCATATGTTTTCCACTCAAAAAGCCAATGATCACTAATTTGATCATTTAAGCCATTTTTTCCTTCCGCCGGATTCTGGCTTTTCATTTAATCGTAATTGTTCTAACTGAAATTGGCCAGTGTTTAGGCCAGAGAGAGTCTTTGGTAATATTGACTGCGATGTCCCTGGTGGAGTGGGGTGGTGAATCATCTGATCTTCTGTTGTGCTCTGGATACTCTCAGTGGCAGAGAGGCTGTGTAGAGTGCTTTCACGTTCACCAGCACACCGGCCTTCTTCCAGGGCCACTCCATCAACAGGGAAGCTGTAGCCTTTATCAGGCTCGGGGCCAGTTTCATCTGTGCTCCTGAGAGATGGGAGGATAAAGCCACACTGACATACTGGTCTGGACTGACTTATAAGTTTCCTGATCGTATTCTCACTTTGTTTTCCTCCTTAGAGTCCAGTGTAGCTAACTAGTGAACATTTGAATAAGAATGTTCTTAACCTAATTTATCGTCTTTCTTGGTACCTACTAAGTGACGTCCTAAGTGTCATTATTATTCAAAGGATCTTTATCCACCCATCACCCAGACCTGAACGGACCTACAGTACATGTGTCTCTCACCCGCTCCCCTCTCCTGGTCCCTCCCTTTCCCGCAGTGCATCACTGAGGAGGGTTTTCGGCTCTTCCTCAAGACTCTGCTGGAAGTGGAGGATTTCCCAGCAGACCTCTGCCAGCGCCTCTTCCGCTCCTTTCAGAACGACGAGCATGAGCACCCTGAGGGAAGCAGGCCTGCCGTCGCCAGTAAGTCTATGATTGCCCCCTGCCTTACCCGGAGATGGAATCTTCCCAGCATGGTCAAAAGCCTGTATTGATCTTTCTTGTTCTGTTAATTATATGTGTACTGTAGGGGGAAAAAAACAGATAAAAATGGACAGACATTCACATAACACCTTTAAATATTACCCAATATTGGAAAAAACATTCTGATTACATAATGTATCACCTGTTCTCTATCTAATATAGAAACATATTTGGCCTTATTCTCATTCTTGCTCTCTCTCTAAGGGGAGGTCTGCCTTAAGGATGTGTCATGCTACTTCTCGTTGCTGGAGGACGGACAGCCTCGTGAAAAACTGGAATGTGAGTCCTGTATTGGCCTGGTTTCAAAGACAGGGCTGTTATCTTACCTGTGTGTGGCAGTATCTCTGTTAATCTCTCATTCGCATACCTGTCTATGCTCTGGTGGATTTCCAGACGCTCTCTGTCTATACTACAGGCGTCTCTGTTGTTCCGTGGCTTTAATAAGTGGCATACTTTCAATACACTGTTCCTCTTCCACTTCCAGTTACCTTTAAGCTGTACGACAAAGATGGCAACGGACTTCTGGACAGCTCGGTAATCTGGAAATTACTCGACAAACAAGGCATTTCACTCATTCAGTCATTCTGTTGATAGTCACATGCTATTCACATTCTAAAATGCTGGAAATGTATGATACCCAAACTATCATGCACTTGTTTAACAGATTTGCCCAACGTAACATTTAACAGTACAGAATATTAATTTTTACATTCATAATCAATTATTTCTTCTATATTGAAAAGTTTCAGTTTGTAATTTATTGCTTTTTAGGGTTAGCATAGGTTGCTCGGATAGATTTCCTCACTGTCACCGTACTGTGCTTATTATACACTATTTGGACAAAAGTATTGGGACACCTGGCCGTTATACATACTGGAACTTTTATGACCCCCCTCCCCCCATTCTACATCCATTGGCATTAATATGGAGCTGGTCCTGCCTTTGCAGCTATAACAGCGGTCACTCTTCTGGGAAGGCTTCCCACCAGAGTTTGGAGTGTCTGTAGGGATTTTTGCCCGTTCATTAAAAGAGCATTTGTGAGGTCAGGCACTGATGTTGGACGTGAAGGCCTTGTTCACAGTCTCTTTTCTAGTTCATCCCAAAGGCGTTTGAAAGGGTTGAGGTCAGTGCTCTATGGGCAAGGTCAAGTTCTTCCACACCAAACTCACGCAATTATGTCTTTATTTTATGAATTGAAGCACAGTCATGCTGGAACAGGTCTTCCTCAAACTGCGCCCACATTCTCTGGAAGCAGAGAATCATCCAAAATGTCCTGGTATGCTATAGAATTAAGAGTTCCCTTCACTGATACTAAGGGGCCTAACCTAACCTCTGAAAAATAACCCCATAACAATACCCCCCTCCACAAAACTTTACAGTTGGCAGAATGCAGTCAGGCAGGTAGTGTTCTCCTGGCACCTGCCAAACCAAGCCAGACAGAGAAGCGTGATTCGTCACTCTACAGAACATGTTTCTACTGCTCCAGAGTCCAATGGCAGCATGGTTTATACCTCTTCATCTGACACTTGGCATTGCACTTGGTGATGTGAGGCTTGCATGCAGCTGTCCGGCCATGGAAGCCTATTCCTTTAAACTCCTGGTGCACAGTTTTTGTGCTGGGGTTAATGCCAGAGGAAGTTTGGAACTCTGTTAATGAGTCAATGGAGTGTTGGCGAATTTTACACACTATGTGTCTCAACACTCAGCGACCCCAACTCTGGGCGTTTCTCCACCGCACCAGTTACCGTACTTTTGGGACTTCCATAAAGTGCCAAAAGTATGGTACTTCCTTCATGTCGGTTTTCCACTGGCTTTCGGTACTGGTATGGCGCCAAATGAAATCATCAGTGACCGCCCCTGATTGACATTGTCACAACGTGCCGCATAAAATCATATTTTAAAAAAAATGGCCTAAAATTAAAACAGTTTAGGCTGGAATATGCGGTTTATTGTTACGTCATGTTATGTCAGCTTCTATCACAGTATAATATCCAGATTGCATGACGTTTACGTAAGTACACTTTGACTAAGCCGATCAAAGCAGCAAGAATTAGCTCACTGCTAATTTAGTCCTTTGAACGCAAACAAATGATTTAATCATGTTTTTTTATTTTTAAGCGGTACTGTTCGGTGTTTCGCGTGCGATCAAAGCCTGCGTTTCCTTGTTTGTCAATCCTTCAGTTTTAGTTTTTTATATTTTTGTTTCTATTGCTTTTTATTTCGTTTCTTGCTGTTCGCTTTGTGTATTTTGTGTTTCATCGGCAGGTTATTTGCATAACCAATCGACAGCAAATACGTTCGTAAAAAGTACCGAAGTACCAAAGAAGTACTCCAGCTGGTTTGGCACTTTTGGTACCGAAAGTACCGTACTTTGTACGGTGGAAAAGCGCCCACTGTTACTTTACATGGCCTGCCACTTTGGGACTGAGTTTCTGGTGTTCCTAAATGTTTCCACGTTGCAATAACACCACTTACAGTAGGCTGTGGAACATCGAGCATGGAAAGAATTTCTTGAAGTGACTTATGGCAAAGGCGGCATCCACTGACCTCTTCAGAACTACCCAGTCTTTCATAAAAGGTTGTCAACCTGACTGCATGGCTGGGTGCTTCATTTTATATACATGTGGCTACGGGTCTGAATAAACAGTCTGAATTCACTGATTAAGAGGTGTTTCCCAATATTTATGTCCATGTAGTACAATTTCCTAAAAATTTTACCACAAACAAATTGTAGGCATACTTCACCTCCTCTAATATCTAAAGATAATGCATCACATATGTTTACTGACTCGATGACACAAAGTCCTTTTCACTCACTTGACATGAAATCCATGTGAATGTCTCTTGGGGAGCAGTCCTGAAACCTACAACCTGCTGGTCCACACAGCTTGATTAACCCTTCCTTAACATTCGCGGCTGAGGTGGAGGTTGGTAAACGTGCAAAACACTCAGCCAGCGATTCCACCTCATTCTGGTCCCCTGTCCCACAGGAAGTGGACCGGATCATTGCCCAGATGATGCATGCTGCAGATTACCTGGGCTGGGACGTGACTGAGCTCCGGCCGGTGAGTACCCGGGCGGCACCGTGTGGGCCGCGCTCAGAAAGCTGCACCTAGGGGGCGCCAGCGAGCAAGCGGCGGAGTGCTGGGCTAAGCACGGCAGGTGACGCCGCCTTCGGCCACACTCAGGTGCTGAAGGACATGATGACGGCCATCGACTCGGACGGCAACGGCACGGTCTCGCTGGATGAGTGGATTCAAGGTGGGATGAAAAACGCACCACTACTGGTTCTGCTGGGCCTAAAGGTGAGCCTGGGAGGACCCCTCACCCCACTGTCGCCAGGCACACGCATGCATTCCTACACCCCACAGTCAGTTTAAATCTGAGGGTTCAGCCGGTCTTCTGCTCATCAGGTTTGGGAACCATCTCAGATGCCCTCTCCGGTTCCACATTAGCTGCCTGATGCGTTATGTCCCTGGTGTCCATTCCTACTGTCTTCCTCACAATGGCGCACACTCTATTCTACTTTAACTTCCCTTTCCAGTACAAAGGCACATTTCACTAATGGAACTAATGACCCTCACTAATGAGGGTGCAGGAGCCGGCAGACTTTTTGCTAAGTATATTGTACATTTTATTCCATTTCCGCTGGCACTCTGAGTCCTGGGGAAGGGTTAGATGATCTTTTGGCAGTTAGCCATTGGCAAAGGTAGCATTAGCTGTTAGCTCCCTGGATGATACCCCAAATGTAGCATTAGCTGTTAGCTTCCTGGATGATACCCCAAAGGTAGCATTAGCTGTTAGCTCCCTGGATGATACCCCAAAGGGGGCAGTTGCCTGTAGCTGTGGTTGTTTTTTTCTTCTTCACAGCTTCTAAAATGTTTATGTGAAAAATGTGAAATATGTAGATGGGGACCGCAAGGGCCAGCGGTCCGTTCAGAGAAATTTCCCTTCTGTGCTCAGCCAGCGCTTGGGAGGACGGATTAATCATATCTCCATGACAGACAGAGAGTTACCGAAAAAAGTGGCGTCGTCACTCAGTGCAGGCAGGGAGAAGCGGCCACATCCTCGTCCTGGCCCCCTGCCCCAGCGCCCACTGCACAACTTGCTAACATGCCAGGGACTTCCCCCCCGCTAAGCTATTTTTGGCTTGCGTGGTAATGTGGGGGGGAAGCAGGACTTGTGGTGGGGTCTCTGCACTCACTGTTACAGAATAGTGAAGTCTGAGGCAAGGGCCCCCTGGCGTGGAGATTCAGCTAGAGCCCAACCCAGGGGCAGCAACAGCTGGCATGAGAAACATCCAGTACATAGCAGTAAAACTTTGAAAAGCAGGTTTTTCCCCGATGTAGGTGAGGGTACTGTCCTTAATAGTGACATGTCAGAAAGATGCAGCATGTAATTAAACTGCGTGCCACAAGTCATTTCGTGAAATAAAGTATTGTGGAAAAACCAGGTTAGGGATACGCGAGATATTTTAAAAACACAGTAATAGTTGCAGCTTTGAAAGACCAATCCATTACTTCAGTTGTATTACATTTATAGTTTTATTCGTCTCGCCCTTCAAGAAAGTTTTATGGAATGCATTTACCTTAACCTAAAACAAGATCTGGAGCTCACACAGCGAAGCGAGTATACACTTTGCAAGGACGACGAGTTGATATATTAGATTCCGTTGGAAGTCATACTTCACAGAGTCTCTAGCAAAACATTACATTTTAAGACGCGATTGAATTATTCGATCTTTCGTTACAGCTTATTCAACTTCTGCTTTCTTACATCAAAGGGCATCCTGAATACCGCAATTTAATTTTAAAGACTTCATTTGTTATGCATATAGGTTGTGGGTTAGTTCAGTAAGAATTGTAGTCCGTTATATGTATATTTTTCTGCTAGACAGCGGACTAGTGTTTCGTTCTTTGTACTCTCCCTTCGTCTAAATTACTACGGGCGAGTAGGCGATTTTCATTTCCAAGCCTGCATATATCATCGAAAGGCAGAGCACGAGTAAGCGGAGCAATTAAAATGCAATAGTTGCCTTTAGTCTTTCTGTAAGACAATTATGTACTATACACCAATATATAAACTATAAATTATTTGTTTTAACGGAGTAAGTCAACTATAATTGTATTTTTGAGTAATTTTAACTACACAAAATAATCCCCAAGCACCAATTTATCACCTCCAATTTTTATTTATCACATTAATTAGGGGATCTGGATTACGAAATTCATCGCAGTTTCACGATTCACGGATAATCCCTCCATCATTATTCAACGACCGATCGACGTATCCCTTCGAAGGGACGATTTTTCAACGCGTTTTGTATTTCACAAAACCACAGTAATATCTTTCCGGGTGCAAAACTTCCCCAGTGCAGTTCATTCCCAGTCCATGTTTTCTTTTATGCTAAAGCCGTCCGGGAGCGCTGATGCGGTGACAGTAAAGGTTTATCTAATCGCGCTACTTAAAAACCTAGATCGAAAGTGGTTTTCCTTGATTCTGAATTGCATACTTTGTCGCAGTCTAGAAAATCAGTGGACTTTACCAATGTGTTGTAAAATACAACCCTTGTAGAAACCAGCTGATCTTATCTTTTTAGGTCGTTCAGTTGTTTTAATGCGGAGCAAGGGAATAACTGTTACTTAGCTGTAGTAGAAATCAAAGGGCGGAAACGATCGTGCAATCGTGAACCGAAACAGCGCAACTAATAATGGCTTATGAACACCAACAAGTTTAAGATGCATTCATGTGTGTAGATAGTTTTACAAGCAGTTTGACCGTTCAATCCACAAAACTACTCTTTGCATATAGCTGGGGAGATTCTCAGCTGATGTAAACAATTTCCTTACTATTTGAATGGTAAGAATGCCTTCTGGAAACTTGTGTCTGTTTTCAAACCCAAGTACACTCACTCAGTGTTGCGTTATGCATCATGTCAGATGACCCAAAGAGATGGACAGCACCTGTGGAGGATGAAGCATTTTAACAAGCCGGTTTATTGCAACGTGTGCCAAAGCATGCTGCTCGGACTTCGCAAACAAGGCCTCTGCTGCACCAGTGAGTTTATTTTCTACCACTAGATGGCGGATTTTGTAAACTTTCCCTTGGCTTTGTTGTAAATGTGTTAACTTGTTAAATTTTGGAATTCGTCCTGCTTTCAGGTTGCAGGTACACTGTCCATGGGCGCTGTGCCAACAAAAATCCTGCCCCTTGCACCCGTACCTATGTGAAGTCCAAAAAAGACACGGGGGTAGGCTGACAGAGACTTTTTGGGTTGCCGTTTTCCTGCTGTGAATGATTTAATTTCCGTTAAGATGAAGGATAATGTCAGGAGGTGTGCCTTGTGAGTTTAGATGTAGCATTTGTACATATGCCATTTATGCTTATGTGGTGGTTTCTCCTTGTTGAAATTTGAATTTTTTTACCGTCGATGTGTTTTGGTCTCACTGCGCATCTGTATCTGTCTTAGGTATCCACTCATGACTGGGTCACTGGGAACTGTGACTCGGGAAAGTGTGACAAGTGTCAGAAGAAGATTAAGAGCTCCCATGGACTGACGGCCAAACACTGCGTTTGGTGCCACACTATGGTGAGAGCCACAGGATGCGGCCAATCTCCCAGCCAACTGATTAAATGTCCACCTGATTTGAGTTGCTGTCAGAGGGAAAAGTGTGGGCTCGGAAAAACAAAGTGCGGCGGAAGAAATACACAAACCAAGCAAGTTTTTGTGACTCGGGGGTCAGTGGGGCAGTCATGCGCTGTTGAATGTGTGGCCATATAACTTCTATATGGTGTGTGTGTCTCCGAAAGTGTAATTCTAACTGGGCCCACTGTTTTGTGCCAGCGCCACGGTGAGTGTGTTAACCTGGAGCCGCTGGAGTGCAGCTGCGGACTGCTGAGGGACCATATCCTCCCCCCCTGGGCCATATACCCGGTCATCAAGGTAACTCAACAGTAGGGAGGGTCTGGGTGCCATCACACCGCAGAATATTAATGCAGGGCTGAGAAACATGGACTCAGTACCACAGATATTGACTACTATATTGAGCTTTGTGGTGTATACCACTGGTACTATTCTGGAATGGGCAATATATTCCACTGGTACTATCCTGAAATGTGCATTGTACACCACTGGTACTATCCCGCAATGTGCAGTGTATAGCGCTGGTACATTCCTGGAATTCGCGGCACATCAAATTAAATCAAATCACTTTTATTGTCACATCACAATACTGGTACAATGGTCCAGTATATGTGAGAGTGAAATTCTTGTTTGTGAGCTTCACAAGCAGTAGTGGTGTGCAATATAGGAATTAGGAAATAGGAATATATACAGAGTATAATTTAGGGAATATATAATAGGGGAAATATATAAAGAATAAAATACACACGTATACACATATACATACACATATACATATATATATATATACACACTTATAACCCATACCAAAAGTCTGCATATGGGTATTGTGCAAAAATGGCATTTATGTGCAATAAGTAGTACATAAAGTGACAGTGAAGTAACTATGAGGTGACTGTGGTGAGGTGATGCTGCCCAGTCTGACCACCTGTCGCCTGTCAGACAGGAAGTTAAGGGTCCAGCTGCAGAGAGAGCTGCTCAATCCTAGATCCTGCAGTTTCCTGTCCAGCTTCGAGGGAACGATGGTATTGATGGCTGAGCTGTAGTCTCCAAACAGCATTCTCACATGCGTGTCTCACTTCTCCAGGCGCGAGAGGGCAGTATGTAGTGTCAGGGCTATGGCGTTCGTCAGTGGACCTGTTGTGGCGCTATGCAAATTGTAGAGGGTCCGGCGAGTCGGGCAACATAGAGTAGATGAAGTCCCTGACTAGCCTTTCAAGGCATTTGCTCACGATGGGAGTCAGGGCAATCAGCCGCCAGTCATTCAGGGATGAAACAGTGGAGGCAGTTAGGTACAGGGACGATGGTGGCCATTTTGAAGCAGGCTGGGACTACAGACAGAGGGAGGGAGAGATTGCAGATGTTTGTAAACACTCCAGCCAGCTGGGCCGTGCATGATTTAAGGAGACGGCCAGGGATTCCGTCAGGACCAGCAGCTTTGCGTGCGTTCACCTGTCTACTGCATATGCTACTGCTTTTATTATCCTGGAATGTGCAGTGTACACATCTGTACTTACTTATTACTTATATATACAGCTGGTACTATCCTAGAATATACAGTGTATACCACTGGTACCATTCTGAGATGTGCAGTGTATACCTCTGGTACTATCCCTGATTGTGCAGTATATACCACTTGTACTATTCTGGAATTTGCAGTATATATCACTAGTGCTATGCTGGAGTGTTCAGTTTATGGCTGATGTGCCATTATACAACATAAATGCTCCACTAGTCAAACATGCCACTGTGTAGAATGGATTGTTCTTCAGTCTTCAATTTAAATATTTAATGTATTTAGGCCAAGTGAAACATTTGACAAATGAAAAGTGCATTTGTGTGTAATCATTCCTAGTGTGAGATAATATTCAGCAGAAAAGGGCTTAGTTTTCTAGCATTATCTTCTATTGGGGAACCTAACCCTAACCCAAAAGATAGAGCCTGAATGGTTAAAAGAGAGGTGTCTTACACTACACTATACCTTCATAACCTGTCAAAACCTGATACACAGCATTATAAAAGAAATAGTGAGTGGGATTACAACCAGTTTGATAATGTCACATTAATTGTTATGGCACATCTATAGCTGAATTGTTAAATTTCCCAGTGCGTTATCATGTTGTAAGAAGGTATTAGGGTATTTTCATACATGCACATGTTCTTTATTGCATTTCTGAATTGCTAAATTAAACTTTGTTCTGATCATTTAAAAAACAGATTTTAAATAGGGACTTTCAAAGAATATCATAAACTGATTCATTTTTTCTTTTTTAAAAGCGGTATCAATGTTGGCCATCCCTGTTGGTATAATTACAGTAATCTGCTTGTGCATCTCTTTGTTTTTAGCCCATCTGATTGGTCTTTATCAGTGATTATTATCTTTCTTGAGCACTGTCTTGTTTAAACCCCATGAGCCCAGACTTTGCTGTCATTTCCCTTCCCCAGGAGCGACCAAACGGGTCTGCTGGCATGGTGGATGATTCGGAGCCAAACACCACTCCGGACGGCCAGGTCCTGCAGGTACAGTCTTGGGCAACTTGCTTTGATTAGATGCATGTGTAATAAGTGTGTTTTTCTGACCACCGTCATGCTTGTTATTGGAAACCTCATGGGCCGTTGAATCTCCCTCTGCTGTCAGATCAGCCCCATTCCGGACACACACCCCCTGCTGGTGTTCGTCAATCCGAAAAGTGGGGGAAAGCAGGGCGAAAGGTGAGGCTGTTGTCAGAAACAAGATGGAAGGCAGACTGGCCCACACATTTTAGTTCCTCTGACTGTGCATGTCCATGGTTAGGGTTTGGTTTAGGTTTAGTTTAAGTTTGGTTTGGCTTTTGAGAATTGTTCAAGTTGAAAAACAGGCTGTTTTTGCTGCTATATCATGAATTAGTCATATTTGGGGAACCAGAATCAGAAACTCTTCTAAAATGAGGCATAGCTATCATTGTGTACACAAATTGCACATGTTAATAAATCGATCATTTCCACTTGTTTTTGTCCAAAAGGGTCCTCCGCAAATTCCAGTACCTCTTGAACCCACGACAAGTTTATAATCTCTCCAGTGGAGGCCCAGGACCAGGGTAAGATCTGCAGCCATACACCACTTTCACACTATTTCATTGGAACTGCAAGCATTATACCTTGATTTTCCTTCCTGGCTGCTTCCTGATCATAGTTATTCGTATATTCAGAGATTGGCCAACATTCCTACCTTTGCATCTATTTATCTGGCAGATGCTTTTTTTCAGTGTAGCTTACAGGTCAATGCAAATAATAATTGCATCCAAGAGCATCGTCTGTAGCACATAATATGTGCAGTACATCTGGTACAGTGTTGGTAACGGTGTGAACTACTGAAAGTGTCCTTTGTTTTATTCTAATTACAAGGTAAAATACCTGGTGTGACAACAAATAAAGAAGTACAGAGAAAAGGCCCAAACACAACCAATAGCTGAACTTTGAGTTTTCTTGGATCTGGCCAACATTCTGCTTTAAAATGGGGCGATGAGAAAATTAAACAAATGGAGCAGACGAATCTGCAGACTTGTTTACCCTCATTTTGTCTTGGACTTCCTTCCTGAGTTTAACGTGGTTTCACCTGTCCCAGAAAGCGGATGCGAAAAGGCGTAGTGGGTGGTACCTCGTCATGTGACTCGTGTAATGTAACCTCGCTGTGGCGTCTGTGCCTTCTGTGCTCCCGCCAGTCTGCACTTCTTCAGAAACCTGCTGGACTACCGGATTTTGGTGTGTGGAGGGGACGGCACTGTCGGCTGGATCTTGGATGCTATAGGTGTGAGGCTTTCTTCACGTTCCACGGTGACCTTAAAGGTGGCTGTAGACTTCAAACGACATCTGGGGAAAACAAAATTGAATGCATCTTCGCGAACAATGTGTCACATACTTAAAACGACAGCCGCTTTGTTTATGCTATGTCACACCATAACCCTGGAGGATGCAGAAAGCAGAAATAAATGTATCACGGCAACTGTGTGAGTCATGTTAATAAAGGAGATGACAGCTCTTTAAAAATGGAAGTTGCTCTCTTTATTAACAGCCTCTATTGTCTTAATACTAGCAGCGGCATGGACAGGGAAACCAAAATTTACACAGCATTCATACTTACTCACTAATGAAACGCACGTTCCACAGCAATCACTGCATGGTTACGCTAAAACAACGTCGATTCTGTTGATGTTGTTTGAAGTGCACGGCCTCCTTAACAGTGTTGATTATCTAATGATTAATTTCTGATACTTCCTTTCTATTCTCTCCAGACTGGAGAATTTACCACATGGATCCTTTTTTTTTTTTAATAGCATGATTTGTTAAACAGCTCATGTTTGTTCAGCACTTGCTTTTGATGTATGACTAGTAGGTGTCACTATGTAGTGTTTTAAAATTCACAGTAATTATTGTGAAATAATGATAAAAAAAAAAAACAACGTCAGCTATTGATGACACATATGTGCTACATTCTTGCCGCTCTTCTCATTGTGCCATGGTGATGCTTTATTTGACAGCTGGGATGGAGAGCAATGGTCTACTTAGTTATGCCCAGAATGCAAACACAAATGCCATCACCACCATGGCTTATTGCCTTGAGGGTTTAAGCTCTGTAAATATCTATGAAAACCTGAGACAAGACAGACAAGTTCCAGTCTTCAGCAGACATTGGTTTAGCATAAACTTACTTCAAGCAATTATGTACCTCCTCAACACCTATTCCTTTTTGGAGGAAGTCTCAATGTTTGCGAGATAATGTTACCAAGTAACTCTGGACAAAGAACTGTTAATATAAGTTATGTAAGTGATCATGTGCAGTTAAAGTATTATGTACTGTCATGTACATTTTTTACAGAATGATGGCTTTGTTGGGTACAGCAGGAGAATAAGAGAAGGAGAACATTGTGAATGTTGTAGTAATAAGGCATTCTGATATATCTGATATATTCACATGCTCATTTCCTACCCTGGGTGCTTTCAGACAAAGCCAACGTGGTGGTGCGTCCCTCAGTGGCCGTGCTACCTCTGGGCACAGGAAATGACCTGGCCCGCTGCCTCCGGTGGGGCGGAGGTAAGACCCAACTTCGCCATAATTCACAAACGACAGCTTGATGATTAAAGTTAACTAGTGAGTGTTTGGATAACACCGGTGTCAATGTGCTTATTTGTCTGCCATGGTCACCCCGGGTGTGCAGGCTACGATGGAGAGGATCTGGGTCGGATCCTGAAGGAAATTGAGGGAAGCTGCCAAGTACTGATGGACCGCTGGAGCGTGCAAGTGATCCCAGAAGATAGCCAGGAGAAGGGGGACCCTGTGCCATATGAGATCATCAACAATTACTTCTCCATAGGCGTGGTTAGTATAGGGCTGGGCTGGAGAGGGGGGCCGCAGCTGTCAGTCTGATGACATTTCTTTCACTGGTGCACGTACAGGACGCTTCTATTGCCCACCGCTTCCACATGATGAGGGAGAAGCATCCTCAGAAATTCAACAGCAGGTGAGGAGAGGCATGCTGACCGCAGCAGACCAGTGGGCAGGACCATCTCAGTTTCTACATTATGTTCCTCTACAGAAAACTCAGAAGCACATGTTCCCTGCACAGTTTTTGGGTTTACCCTAATTTAACACACCTGATTCAACTCCTTGTGCTAATTACCACACAGCTCTTCAGCTGAATCATTTATGGTGAAACACGCAGGGCTCCAGCCCCCCAGGACTGGAGATTGACACCCCTGATTTAAAAATTCAAAGCGGTTATGTAATCAGGGATGGACTGAGATTGAAATTCAGCAGGGGGTGGGGGGTGTCCCCACCATAATGCCCAGTATGGCCGGTCCAGCCCTGTATGGAACATATAAAGAGTGAATCTGAGGTGGCCTCCCACGTATAGTGGTGGGGGCCTGAATCCTGCCTCCACTCTGCATGTGGAGTTTGCATGCAGGTTGTTTATTTGAATGCCAGGACTTCGTCAGGCCCTTGAGCAAAGTCTTTAACTTGAAAT
The DNA here is from genome assembly GCA_019775955.2 of Pollimyrus isidori. Classification (NCBI taxonomy): domain Eukaryota; kingdom Metazoa; phylum Chordata; class Actinopteri; order Osteoglossiformes; family Mormyridae; genus Pollimyrus; species Pollimyrus isidori. The sequence goes on from JABFDZ020000109.1 coordinate 28,502,636, forward strand.
TGCTTTGTCCTGGGTGTGATGTTTATCTACACCCAGCCCTACAAGGAGGTCCTCCAGCTTAAAGGGAAATTTGGGGGTTGGTGGCAGGATTGGCACTCCAGCCACTGGAAAAAACTCACAATGTTCCAGTCGGACTGGTGTGGTGCTGACATATCATCCACCACATGGCTGCACTCAGGTCCTCATTATTGTCTTATGCTGCGTGCGGCAACGCACTGTAATTAGCACAAGTGCCTTCCCTCTGTCAGGCAGGTGTCTTCCTAGTACTTTGGTTTCTCTCCACAGCTTAAAGACATGCAATAAGAGTAGCTGATGCCTTTAAATTGCTCATTTTGAATGAATATGTAAGTGTCCTATGATGGAGGGACTTCCCAGCCATGACGCAGATGTACCTTATGCCCTGTGCTGCCAGGTATAGGCAGAAAAAACTAAATTACTGTTAGGTAAATGCTGGCAGAAAGATTTGCTTTACTTTCCTCCTTGATAATTCAAGTGTAGTAATTTGCTTTGGATTTTACAATGCACGATTACATCATGTCTGTCTTTTATTTGCTTGGCCTTCTGATGTATTTTGTTTTTATTGTACCAGAATGAAGAATAAGCTGTGGTATTTTGAATTCGCCACCACCGAGACGATTTCAGCTTCCTGTAAGAAGCTGAAAGAGTGTCTCACTATTGAGGTGAGCAACTCAACTTTTAACCTTCACTTGGTCCAAGTGTTACATCTCCTACCAGACCACTGAGAGGACCAGCCCCAACTGCACGATTCTTTGTGAACTAATTAACTGCCTGCATTCTGTTGCTTGAAGTGCTATAAGGTGTCATGTCAGGCTGAACGGTAATTCTATTAGTCATGGTTTTTTTTTTTTTGCTTTCTAGTGCTGTGGAACGCCTCTTGACTTGAGTAGCCTCTCTTTAGAAGGAATTGCCATCCTTAATATTCCCAGCATGCATGGTGGCTCAAATTTGTGGGGTGAGCCCAAGAAGGTCGACAGCAAGAGCTCTGCTGAACGGGAGTTGCCAGAGGTCATCGTTGACCCCGACGTCCTTAAAACAAGCCACCAAGGTATGCAGACACCTCTGCAGATCACTTTGAATAAGTCTCATCAACATGGTGCTTCTCTCACAGTATATCCTGCTCTCCCCAAGATCTGAGTGACAAGCGTCTGGAGGTGGTGGGACTGGAGGGGGCGATGGAGATGGGCCAGATCTACACAGGCCTGAAAAGCGCTGGCCGTAGGCTAGCCAAGACCTCACAGATCACTATCAGGTACACTGTGTAATAGGCTGTACTGATATCCAACCGTGCCGACGCCCACATGCTGGACCTCAACCACGGAGCCCAGATGGAGCGTGTGTGCTCTGCCATTTCGATTTTTGTTATCTTTTTTGTTTTTGTTTTTTTAAATAGTTGTACGAACACCAAGCAAGGAAGAGCGGCTAGCGGACGGTCACTTTGTAAGCGCTATTCGAACATTCGTTCGAACATGATGTGACAAATTCAAATATGAACTATAATTAACCCATTTGAATTTTAAGTGTCACTGTAGCCCACAATCGCGTCAGACGGTTTGTTGTAATCTTGTTGCTTGCCCTCTAAAGTTGCCCCTATATTTCAGGGTGGGAAATATTGTTTGAAATGCTTTTGTGTTCTCTCACCATACTTGTGCTCCCTTGCAATAGATTTGCGATCCCACTAAATTTGCTCATTTGCTATTTGCTACAACGTGACCACAGGGGTAAACCTAAATAATACAGAAATGCCCTGTAAAGTGTGCTTTAATAATGAAACTGTGGGAACAATGTAACTTTAATACTATGTGGTTTTATATGTATTTATTAATAATTGCACTGTGTCCGTTCACCACCAGTGGCTTTAACTAAGACAGATGGCCTATTGAACATAAAGTGCACAAACACTTGGAGTTAAGGTTTAAACTCGAACCCGTTTTGTGGAATATTTCAGTATATATCCTGTATAGATAGTTTGAGGACTTCTGATCCATTTCGATGCCTCTCATATATTGAAGCAGCCGTGTTGCCAGTTGTTTAACTGCAAAGGCCCCCCTCCTCTTGCAGGACAAAGAAGGCTTTGCCCATGCAGATTGACGGCGAGCCGTGGATGCAGCCGCCCTGCACGGTGAGCGTCAGGTCCATGGCCAACCTGCGGCCGTACGCCGCCTGCTCTGACCTACCAAGGGCTGCCGCACAGTGTGTCACTCTCTTTTCGGGGGGGGGGGGCGGGGGGGGGGGGGGGGGGGGGGGGGGGGGGGGGGGGGGGGGGGGGGGGGGGGGGGGGGGGGGG
>JABFDZ020000109.1:28541098-28558881 GCA_019775955.2 Pollimyrus isidori
TGTTTTTATATGTGTATACTTCATGCCCGTATGAGGGTACATATGTACGTTGATTTGTGTATATACATGTGTATATGCAGGTGTATATGTGTATATGTATTTATCTTTTCCAATTACTTGTATGTTTAATGACTTTTTTCGGGACCCCAGGAAGAATAGCTGCAGCATGGCTGTAGCTAATGGGGATCCTTTGAATAAAACTCAAACTCAAACTATGAAGTAAACCTTGCATTGTATCAGTAAATTTGCTTGCAGTCGGTGACTGACCTGGGCTTCAGACTTGGTTGTATTTTTTTGAATAGGGATTCTTTAGAAATAAAATGACAAAAAAACAACACATATTTATATTTGCTTTATACGTGTATACTGAAAAAATGTCACCTGTGTTAGTGCTTTCAAGTGACACTAAACCAATGACACTAATCACAATAGTACTGCTATTACAGACAAAAATCCCCATATAGCCTACTGTGGAATGTTTCCATCTTTGAAGCTTAATAAACAATGACCATTACTGCCTATATATTTTTGGAGTATTTATTATTTATTATATATGTGTGTGTGTATCCCCAAGTTATGTCAAAGTGAGTACTGTTGACTGTTGTCTATTTTGTAAAATGTATGAGACAGTATCCTAACGCTCAGAATTAGTTTTCGACATGTTGAATGCAGAAATGAGCAGGGGTAGAGATCAGATTGGCTGTGATACGAGATGTGAACGAGGGCTATCCTGTGTGGTACAAACCAACAGAAGAGCTACTATGGCACGAATTGCAGATAATCTTGATCATCACGGGAGTAACGTGCCACCGTCAGACTTGTCGGTCCTGCACATCCCACAGACACGTATGCAACCGTCCACATGATGCAACAGAAAACAGGACTTATTGGATCAGGCGACCTTCCCATGCTCTAAGGTCGTCACTTTTGTGCTGATTGTAGGCAATTTCCCTGGTAGACAGGGGTCAGCAGAGGCATTCTGACTGGCCTGCCCATGCGAATCAGAGCTCTGTGTGTTCATGGTTACCTCCTCCTTGCACCACTAGTCGCTTCTCCTCATCATCAGCACTGTAGGCTTCAGCCTCTTCAAGATACTCTGGCCCAATTGTCTGGCCGTAATGTTTTTGTCCTTGTCAAAGTTACTCTAATCTGAAATCCCTGCCCCATGTCTCCTGCCTTCAACATGTCGACTACGAGTACTGAATATTATTTTACCTGCTAATTTATCCCAGACCATGACACACATCATTTTAACTAGATGGTCGACGTTATAGCGATTGATCACCACCAGCACATGGCCAAATATTGACTTCTAATACTTTTCACAATATTGGCATAGCCAGTGAGGAAGAAGTTCAGATGACATATTAGGCTGCATGGCTCTGCAGTCAGGATATGGTTGGGTGAATGTAGCATGTACAAAGAATGATGGGATAATTTGGGGATATTTATGCCGTGTTTTCCCATAGGCAAAGTTTGGAGAGGTTTTCAATCCCAGTTCTCGAACTCTTCACTGTGCACATACTGGCCAGCTCATTTTCACCCGTTAATAATTCTGACTAAGTGCTTAAGCGCTTAGTCAGGAGGAGTACATGGACAGACATGACTGTAGAACTAGGAATGAAGACTTCTGAAACAAATGGTAACTGATGGCATAAAAAAAATATCAGGCAAGAGAAATGTCATAGTGAAGTCAATTTTGACAACTTTATTCTGTTATCAGGAGAGTAAACTGAGTGATTGCGGATTCAGTACATGGACAAAAGATATGTCCTAGCAAAAGTACAAATGTTCCCATTTAGACTTTTCTGTTAAATATAATGTTTCAATATTTTTGTTGTAATAGTACATGGAGGCAGTCTGTAAATGTCAACCATCTCTAGTCAGGCCTTTGATGATACTGAAAGCTAAAACATATACTGTCAGTTGTGTTTTGAATGTGCAAGGGAGGGCATTGTAACTGTGGAATATGGTGTTAATAGATTAAAATGGATCTCAGAAGTTTGAGACACACTGCCCTCGTCCTCCAGCTTAAGTTGTTGAATATTAGCCATATAAATTATGCCCATGAAAAGGTCCCAAAAATGAAACCTTGTTAAAATCTAGTCATGTGCCTTTTTGCGTGTGGATGCTTAGTCTCTTGCATTTCCACTTGCGTTTATTATTGGGTAGTTAACCTTTATCAGTATTGAAAGGATGTATATAACCCTGCTCCCTGTTCCTACTTTGGAATACGAAACTTTCGTGGTTTAGATCAAGTACTGTACTTTGAGCTACCTTTTATATTACTAAGAAGCAAGTTACGAATTTTGCACGTGAGGACTCTTAATTTTAAAAAAATATATATTTCTGTTAGTTTCAATGTGAACCTATTTTTAACTGATTTGTTGCAGCCTAATACTAGTAGTCGGGAGGCTAATTTTAGAACAGTCTATCGACCGTCCTCTTACGTCAATGGAATCCCACGTTTGCGTCACCACGAGGACTTCTGACTGAGAGCGACCCCATTGGCTCGCCACTGGAAACTTCTCCGCCCCGGCACTGCCATCTATGGCTCGTGGAACACCTGACGTCACGGGAAAATAAATTGACTATAAATTGTCATGAAGCACTGAACTGGGCGCCACTAAACAGGTTGCGTGGAGGAGTTTACCGACGATCGCATAGACTCTTTGTTATTCGGAATACAGACATATGGCTTAAAATTCATTCTAGAGAATAAAGCAGGTGGGTAACTTCGACAGCGTTTCCATGTGTAACTAGTTGCTACGATCATTCATGCTAGCAATCTGTAAATGCAATGTCACATATATATAGCCTATATATATTAGGAATCGCAATGTTTTCAAAGGAAAAGTTAAATGATATAATAATAGTATGAGTTATCAGTTCTGTAAATTGTCGATCTTTACCGTACTTTTAAACGATGTTTATGTCATTTAACGCATCACAGTGAATGGATCTCCAGTTTGAATATGTATAACTTACAACTGGGAGGCTCACACAACTTACAATTGACTTTAGCAAGTTTGTTACCGAGCTGAATAACCAAAAACATAATTCTGATTCGGACCATGGAAAAGTACGAACTGTCACTGTCACCATGAAACTGATTTCCCTTTACGGAGTGAAAGCCACGTTTGTTTTTTTCTAATATGTACGTCTTCTTTTGACAAATGATAACTTTGTTACATTTAGGATGGATGAATCCCAAACAACGTAGAGATCAAAATTTGTTTACGTCGTTCTGGGTCAAACAATCAATGAATCGCTCTTAAACTCAGCTTTAGTTTTCCACCTCAGACCACCGTCGAACTGTCAGTCTGTTCACTCCCCTTCACGTTAATGGTTGCAGTGCCTCACGGATTGTAGTGTGCACGAAAAAACGTGCAAATAACTACAAGTGCATTGGAAGCAACGCAAAATTAGGTTCTTTGATGGGACTGTTGTCAACTTGATGCATCCGAATATTTCATTTTTAAAATACGTATTAAGTAGCGAAATAAATCACACGCTTACGACTCTATCCAGTATTAAACAATCACGTTAAGTTTTAAATTTGCAATTGAACTATTTAACTGAAATGAATGTGCACTGGAGAAAATTGGAACGCTAACATTTGACCTCAGATCACACATGGATCTGCATTGGGTGAATCCACAGGTCCCTCGGTTACTGAGCTTCATGGAATGCGCCCAGAGAATTTCTCGTGTCACATAGTAGGTCATTATATTCGCACCACCTTCCTAGGTCACTGTTATTTTTATCTTTGGGTTGTGTTCAGAACTGGTGTGGATGATCAGATTCATGTTTAAAATAGCTTCTGTAGTACTGGTAACTGAAAGGGTAGGCGTTCGGATTTGGATTGTGTGCGCTTTGAGGAAAATGGGAAACCGTTAAGTCGTGCAGGTGAGGTGAAAGTAAAGTTTCTCGGGATCTCTAGGGAGGGGTGTTGCGGGTAATTTTGTCCTTTATTAGACTTCTAGGCATGGGGTTTTTAACCTGGGGTTTGTGGATGGGGGACAGAATGAAAATGACAGAATCCTTATGGGGCAGTCACCTGCCAATGTAATAAAAGGGGAGAAAAAAATCTTGAGGAAAAAGTTTTGAATCTTAAGCCTTACTTCTTAGTTACTTATGTGATCATGCATTCATGGTAAGGGGTCCTTAGCTCTAGTGTATTTACTATTTACGATTGAAGATTCGCTTAAAATTCAAACATGCATGTTTCTGAAGTCATATCACCTGCATCTTTAGTTTTTTTAAAGGGGAAGCTATATTTAGCTATGTTTATGGTGTTTGCAAATTTCAAATCCATTTCTACAATTATGAAATTGAGTAAGGAAAACTGCAGGTAATTTTAGTGATCTATTGAAATGTCTACTTTTGCAGTTTGCAGTTTTAAGTTAAGTGGTTAATTAAATTGCTCTAAAAAAAAATAATGTGACCAACATTAACTCTTGAATCAGACGTACGGTTTGTTAAATAACTGGGTGTTTGTAATCAAATCTCCACATCTCTGAACAGTTTTACAGCAGCCTGCTCTTATAACACGTCTGGGAATCAAAAATACATTTCTGGCTGGGTCTTGGATGAGATAAGGATTTTGATTGGGTCATATCAGGTGAAGCATGGAGTTTTGGCCAGAGTGCTGAAGCAGCTGATGCCGCAGACATCTGCTGGAGGTTCCTTCTGGAACCTTTAGTGTATAGTGCATCGCTGATCCTGGATTTCCTTGCATTTCGTCGTGATGATGGGAAATGTTGTTGGTAGCGGAGAGTGTAAAAAATAATAATAATAATGTGTAAAACCTTCGATTTATTTTGCAGAAATGACCTGTGTTGAAGCTCAGTATGGAACTCTGCCCTATGAGAACAACTACTACATCTCTGAATTCTTGAGTACCGACATCACTGCCAAGCTGGCCATGGATATAAGTGGCCAACAGGATCAACCTTCCACGCCCTCCTTGCCAAGCATTAACTCTTTGGTGGGCAGCTACGCGGGCGAATTTGATGCCTACCCGTGCCAAATTTCCTCCCCCATGGCTTCCACCAATGTTACCGCTAGTCAGCCATCACCCTTCAAGATGGATGACTTCCAGGTCTATGGCTGCTACCCTGGCACGTTTTCCCTGAGTTACCTGGATGAGACTCACTCCTCCTGCGGTTCCGATTACTACGGCAGTCCCGCCTCCGCACCCTCTCCTTCCACTCCCAGCTTCCAGGCCCAGCCGGTGACGGCCTGGGATTCTCCTTTTAGTTCTTACTCCCCCGGTGCTGCCTGTTGGGTGCCTGACAAGACGTCACTGACCCAGCCGCCGTCGTTCTTCACGTTCAGTCCTCCGGTGGAGCAGCCATCCCATGCGGGCCAGCAGCAGCCCTCTCTGACGGACCGGGAGCCATTCCCCCATCCCCAGCTACACTCCTCGGCCCTGCCCTTCGCTCCCATGGGTCCAGGTTCCCTGGACGGCTCTGCTCTGATGGAGGAGCCTGTATCCCCGAAAGTGCGCAGCCCCACTGGGAATGAGGGCCGCTGCGCTGTGTGTGGAGACAGTGCGTCCTGCCAACACTATGGAGTGCGCACTTGTGAAGGCTGCAAGGGATTTTTTAAGGTAAGAAGTCTGACTTAGAAATCCTCAAAAAGTCACTTATTCCTTCTCAAATGTCTTTAATACCATACTGAATGTTGGTGTATGAAAGCGCATTGAAACGCATTTGAAGCACGTTTTGCAGTTCACCCACAAAGTCTCTTCTGAGGCTTCTATGTAGTGCGACTTTTTGACAATATTACCATTTTGTGGTTGAATAAGGCAGAAAAGGCCAAAGTCCAATGGTAGATCAAACCCCTCCTCTTTGTTTTTAGCGCACAGTACAGAAAAATGCCAAATATGTGTGCCTTGCCAACAAGGATTGCCCCGTGGACAAACGGCGGCGGAATCGCTGCCAGTTCTGCCGTTTCCAGAAGTGCCTGGCTGTAGGCATGGTGAAAGAAGGTACAGATTTTGCATTCTGAGTTAGTTTATCTGGCTTTGATGTTACCAGTGCATGCTCCTCATCCTGACCCGACCCAATATGGTTTAAGGCACTTTTAGAGCCTCTCAGGGATACTCGGTGTTTTCCATTTTCCCCCATTATTGCACCTCTTCTCTACAGTGGTCCGAACAGACAGTTTGAAAGGACGTAGGGGTCGCCTTCCCTCCAAACCGAAAAACGCCAATGACAGCTCATCAGCAGCACCTGCAGTCAATATCATTGCCTCCCTGGTCAAGGCGCACGGTGACTCTGAACCTGCCCCCGGGAAGCTGGACTACTCCAAGGTGAGATGCATGCTTGTGCTGGTAAAGTTAGGCCAAGGTGATGGGCAAGATCTAGAGTCATCAGAAGCAACTCAATTTAAAACGAATCGCTGAAGAATATCACTTAATTTTACTTTTTGTTGACCGATTACCAGTACAAAGAGACCGTTACCAATCTGTCAGAAAAGGAGGACGCCAGCGACATTCAACAGCTGTATGACCTGCTGACAGACTCTATGGACGTGATCCGCAAGTGGGCAGAGACGATACCAGGCTTCACTGCCTTCTGCCCCGAAGACCAGCAGCTTCTCCTGGACTCTGCTTTCGTGGAGCTCTTCATACTCCGTCTAGCATATAGGTGCGACCTCACAAATGCTCCAAACCTGCATTGCTTTGTATGTTCATCAGATGAACAACAAATGAAAGGAAATATGTGCAGTACGGCTCACTGGACACGAGAGCTCGCTTTTAATAAAACATATATTCAACGACGTCATTAGTCCTGGTCAAACTATGGAAAAGTTAAACATCACATTTTAAAATGCATTTATACACCATAACTGGTTCCTGATGCTTAATTGAAGACATGAAATATTTTCTTTCAACTTAAGACATAAAAAGATGTACAATTGTTCTCGTTGTTGATGGTGACCCTTGAAAGTAATTTGCGTTTTATTTTTCCTCGCTGTAGATCGATCCCTGAGAAGGACAAGCTGATCTTCTGTAACGGTGTGGTTCTTCACCGAATGCAGTGTGTAAGAGGTTTTGGAGACTGGATTGACTCCATCGTGGACTTTTCGCAGAGTCTTCACCGCATGAACCTAGATGTGGCCTCATTCTCTTGCCTCGCTGCCCTTGTCATCATAATAGGTAGGACTGGACGCAGATTCCCATGTGCATGTAGCCTGAGATTTTAAGGCAACATTGCCTGATCAAGCTGTCACAGCTGAATATAAAATAACTACCTAGGGCAAGAGCAACTCAATATTATTTTCTAAATTACTGTTAGCTGTAGGTTGTTTGGATGCCCATCTAACAAGGTATAATCTGATTACAGCTCAGCACTTTTCTTCCACTTTTGTAGCAGCAAAAGCCAAAGGGTCTCCCACATTAACCCCTCCCACACCTCGATGCTCTTCTTCTGTGGTTTAAACCTTCACTTCTCTGGTCGCTTCCAGATCGCCACGGGCTGAAGGACGCCAAGCGCGTGGAGGAGTTCCAAAGCCGCCTGATCCCTTGCCTGAAGGACCACGTGAGCGGCAGCAGTGCCGAGTCGAGTCGGCCGAACCAGCTGTCCCGGCTGCTGAGCAAGCTGCCGGAGCTGCGGACTCTGGGCACGCAGGGTCTCCAGCGCATATTTTACCTGAAACTCGAGGACCTGGTCCCTCCGCCTCCGATACTGGACAGAATCTTTATGGACACGTTGCCTTTTTGAGGCCAGTGGAGGGGTAATGGAATACCACCCCCCCCCACCACCTTTAGGGGCGCTGAACAGAAGCAAAAATAAAAGCACTGGATAGGTAAACCAATTTGGAAGAATCTAGATTTTTCTCTGGGCATAGCCATGTCTGTCTGGAATACCCTGGCTCTTTGGACCATGTTAGCCGATCAATGAGGAATCCAGCTTCTACTCTCCCACTCAAAACTCCTCTGCAGGGGATGCTGACACGTTCTTACTTAAATATTGTCCTCTGGATTTCTACTGCAGATCTTGGCGGAGATCTAACTATGTGATGACCGTTTCAAACTTTTGAAGCACAGTTGTTTGGTCAGTTTCTATTTTATATTACGACTACAGCCGCGAAAAGACTAGCGCTGCCAGTACAAAGTATGGTTCTTGTCTGGTAAAGTGACAAAAAAGGTAACAGGTGCTCATTTGCATAATACATGCGCAGGTCAAAATTGCCGGAGAGAACCATCTGCTGACATGTCCACTATCAACAGTATTAAAGTTGAATCTGAATGATAAGTACCCCCCCTAGTCAGGAGCAAAACCCTGAATGATTCCTGGTGCCCAGACATGGACAGGGGCCTTGGGCTATACCACGGTGAGCTTTTGCCAGGGGCCACCGGATATCTATCATGGTTGGGGCCATTCCGGAATGCATTTGTCAATTCCAATCCAAATCAGGAAATGCAACTGGAGCTGGGATTGGGGAAGAAAAAACTATGGGGAACAGAATTGTAATTTAATTCAAATTTCATTTGATTTAAATTCCAACTCCAGATCCCTTTCCTGATTTGGATTGGAATTGAAAAATGCATTCCGGAATGGCCCTAACCCTGATATCAACCACTGGCCCTTCCATTGGCACTACCAGTTCATATAAAAGGGGAATTTAGGTGATTTTTCTTTTTCGTTTTGATGTTTATGAAAACAAGTCGAGAATCTTTTATTTCCATGAACTTTTTACATATGCCTGAGTCAAAATGTGCTTTATCCTGCAAGTTATGCTTCCAGCTGGTAAGAAAAATCAGACAAAAAAAAGATTACTTTGTGGGATTCAGGCCTTAGCATAATACAAAGCCTTAATTTAGTCTCCAGGGTATTCAGGTCTTTGTATATTGCATACAAAGGATTCATGATCCTACACACTATAAAACAGTTTGGGTGACGGTGCTTTACAGAAACTAACTGAACATGCTATTTTTATGAAGAGTGATTTTTTTTTGGAGGCCAGTGACAATCTTGGATTCCCCATGATCATTTTTAAAATAGAAATATTCTACTGTTTGTTTATTATTGTTACATCTTACAAATGATGCCTTATGGAGAATATTGAAGAATATTTTCACTTGATAGTTTTTTTTTTTTCCAGAACTTTCAGTGATGTCGATGTTGTATGTAACAGAACCACGAGCAGCTATGAGCACTTTGTACAGCATTTTAACAGATAGTACTTTTCTTATTATCTTTAGTATAGGTCTGTTGTGTGTGTATATATATCAAGAAATGTACACATAAATAGGTAAGCACACATGCAAATATACTTTATTTCAATAGTGTTATGGCAAAACCTGCATTTTTAGGGTATTTTCTTACATATCCACATTGTCAGGTTAATATCTTGAGGCTTACCAGTGAATAAAACTGAACTCAAATACTGCATTAAAATATATCACTATTTTTGCAAAAGTATTTTTAAGGCAATATCTTGTCAGTAAATCAATAAGAATAAAATGTATTGATATGTGGTTATGTGGCACACATGGTATTCATGCAGAAAATTACATTTTAAAATATACATGTACCTGAAATAATCTATTTTGTGATGTAATGATTTCCAGGGTGTCTAGTGCCACACAACATATACACACGTGAGAAACGGGCCTCGAAGGTGAAATAAAATGCTATGTTATGCAAAGTCAGTGAGGAAAGCATTCAGGGAAATGGGTCGTGTCAATAACCCGAAGTCATGTTCGTGTCCTGGTGAAGGTTAGGCATCACTGATCAGACACAACAGGGCGCATTGGGCTGGAAAGGGGGATACTGAGAGACAAGTGTGATAAAATTATCCGCAAAACAGGCATCTTATCCAGAACAGGGATGAAGTTTCACCAAGTTTTATTTTTGAAAGCACATCGAAACTCACTCTCTCTCACACACACACAGGATTGTAATTATACCTTAGTGGGGATTCTCCATTGATTTCTAAAACTCTAATCCCAGCATAACGACATTAACCAATACCCAGCCCTAACCTTAACCATATATGACCAAACTAAATATGAGACTTTTGGCTTTTTTTATTTTTTTCATTAAATTCACAGACCTTGGTCACAGAAGAATGACTAATGACATGAATGTCCCCATGACGTCAAAAACACAGTTTTCATTACATTATCAGGGACATCTGGACCCTGCCAAGTAATATAAACCTAATCCACACACACACACAGACGTACATGTCAAGATGTCTTGTGCAAATGTCTAACTATACAGCCTTATAACACTGGATTAATATTACAATAGCGACAACAAGAATGGCTGTTTGGCTGCAGTTTCCCTGTATTTACGTTCAAAATCATTAATTGGCTTTTACGCAAAAAGAAGCATTAAGATCAGGAGGTGGAGCAGCGCGAGTCACCAGGCGGCTCAGCTTGCAGATCCGACTGAACTCGAGTTCATGCGGGTTGGAGGGGGCGTGAAATGAATAATTTTGGAGGCGATGAACATGACATTCACTGGTGTTCTAATGAGCTGAAGTGTCCAGCTTGGTGCAAGCTGGGGTAGAGTGACTAAGAGCTGTCATGCAGCAGCAGCTGCTGTAATCAGTGCTGGGAGGTTGGAGCGCGTCCAGTGAAAGTTGTACAGAAATTGTGGGTTTAGGTCGACACCGTGCAGCTTGTGATTCAAAATTTCCTTTGTAGTGCCCCTTATATATTTATATCTTAATCATGCACATCATGGTGGGTGACATTGGTCTATGCCCTTCACAATGCAGCCAATCACCAATAAGCTTTACGCAAGCTTTGCTACCTTAAAGCAATGAGTACTTAAAGAAAAAGATACTGCGTACAGATTGTTCCATGGCAATGCAAAGACCACAGAATGGATGCATTAAGCAAAGAAATATTCAGATCAATGGAGGAAAGCTTAAACTTTCTAAGGGGAAAAACTGCAGTCTGCAGAGGTCGATGAGAAAGTTGACACTAATGAAATATCATTATGGAAGTTATATTAAGATCATAGGGGGAGCCGGACAACCTAGGGATAGCTTGGCTCAGCTGGTGAACAGAGAGGAAATTGCCCAATACCATGGGGAGGTAAGCACCACTATGTCTTTTGGGCCAGCATTTGCCAAGTGTTGACGGACTGTTCTAGAAATAACAGAGGGTTTGGCCGAAGCCCAGGAAACAGGGTAATGCCGACTGGGTCCTGCATTCCTGACACTTTTCTGTACCAAGTGTTTCTGCTTCTGCAAGTGTCATTTACAGTTACAGTGACAAGGGTATGCAGGTAAGCGATCAATAGCTGCGCATTGGCCAAGGTCAGCTGTCTACATATGGCTGGGCCTGAGCACGAAAATAATAATTGGCTGTTCCGCATTGCGTAGCTTATTGCAGTCTATATTTATGTCTGGCTTTTAAAAAGTTAAAAAAGATATCACACCTGTTCTAAGTGCAATATGTAAACATAATGCCTATGGCTATCAAAGGTTCAGGAGGAATTATAGATTTTTAATGATTTTGGTTATAAGTCCTTTTTGGTTACAAAGTCCTTTACATTAACTGCACCTTCATAATGCCTTTATAATACATTCATAGAACATTCATAAGAAGCATGTAAGTATACTCTAACATCCTAGCATACTTTAACAGCTGCAATATACATAAACAACAAGCATCATATGATAGCAAACATTATAATCACATAATCATGTAATATTTGTCATTAATGTATAATAACACACACACACTGTATATAAACACAGACATCCCCATACATTGACTTTAAGTCAGCAGCTATGAGCCATTGGAAATGGCTACAGTCTGGTGAAGCATTTACTGTATCTCAAAGCTGCTAGGATGCCCAGCCTGGCAGAGAGAAGTAATCTGTGTTTTTACCTGCATATGATCACTTACCAGTACGTGGTAGTCATAGCTGGGTGTCCAACCTCATGTGTACAAAGACTACAGTGGAAGTACAAGTTTTACAAGTCCATGGAAATTCATTGCATATGTTCGGTTCTTGCAGTTGTTTTTTTTATATAAGAAGCAAAGCAATTTTGGTATGTGCATTTTTTTCTCTTCTGCGATTGGAGTCCACCTTTGCAAATGACTCCACGTTCACAAACATCGCGGCCAGCTTATTCTCACCTACTGTGTGCTGGGGGGGATGCATAGAGAGAATTTCCCCACAGGATCAATAAAATATCTATTATTATTAAACATGCTGATAAAATATCTCACCAAATTCTGGCAGGGGCCTGATATGAATAATAGCAGTAGGACACTCACCTTGAAGGAAGCAATTCTAACTCATCAATTATAAAGCTCTGTCTCAGTAATATCAGGGGTGCAATTGGATTCACACAATGATAGAATATCCAGAATTGATCCGTAGAAAAATAATGTGTCTCAGTCAAGAAGATGCAGCATTGAAAACATATATACATGTACACACACACACACACACACACACACACACACACACACACATATATATATTACCAGCATTATCATTCCACTGACTCCACTTACTTTCTGAAAAGCTGTAACAGCTGATTACCCAGCCAACTCCAGGGGCGAAAAAGTGCCGTATACCGCAAAACCTACAGTAAGAAGAACATGGGAATTCAACCAATAAAACACACACGCACACACAGATCGGGTTCGGCTTGCGGTGGAGCCTTGAATCTGGGCCAAAGCTGAGCCATGTCCTCGGGGAATGCAGGCCCGTAGCCGGGACAAGAACGATCCAGAGCAAGTCCTCCAATTCACAGCCCGACCATGTAGGTGATTTTTATTCGCATTATTTAAAATCCGAGATGCTATAAATAGGGTTTATCGAGTAAAATGGAGACATTGGTGTATCCACACACACTCCAAAGCCAAACAATATTGCATAATACCACTGAAAAAGCGGAATGCAGAGGCTGGCCTGTAGGGGGGGCACCTTTCTCGCGGCACGCCAAGTCTTCTGCCATGAGACTGTGTCCTCCATTGTGTACATACCTTGTGGGACACAGAGTGCTCTGCTATTTTCAAACAAGCACCCCCCATTCCCTCTAATATTTAGCATGGGTGTTAAATGACTCCGTAGCTGCAGACCCGGTGGCGAACTTCAGGCAAAGGATGCTGGGATGCCACGGAAGCTCGATCCACATGGACCGTGGAACATGAAAGAAACAGCAACAGGAATTCTCTGCTGAGTGATGGGTTTTATATGTCAGACACTATATCCATATCAGCTGACGGCACATGGGCTAAAGAGCAATCGGCTCGTCAGCAAACAATTGTAGGGGGGTCTTACTGCTTCCCGCTAGAGTAGGACGCTTAACTCTAATTGCTTTACATTTATGAAAATGTAGTATAAACAGTGAAGTTGCAGTATAAATCATATGCCAAAACGAAATCATTTTAATAATATCTGTCTCCAATATATTTCCCTAATACTGGCAGATTTTGGTTGCTATATTTGGTCACTTATTGGATTGTGTGATATAAAAATGCATTTGTTAAAAGTGGGAATAGTATTCCTCAGAAGGTTTGTAATCTGCTTTGGTCTTTTATGAACCTGGACCTAAAATGTAGTCATCTTCAAAGACTGTGTGAAACAGAAAGTGTAAGAGAGGGAAGAGGAACCCGCTGTTGTATGTTCCTTCCTGACAAGAAACGTCTGGGACAACAGTGCTATTGAATACAGAAAGACTCTGGACCAGCCTCGGGGCACAGATACACAGAGGAACCCTTGAGTTAAACAATAATCATCTGTACAAATTCATGATGGTTCCAGTTGCCAATCTGACGTAAAACCAGAGAGAGGAATCTCATTCTCTTTTTTTCTGGAAACACAAGAGATTTTTTTGCATGCGTGGGCTTTGGAAGTAGTGAATCATAAAACGTTTTTTAGTTCTCTTTCAGTTTTCCTGATGGGAAAAGAAAGATTCTCTCAGAGCAAAAACCAAGATACTAACAAGAGCTGCTGTTTGGGGGCCACAGCAATGCGACTGAGGAAATACTCACCAAACATGGCCTGTTGACTTCCTCATTGTTCTGTTTCAATTCTGTTCCTTTTATTCATGCAGTTTTCCACAGAATAACTGTTCACTAGACTCACAAGATAAAAAGGAGCCTATTGCAAATTTGGTTACCAAATCTAAATACAGACACAGATATACTTATCCCCAGGATTTCATTTATATTAAGTTTATTTATATAGCACATTTAAACATAACAATAGTTAATCCAAAGCACAGTACAATTAAACAGACCCAACTGCTATTTAATAAAACAAAGAAGTTATAAGAAGCAATACATTGGTACCGCTTTCTTAAAGACCATGTTTTTAGTCATTTATATACACATTCATAATACATTG
Source organism: Pollimyrus isidori (assembly GCA_019775955.2). Taxonomy (NCBI): domain Eukaryota; kingdom Metazoa; phylum Chordata; class Actinopteri; order Osteoglossiformes; family Mormyridae; genus Pollimyrus; species Pollimyrus isidori. The sequence goes on from JABFDZ020000109.1 coordinate 28,555,441, forward strand.
TAATGCATTCATATAGCATAAACATGACTATAAATGTTTATAAAAAGGAATATCACGTTATAGCGTTTATAAGGTATCTATAATGCATTATAGGTGAGAGCTTCATAAAGCATAATAGCATTTATTATGCATAATACACATGACTATGTGTATTATAAATGACCAGTACGTAATGAATTATATATTACTAAAATCATGAGCCCCAGTCTAGGGTTGGGGCATAACAGAGTGAAAGAGGAAGTGGAATAAGGGAATAACAGGGTGTGGTGGACAAGGGACCACACGTAGACAAGAGGTGTTTTTAAAAATATGTTTCTGTTTTTTATTTACACGCCACGGACACAGAACAAATAAACCAGGGGGAGAAGGATTCAAGAGCGATTATAGCCAAAACCCCAACTTCCAAACGCAACCCAAATCTAACTTATCTAAGTGCAAAGAAATCAAAGAACAAAACGACAAATACTGCACCTAACTTCCTAGCCAAACAACTAAAACTCGCAAACAAAAATGGCGATCACTCCCTATGAACATCACACACAGAGAACACGCGAAGAGAAAGTACAGAGAGGGGCAAGGCGAAGAATCCAAAACCAATAACCAAAAACCGTCATACACAATAAATCAATCAAATAAAAGCAAGCAGACAGTAAGAGAAATGAGCAAAATTCCCCAACCTTTTCACTTAGGGGGGACGGAAGTGACAGAGGTTGCATATGGCGAGTCTTGGGCGGGGTCTGGATGGGTAGGCGGAGCAAAGGTCGAATGGAGGGTGCGCCGCCGACGACGAGGCCTGTGGGCGGTGCTGAGCTTGCAGCGGTGCATAACACATGGCCTTAAGTAAAGTGTTACCCAAACAACATAGAATATTACTACCATGGAGAGAGTATCATCTTGCTTCTTTTGCCATAAGCTAACCAGCTCTTGCTCCTGTATACTAGCTAAGGACCAGGCTTACTTGCTTATGGACATGACTATTACGATTGTCGTGCCTCAAGCCAACTGACCAGCAGAGGGCAGAGTCGAGCAGTTCTTCCACGCACCACAATGCAGCCTAACCAGTTTCTGGTTATACACCTGCAACCCATGACCACTTCGCTCTGTGTAATTCAGCCCGTTGCTGCTTATAACCAGGGTTCGGTCATCGAGCCTCTGCCCAAGCACTTACTTGCATGCTCTAGCCCTAGTGCTTGCCTAGCTGTGTTTCTTCAGAGAATGTCCAGTCAGCAATGTCCTCTAGGCCGCTATGCTGGTCCCAATCCAGGTTTGAATCCTGGAACTTTAGTTTAGTAGGATGTTTATCTAATGAACAAACTTGTAAAGGCAGAATTTTTACAATAAACACATTATATTGTACGTATAGATACATGCCACTTGCATTTGGAGTGTCCACGGTTAGCTTTGGTGTAAATCTGGCTCCATGAATTACCATGAACCTTATTGATGATGGATCTTTGTAACCAGTAGTCTAACTCACTTTCAATCTCAAGGAAATTAAAAACCTGACAACTATGACTACAGACAAAGTTATAAACCAGCCAATGGCACACAGACAATATTATAAACCGGCCAATGGCACGCAGACAGTGTTCTAAACCAACCAAGGGCACACTTTGTCTGACATAGCACCATCCATGGTACTAAACAACTTTCAGCTTTGCGGGTAGATTATTGCTAATTAGGATAGCATTTATGTCATGATTGCAAGGTTTTGTGTCATTTTTTATCCTTATTTTTACATGCTTAATTAGATGTCCTCTGTATCTTTGTAAGTTATTATTGCTTGCATAGTTTGGGAAGATTGTCTTTTGTTTCTTTAATTGCTTGTAGCTCTGCCATGGTGGGGCTTGGAAGAAGGTGGGGCCATGGGAGGCAATGAGGCAGTTAATTTCAGTTTGGCTGCCTCAAGGATAGGAGTCATTTCCTTTTTTGTCGACTTGCTGACATCAATTTTTCCCGTTTTTTTTTTACTTAGCTACATCATCTTTTTTTTGCACTTTATGTATGTAAGTATGTTAATTTCACCTCCCATAAGTACCAGAAGGAAACCCGCAATAGATAGAGGAGAATATGCAAACTTCACACACATCCTGGAACCAGGATCCAAACCCCCCGTCTGGAAATGTGATGCAACAGCGCTACTGACTTCAATTGCAGTTTTTACATAAACTTATTTGTCAATGCTGCCACCTGCCAGTAGGGAAAAGAATTGCAATTAGGTCAGACGTACGGCCTTTAGTACAGACAGAGTTGCCAGATCCGAATACAGTTGCGCGTTCATATTAGGGGGTTGTGGGTTTTTGGGCTGCTTTCATAATGTTCAGCAGCAGCGGATTGTAAGAGAAAAAGGACTTATTTATAATGAATGCAAGCCGTTCCTAATCCTGAACAATACCGAATCATTTTACGGAAATTATATTTAATTCCATTATAAACCCAGAATTAGCTGAAAACCTACATCAGAAGCATTATGATAGTTGCAGACCCTAAAGACTATTTACACGGTAATAGAACTGTTACATACATGTAAATAAACATGCAAACTTGTCTCACTCCACTCAGCTGACTAAAGTTGGCAGCCCAGGGAAAAGAAATTTCGTCCATCTACATCATTAACTGTGGTTTTAAAATGCTGAACATTTGAATGTGATCAGCATGCCAAATACTGATTTTTCCTGGGCCTGGCAACACTGAGTACGAACGGTTTCAGTTTTAACTCTAGCTTACCACCATTATTCTCTGCAGAGAATTAGAGAATTAGGTGGAAGTGATCCTTAAAGGTACAAATTAAGACCTTAATCAATATTAATCCTGTTAATTCATCCTATAAGAATCTTGTAATCAACAGTTATAATTATGCATGTGTATTAAATTGAATTAGATTTACAGATAAGGATAAATGATTGTCTGAAACAAGTACAATTGAACATACATACACTGGTCTCACAATGTGAGAAAGATGTGTGGCTGAGGACAGGAGGCCTTGTAACAAGGTGTTATGCAAGAATATAGCATTATGTAATAACTTGAGAAAAAGTAACAAATTTTCACTTCATTATGTAAAAACACCCCCATTTTGTAACAGTATGCCACATTTTGCAACAGAACGCAATATATCATAAATTTTCCAACATTTTTTTTATAAATGATTGTACATATTGCTGTAGTTATTACAAAATGCAGGAGGTGCACTTTTTAATGATAAAAATGTGATACTGTGCATTATGTAATAAGCAACCAAGATGGATGTCTTCTTTGATACTTTGTCGGGTTATTACAGCATGTGCTATTACAGGCTACCTCCCCTAACAATGCTTACCGACGGGTGTATTTTGAGCCTAATATGGCGAGATCTGGGGGGGGGGGGGTGGGGGTGTTTAGGGGCCCCAATCTAGGGAACAGGGGCAATAGTAGCAGTTGCAACGAACCTCCTTGTGTTAG
>JABFDZ020000109.1:28566322-28582763 GCA_019775955.2 Pollimyrus isidori
TTCTACATTTATTTATTTATGTATTTCCACATTTCTACATTTATTTATGTATTTCCACATTTCTACATTTATTTATTTATGTATTTCCACATTTCTTTATTTCTGTCTCTGTATGTTAATAAGGTGCAAATATTCACACACATGCGACCCAGGCGGAGACTCGAACCCAGGTCCCAGATTTCTTTGGAAAAATACAAAAACACTTCTTTGCTAAAATTGTAACATGTATCCTATTCTGAACTGAGGGAGATCGCTCACAAACACTACGTAAAATTAACTTAGTATATTAACGGCATCAGAATGGGTCATTAAACAAATAGTTACAAATCGGATTTGCAGGGTCAAATTTTTTATAAAGCAAAGTTATCTGAAAACTGCGTCAGACCATGGACGACGTTTTGGGCAACGCGGATTGAGTTTTATTAATTATGAAAAATTTAACTTTTATTTTTGCCTCAGAAAATCCTAAAGTAAACATAGGTCTATATAAACTCGTAAATCGAGAGCCCGGAAAGCGAGAACAACCCGTATACTGCATTTTTGTCCAGCAGAGGACACTGTAACATAATGTCTTTGAGAGGACTTAATTATATTAAAATATAATTATTTAAAAATATTAAAAATACATTTATTATCTGGAACAAATTATGAAATGTCATGATCATTCTTTTGTTTATGGCCATTAATGTTGATATGAAACTTTTCAGTCCATAATGGGTTCAGTACTTTAATTCGATACACATTGTTAGAAAAAAAGGGTAGCAATTTGTACCTTTGCCTGTCACTGGGGCTGTATCCTCAAGGGTGTGTCAGTTGTACCCTTAGCTAGAGGTAATAGTACAGAAATGGACTATGAGGAACATTTTTTGTACCATTAGGGGAACATTAATGTTGTTTGTATGCGTTGGGAATACTACCCAGATTCCATTTCTGTATCTTAAATTAGACTGCAGGGGCGGCATGGTGGTGCAGTGGTTAGCACCGTTGCCTCACACCTCTGGGACCTGGGTTCAAGTCTCCGCCTGGGTCACGTGTGTGGAGTTTGCATGTTCTCCCTGTGTCATGGTGGGGTTTCTTCCAGGTATTCAGGTTTCCCCCCACAGTCCAAAAACATGCTGGGGCTGATTGGAGTTGCCACGTTGTCCGTAGGTGTGAGTGTGCCCTGCGATGGGCTGACCTCCCACCCAGGGTTGTTCCCTGCCTCATCCCCATTGCTTCCGGGTTAGGCTCCGGACCCCCCACGACCCGATAGGATAAGCGGTTTGGACAATGGATGGATCGATGGAAATTAGACTGTAAGGTATGTTTACCTACAGGGTACAACTGCCAGACTCTAAACTGGGGAACAGACCCACTGACAAGCAAAGGTAGAAATTGTAGCTTCTTTTTCTGATAATGCACATACTATTCTCATATGAAAAATACATGTAAGGGGTTGAAAATGGGTGACTCCTTCTTGTGAGTCTTATGAGTCTTATGTGGTCTGTATACACTGTGGCATCAGGAAAGTGGAATTCCGAAAACAGTGTTGTCACGCTCACCAAACTATTGTGCAATTGTACGTGTTCACTCCATGTGAGTATCGTCATTTAGAAGAACACCCTTCCCAGCAGAAATGAAATGGGAAGATGATGACATATAATTACGCAGTTACGTTTCCACTCACGTCAGGAAAGTTCTCTTCCTTTTAAAGTTCAGACCACTCATGGGCTAACCAACCGTTTTCAGTAGGTTTTCTTTGATTAAACAAATCAGGTTTACCTTTGAATTTGATTGACTCATGGAATTTGTGCATTGTGAAGCATAATTATACTAACCATTTTCATTGTATTCAAAAAACAAATTACTTTATGCTAGTTCAATTTACATAATTTAGTTTAATACTACACTTGAGGATCAGTCTGTCCCTGGAGCTATTCAGGGTAAGGGTCTTACTCAGTCTTGGTGAAATCAGACTGAGTGACAAAAATATTATTACAAAATATGTGATCTGGTTTTTCTGGCTTTTAAGTACGGTTTCTTCAAATAAATTGTGATTAAACCCATAAATATGTGGTCATTTGCTTCTCATACTTGAGTGACATTAGGTGGAGCTTTAAAAGTTAGGTGGAGCTTAGATGTTCTAAATCAGTCGATGAGGTTTGAGCCGTTACTTAGCGTTCAGAACCGGTACTCAGTGAAGGACCAGTAAAGGAACTGTCTATCACCTGCTTCAGCCTGGAATTCATACAACAAGACTGGTAACTATATATTTTTTTTCAGAATACCAAAATACTAATTCATCAGTCGAATGTACAAAGCTGACGTATAATTGTTCTTGATCTGAAACTTTCTTATTGAATGACTTGACTTCTGATATTGATTGCGTTGCGAGCCCCAGTCTAAGGTTGCAGCGTAACGGTGAAAGGGAAAGGGAAAGTGGGGTAAAGGAATAACCGGGTGTGGTGGACAAGGGACCGCAAGTGGACGAAGGGGTATTTTTTATATACTTTTCTGTATTTATTTACACGATTTACACAGAACAAATAAACCCGGTGCGAAAGGATGCAGGAGTGGCTATAGCCAAAACAATAAACGAAACCCAGCTTCCGAACGCATCCTAGATCTAACTAATCTAGAAATCAATAACAAAACAACAAATACTACGCCTCACTCCCCATCCAAACAACAGCATACAACATAAGCTCGCAAAACAACAAGTGCAATCACTCCCTACGTATCTGACACACACACAGAATACACACAATGATCAAAGCCTCAAAGTCGTGGGGCCACGCGAAGACGTAAAGCAAAAAACAGGCGAGACATCGAAACCAAACAAACCAAAGCGAAAGTACAGGCAGGGGCGAACTGAAAAACAGCTCCCGAGGTATCCTGCTTGCGGCATTTCGGGGAACAGAAGTGATGGATGGTTGGTTCCCGATGCTAGTTGTGGGCTGGGAGTCGGGGCGAGGATGACTGGGCGGAGCTGACCGTACCGCGGCGTGTAACAAGTAGCCTATCATAGGCTGATGTTACACAGAAACAAAATGTTCATTTTCTATTAAATTTTCATAGCAAATTTTCCATTTACGTTTTAGTGTTTGTTTTCAGTCGAAATCTTTTAGTATTGTATACGTATTTATAAAGCATGTATAAGCATTTGGATGGTGAATGGATGAATATATAGCAAGTCATAGTCCATAAATAAACCAATACGTTCCGAACTTAACCGGCACATTTTTAAAAGTTTGTGGGCTTCTTCTTAGATCAAACCTTTTGTGGGTGTCTTTGGTACTAATACACGGCACTGTTTAAAACGATCTGAAATCGTCGATTCTCATTCTACGATGAAAAGCGTAAACTAAACACCATACATATCTATGCACAATTAATAATAAACAATTAACAATTAATAGTGATAGCTGACTGCCTTCCCTTTGGAACTTGAAGATCTAGAAATTTTATAATTGTTTTGGTGGGGAAGCTTTCGGTTTTGGCCATATGGTTTCAAATTGTAATTGCTGTAACCACCTGTTCACGACACCGATGTAATCATGCAGTAAATATCTAGCTTGAACAGATTGTCTTTTTTTTAAAAAAAACATATTCCATACATCCAAGCGAAGCTGTTGTAGGTTCTCCATATTTGCCCCCTGCAGAGCTTTCGAAATGGAGTTCTGCGGTAGTTAGGGTAGTGTCAAGAGCGGCTGACACTGCCCTGCGGGGGGGGATGGGAAGTGCCATTTCGGTCTACTCAGTGCACTGGGCTTGCCTGGCTACAAGGGATGTGTTTTCTGTGCTCCATAAAAAAGGAGTGGGGAGTTTTAAGGTACACACTGACGTGTATCACCACCCCCACCGTTAAGGGGTATGTGTTTTGTGATGAACTCTATGTGTCTTCATAGACGCTGGCTGTGTGCACTTTAATGGAATCAAGTGGCTGATTTATTTTTTTTTGCTTATGTTTTGATATTATTTACTATTTACTTTACTATTTACTATTAAATGTTGCCATAATGTTATTGCTGATTGGTGAACGCGAAGGAGTCCATAAAATTATTTTTTTTGTTTGTTTTTCTACATTTTTCCTCACTGGTGGGGGAATCTCCAGGTGACCATTTCCCCGTTGTGGTCTTTAGATACATGCAGTCGGCGATGGACACTGTGATCCGGTGCGGCCCCTCCGTGTCCCGGATGTCCCAGGCTCTGCTCCAGCAGGCGGGCAGGACCTTAGTGGACTGTGCCCAGAGGCGTCCCAAGATGATAAAGCTGCCATCCAGGGCTCCTGCTCGTGCTTTCACTCCCTCCACCACCAGCCTCCAGAAGAAAGAGGAGACTCCATCCAACAGTTATGGTGATTCCAACCATCCCAGAAAGAATTTTCCATGTAGCTGGATCATTTTCAGAAAGTTTTGCATTCCATAAGAGTATCATATTCAATAAGCTTTATCTCAAAATCATTTCATGTGATTTGAGGTTAATATGATGATAAGCCTGTGCGACTTTATCTATTTTAAGCTTGTAATGGAGAAAATACATGTGTAGGTGCAGAGCCCGCCATGGAGCAGCTTGCTGGGCACCCTGCCGCTCCTCTGGATGAGGCTATGGCCTCCAAGTGCCCTTTCCTTGTGACAGAGATGGAGGAGAAGAAGAGCAGTGTGGTGAGGAAGGCCAGGATAGAGCTTCAGGAAGACGTACAGGAGATTCAAGCTGTTCGCACAGGTAATTCTATCCTCATAGCCCTGTATCCTGAACTCGGAATCATTTATAAATAGCCACGAAAGCTGGAATATACAGGAGTGATTGACTAAAGCATTTCTGAGTCAGAGGAGTGCTGAAGTGGTTGGGTGGTTACAATTTTTTAAATATATTGATGATTTAATGAATATAATTTTAAGAGCATAAGACTCTGGGACCTGTGACCCTGAACCGCTTTGGGCCTACATCATGTCTTCCCCCAAGGGTAACTGAGGCTGGCTCTAACCAGTCGGGACTTACAAATTCACTCTGGTATGTCCAGCCAAACCCACCACGATTCCCACCCTTCCTTCCTCCCTCTCATCTTAACTTTCTACTAGAATGCTAGACACGAGAAAAGCTGTTTTAAGTCTCTGTGAGCAGAGTCCATGCTTTTCCGTCTCACTCGAAGGCTCTCATCGTGACAAGCGACCGATGTCGGTCATAAAACAGTATATTTTTTAAATGTTAAGGAACTTTGGAAAGTTCTGCCTGGTTGGAAAGCTGCGCCTGGATGTTGTTCAAAGAACCTCAATGGGGCTCTATCACTTGGTGTGTTATTTAAGGATTCCATAAGAAGAGAGATCTGCAATCTGAACTCCCCCATACTTACTGTATCTTATGTTGGATATTACTCTATATTGTTTCACATCTTTGCTATAGTTATTTCATGTAGTGAAATTGCCATTTTATATTTTTCTTTGAATTGTAACTGATGTGTAATATGACTGCCTGGCAAGTAAATTACTTTGAGTAATTCTTGCTTCTCTGAAATGACTGTCTCTAGGAGATTCATGGGAGTGGAGCTGCCACAATGTCTACCCGGGATCTGTACACATTACCGCATTAGCCTAGGAGTCAGGGGCATTAACATGGCTTTCTGACTAACCACCTGGATCGGTTAAACTGGAGCTGAGTGGAGCATAACATTGTACAGTCAAACAGGCTCTGTTTGTACCTGATCTGACTTGATCATTATTGGCACTACAATAATTTTAAACTACCCTGTGGTCTACAAGCTGCGATAAAACTGGTTTCATTTTGTGTCCGATTATTGCTTGATTGGTGAAAGCGAATCCCAAACAAGTTTACTTAAAAGAAATGTTTGCAAGTAATCAAGATTAACCCTAAATTACTCCAGTCGGCCATAACATTAAAACCACCGGCAGGTGAAGTGAATAACATCGATTACCTCATTACAGTGGCACCTGTCATGTGAACAGTCAGTTCTTGAAGTTGATGTTTTGGAAGCAGGCAAAGTGGGCGAGCGTAAGGATGCGAGCGATTTTGTCGAAGCATTGATGCGTCGATGTACGTGGCGAGCGAAGGCTAACCTGCCCGGTCTAATGCCACAGAAGAGTTTCTGTAGTGCAAATCGCTGAAAAGGTTAATGCTGCCTCTGATGGAAAGGTACCAGAAAACACAGGGCGTCACAACTTGCTGAGCGTAGGGCTGCGTCGCTGCAGACTACTCCGTAGACCACTCGGGTGCCCATGCTGATCCCTGTACAGTATTGAAAGCTCCTACAATGGAGTCATGAGACCATGTAGCGCTGGAAGAAGGCGGGCTGTCCTGATGAGTCACAGTATCTGTTACGTCCTGTGGACGGCCAGGTGCATGTGCGTCATTGACCTGGGGAGGAGATGGCACCAGGATGCACCATGGGAGGAGGAAAGCTGGCAGTGCGATGTCCTGGGCAATGTTCTGCTGGGAAACCTTGGGTCCTGGCATTTTATATAGATGTTACTTTGATATGTACCACCTACCTCAACATTGTTGGAGACCAAGTCCGTTCCTTCATGCTAGCGGTTTTTCCAGATGGCCGTGGCCATTTTCAGCAGGATAATGCACCCTGCCACAATGCAAGAAGTGTTCAAGAATGGTTTGAGGAACATGAAAAAGAGCTCAAGGTGAAGTTTGTCTGTGGGCCAAATCCAATCCATGGAGTCCCCACCTTGCAACTTACAGGACTTAAAGGATCTGCTGCTCATGCCTTGGTGCCAGATTCCTCAGGGTACTTTAAGAGGTCTTGTGGAGGGCATGCTTCGATGGATCAGTGCTGTTTTGGCAGCACAAAGGACACCTTCATTATATTATGCACATGGTTTTAATGTTATGGCTAGTCGGTGTATATTGTAATAAAATTTACATGCCTTAAAAATACCTAAATTGAAATTATTTGAAGTCACATTTAATTCATCTTCATTTTAAGTTTAAGTAATATTTTTAAAGAAAGGCTAGGAGATACCTAAACACCTGCATAATTAGTGACTGGGCCAGTGGGTGGTTTTCTTTGACTCATCAGGTGGTGAGAGGAGAAAAAGGGCTTAATTATGGTCTAGTTTAAGTGATGACTGGAAAAAGTCAGCCAAAAAACTTTTTTCCAGCATGACTTGAGGAACCACACGGTTCTTACCAGCAGCCTTTGGATGACATCATTGCTCTTCTGCAGAACTGGCTGAATCCCCTCTGAATCCCAGTGTGGTCAACATCACCAAAGAAGATGGAGCCGTGCAACAGGGTCTTCTAAGAAAATTGCTAGGGTGGCATCCCCAAGGGCTGCCTCACCTACTGCAGAACAACATGCCCAAGAGTGAGAGTCGTGCTTGCAATTGCAGTGACCTTATCTTTGTGGTAACCATTTTGAAAGCTTCAGCTGTAGTTGCTCATTATTTATTGATTTAGTACAAAATTTTCTCTTGCGTACAGGTATTTTAATATTTATGCAGTGCTGTGTTTATTGATGCCATATAAATTTATGCTGAAAATGAGTTAACAGGCACAGTAAAACCTTGGTAAAATCAAGCTAAATGTTTGTTGATGCCACATTTTACTGTTATTCATAATACATGTTGTCCAAACCATCTCAATTTTTTGCAGCACTCTGTAATTTCTCTTATGACAAATTCTTTGAGAAGAAAATTGAAGATAAAAAGAAGGATCACACCTACCGGGTCTTTAAGACTGTGAGCAGGAAAGCCGAGCATTTCCCTATGGCGTACGACTATTCGGACTCTCTCTCCCTGCCACGTGAGGTGTCTGTGTGGTGCAGCAATGACTACCTGGGAATGAGCCGACATCCACGGGTTCTCCGTTCCATCATGTATGTCCTTAAGTCGTCTCTGAGATCCCCCTGCTCCTTACCATGGGCGTTTCAGCATTAGTAGCCGAAGGTTATTTTTGATCAATCCAAATGATTTCACTTTCACTTGGAAAGTATGGCGATATTTATCGAGTTCATGTGTGACATTGTTAACTCACAACTACCGGGAGAGGGCTGGAACGGGTTAGAACAGGGGTGGGCAGTCTTATCCGCAATGGGCCGGTGTGCATGCAGGTTTTTGGGGTAACCTTTAGGTCAGCTGTCGAAACCCAGGTGTTTAACTCCAATTAGTCCTCTAATTAGTAATCTAATTAGGGAGTTGCAACAAAAACCCGCACACACAGTGACCCTTTGCGGATAAGATTGGCCACCCCTGGGTTAGAACATACAGCACTAGGTCACAGAGTTCCCTCGGGACCTATAGAATATGCTTGTGATCATCCTAATTAAGATAATCATTACCAAAATGTAGTACTACCTTCAGTACTACAGAATTTTACTTATCCTCAGCTGTTCTCAGTTCTTTTACCTTTAATCATTTATATATATACATTTATATATTTAATCATTTATACAGAAAGTCACCCCAGGTTTGAGGGTAATTTAGATGGTAATTAAAATGTTTTTCTGAAAAGGGTTTCAATTTAGAAATAGTGTTTATACAAGTATAGACATTCAGACCATGCGTGCTGTCCTTGGTCGCTAGGGAGGCTTTGCAGAATCATGGTGCTGGAGCCGGAGGCACCAGGAATATCTCCGGGACCAGTAAACTACACGTGGAACTTGAACGCGATTTGGCAGATCTGCATGGCAAAGACGCTGCACTGGTCTTCTCATCCTGCTTTGTGGCGAATGATTCCACCCTGTTCACTCTAGCAAGATTGCTGCCAGGTACCATAGCAAAATTAGGTTAATAATCGAAGGCTAAATGTCTCTGTATGTATTTGCTAAAAATATATTTCTACCAGGGTGTGAGATCTACTCCGATGCTGGCAATCATGCTTCTATGATCCAGGGGATCAGGAATAGTCGAGTATGCAAGTTCATCTTCCGTCATAATGATGTTGCTCACTTGCGTGAGCTCCTGGAGAAATCCAACCCATCCGCCCCAAAGATTGTCGCTTTTGAGACAGTACACTCAATGGATGGTAGGTATACTTTGTGTCTTTCATGGTCAATACAATTGCAAATGCCCAGACAATAGAAGATGGTACCATCTCTGGTGTTTGAAGTATTCCCTGAAGTAACGTCATTATGAACCTACTGCGGTGTACTTAGGAATCCCACGTGTGTTTCAACTGGATGTGAGTGCAAGTAACAACCTTTGGATGCATGACACCTTGGGTATTTTTTAGGGAGCGTGTGTCCGCTTGAGGATATATGTGATCTTGCTCATGAGTTTGGCGCCATCACTTTCGTCGATGAAGTTCATGCTGTTGGCTTGTACGGAGCGCGAGGAGGTGGAATTGGAGACCAAGATAAGATCATGCACAAATTGGATATCATTTCTGGGACACTTGGTAAGGGCTTCACCGAGTTCAGAACTAGAAATTCAATGGGCCTTTTCGTTGGAGACACATCCCTACCAATATTGTGGAAGTGACGTGTGTTTGTGGGGAGTTCAGGCTTGATTTACTCTGTATCTATGTTGAAACCAAACCTACACCCTTGCCAAAAAGATCCAAATGATCATATTATCAGTGAATAATGTAGTGGGCCATGGTACTATTACAAATGTGACATGTTGGGATTGATAGGAATTAGAAGGAAGATTTATTGAGAGATCACATTTAGGCTGGTGAATGAACATCGGGCACAGGAACCAATGGAAACCATTCTGCTGTCCATGTAGGGAAAGCCTTTGGCTGCGTGGGTGGTTACATCGCCAGCACACGTGCGCTGGTGGACACGGTGCGCTCCTATGCCTCAGGCTTTATCTTCACCACCTCATTACCACCGATGCTGCTGGCTGGTGCACGGGAATCCATACAGACCCTGACGGGCGAGGAGGGCCGTGTGCTCAGGCGGCGGCACCAGCGTAACGTCAAGCTGCTTCGCCAGATGCTCATGGATGCAGGCCTGCCTGTGATCCAGAGTCCCAGTCACATTATACCTGTAAGGGTGAGTACTCTTTGGGCTCTTTGGTCAGTTGCACCCATCCTTGTTCCAACTGCTTATCCTGAGCAGGGTCACAAGAGGGCACAGGAAAGGAATACGACCTCCCTTTACCATACTACATACCTTTGGATTATAGCAAGAAACCTGCATGAGATGGGGAGAACCTGCCAACTCCACACAGGAGAGCAGAGCAGATGCAGAATTTGAAGCACAAACCCTAGATATGCGAGACGAAAGTGCTATTCACTTGGTTAATTGTAACGCCATTCAGATGTTTTTAAATCATTCTTCCACCACTTCAAGGTTTCAGATGCATCGAAGAACACTGAAATCTGTGACATCATGATGAGCCGATACAATATCTATGTCCAAGCAATAAATTACCCAACAGTGTCCCGGGGGGAGGAACTTCTCCGCATTGCCCCCACCCCCCACCACACTCCTCAGATGATGGAATTCTTCGTTGGTAAGGTGTTGTCACATGTGCTCAGTTTTAGCTGTCAGTAGGTTTCTTGGTACCTTTTCCCACTCTCTTCCATATCCCACAGAGAAACTGGTGACCGCCTGGAAGGAGGTTGGCCTCCAGCTGAAGACGCGGTCGTCCGCAGCGTGCAAACTCTGCCAGCAACCACTTTACCTTGAAGAGATGACCGAGAAAGAGAAGTCCTACTTTAGTGGACACACCCTCCTCATCTCAGCCATGGGCTGATTACTGACCACAACAACCTCATAATATTTAAATAACATTCAAAGTCTAATTAACATCAAATATATGTCTTTTTATGGTGTGTGCTGGTTGGCAAAGATTAATTATTAAGGTCATTGACATACCGTGTGCTACAGCGCTAGCATGTGTCAATGTGGTAAATTAGAATTAGAATTAAAAGCCTTTAAATGTCATTATACCGTATATATAATGAAATTGCACAGCAGCTACTCCTTCAGATACAACAGCAGACAAATGTTCAGATTCAACAAAAAACAAACATTCAATCATTTACACAGCAACTACAGAAGGTAATACAAATAAATACTACTGAATAAAAAGTATATAAATATGTGTACGCAATATGCATATTGCACAGAGAGCAATACATTGTCAGTATATGTTTTCCTATGAACTGTGTGTGTTTTCCTTAGCATCTGACCTCAAATGCCTGTTAACTGCTGGCTTCCCTGTGTGTGCCGCTGCTTGTTTAACAGTGGTAGTGATAGTCTAAATAAATGCCAGGACTTGCGTTTCAATGAGCCGTCATGTCCCTTATTAAAAACAACACAACCCAATGAACTTTCCGCACTGGTGTTAGAAGTGGGACCTCAGGTCGGCAATGAAATCAGTGAGCAGAAAATCCAGGAAGTGACGGCAGCAGGAGTCACTGAGCTGTAAGTCGTACCAGTGGTCATGGTAAAGAAGGTAGAAGGGTTATGGCATCTTTGTGTAGATGTCGAGCATCTCAACGCCATGACTTAGAAGGACTTGTGCTTGCTGCACCAGATTGATGATACACTGAATCACATCACTAGATCGACATGGTACAACTGCTTGGATACTGAAAGTGGATACTAGTACACCAAACTTGCCCCAGATGCCCAACCCAAGACTGCATTTATTGGTGGTTAGAGTCTGTGGCACTTCTGGGTTATGCTGTTTGGTTTGTGTAATGTCCCATCCATGTTCCAGTTGCTGATGGAGAAAGTCCTGGTAGACATCCCATGCAGCCAGGATGTCGCCTACCTGGACAAACTGCTCATTCTGTCGACTGTGATAGAGCAATCAATAATTTGTTGACTGTGTTAATTATATGATTCCGATGAGGATTTGTTTTATTGGTTTATCGATGTTGGTGTATTCTGTCTCGCTGTCAATTGGTTGTGATTTTATCTTAATTGCTTTTAATCTGATGGTCATTTCTTTTACCTTCTGTTTTAACTTAGTTTTCGGTTTGGCTTTTACTCTTAGTTTAACTGACCTATAGTTCTGTTTTCTAATCCTGGGAATATTCAGCGGAGAAGGTGTGGCTGATCAAACACCGAAATACTTTTTTTGGCTCCATTGCAGCTCCATTTAAGGAAATGCGCCCTCAGTGAAGATAAAACAGAACCACAGGAACATTGTGCAAAAGGCAGAACTAAGTTCTAAAAATTCTCATCTTACTGTAATGAGGAAACCATGCTTATCTGTTTCAAAGGGCAATGTATGCAATTTTGCATACATACTGTACTTAGGTCTTTTGATAGTAAAACATTCAAAGAATATCATCTTCTTTATTATCAGCTTTACTTAAATTTTTGATCTTGAGATATAGGAGTATATAACATAATTATATAAGTAAATGGAATTTTTACACCAACAAACTGGCAAACCAGCAAAACGTGAATCTTGAAGAACTTTCTGTATTTAACAATATTTTTTCTCTTGAATAATACTTAATTTTCTACATACATTTGCAGTTCCTGGAATGGGGTATATATTAGCCATTAGCCTTATCATGGTGTCCTCTTCGAAGGCTACAGTGTGACCTTCTCCTCTGGAGAAACCTTGAGAGGGAAACACATTGTGTACAAATGTTTTGAATCTCTGGGTTGTTCCCTGCCTTGCACTCATAGGCTTCAGACCCCTGCGGCCCTGGATAGGATAAACGAGTACACAAATTGGATGGATGAATGAATTCCATGATTCAAAATTTCTTGGAAAAATTGCATTCCTATATATACATTTCTCTGTTTCCCTGCAAGTAACAGTCTGAGGCAAATTTACACTTTAGCTGCTAGATTTCCCTGCGAAATGTCTTGTTGTGGGTCTGGTGGCACCTAGATGTTTTTGCATGGTTTCGATTTAAGTTGCATTGTAACCTAGGCGCTTCAAGTTAATAAATTCACTTCCAGTAAATAAACATCATTGGCTCAATGCAAACTATACGTATCCATTCGTATCTGTGAATGCAAAACAGGCCTTTTCTCAGTAAAGGAGTATGTTTAACACTCTAATTGGAAAATATTAATGACTAGGTGTCATGAAGGATGGCACTGTCGCCACATACCTCTGGGACCAGGGTTCGAGTCTCTGCCATGTGTTTTTTCTTTTGTTTCCACGTTCTGCCAGTGTTGTCATGGGATCTCTCCAGTTCGCACCCCGACAGTCCAAAAACATACAAAGGTTAATTGGAGTTATCGAATTGCCCCTAAGTGTACGAGTGTGGGTGAGTGGTGTGTGACTGTCCCCTGTGATGGGTTGGCGCCTCATACTGGGTTGTTCCCTGTCTTGCACCCATAGCCTCTGGAATAAGCTCCAGACTCCACACAACCATGACTAGCATAAGCAGGAGATGGAAGGATAGATGTTGTGAGCTGTGAAGAGAAACACAGCCTTTCCGTGATAATCACAGGAATGTTCCAAAATAGATGATGATGACGATCACAGGAGCTGAAGCGGAGTAATTATTTGGCTACTTTTCAGAATTTATGTGGGAGTTGCAGTTGTTTGATGTGCAATGGGAGCAGACTTCTGATGAGGAGAACTTATTCATGTGGTCTCCAGCCCAGACTTTCTTGATGTTAACATTTGTGTGGTTGTTGACCAGGACAATTGACTATTTATTGGAATGGTGAGACACACAACTCTCCACTCCTACATTCTGGCCCAAAGCTTTGAAGGTCCTCATCTGGTGTTCTTCAAAAGGTTCTCCAACTCAGTCTACAGCTCAACAAGTATGTTGCTAAGTGAAAATTCTATTTCAATGTGCCTTTTAAGCTGGCCAACACTGACTGACATCAGCTGACTGATGTTGTGGTATGATTACAGTTATTGTAATACGTGAGAATGACTGCTTATTGTAGGCTACATTATGTATAATCTATAATACATTTGGAGTTATATTGTTATCATGTTGCACAGTTCACTTCTCTCTCCATGGTAAGTTTTATCTAGTCAGTGAAACATTTACTGTATCTTTACAGCTGATATATTTCCAAGAACAAGGAAGTACAATTAGTCTTCCATCTGTCTTAGTTCACTCATTTAATTATTTTCGCAACAACAGTAATGCAGTCTTCTTTCATTTCCTAGTGATTTTTGTAATTTCTTAATTATATGTCTTAACATCCTTTCTGCTGTCCTCATAGTTAAATTACTAATTTAATACATTTACTGATTAGTATCTGTTTCATTATGGTCTAGCTAACAAGAAGGGTCATGTAGTTCTTATTGCTTTCTGCTGGGTTTGTCAAGTGAATGTTATGATCTTTAGCATATATATTTAAATGATGTTTTATATTTTAATACACGATTTACAATACAGGCTCTGCTCAGACAAAAGGTATGTATTCCTTCCCCTGATAATAAATGTGATAACACTTCCCATATATTGCCACGCCCAGCTCGTCAGATCCTCCAGTGTGCCACGCCCCCCTCGTTACATCGTGTTTATTCCAGATTATGATCACCTGTTGCTGTTTGTCTTGTATATTAGTCCGCGTCTGTTCCCCTAGATCTGTCATTATTGTGCGTCGCTGCCTCCCTGTCCATGGAAATAATCCCGTTTACCTTTTGCATTCTTGCCTACCTGCCATCGTCCATCCTCGCGAACGTGACATATATGAATCTCAACCAGCATCACAGTAGCTTGATATCTCAGCAAGAGGACAGTCTTCTTAAACAAAAGACATATTTAATCAGAACAAAGTTTTTTATCAGCGAAGCTAGAAAACAACTAACAATAATAATAATTATTATTCTAAACAAGTAATTGGACAAATATAGATGCACATTAGTATTTGTTTTTTTTATTAATTCTTTCATAAAAAGATTCTATTAATATATCTTAATTTATCCCATTCAAATTGTCTCAACTAATTATTATTGCGCCAATTTTTTTTCAAAGTAGCAGGAAACTCGCCCCATTTCATTGTTTCTGGTCTGTCTTTTGTTTTTCTTTTGTACGCCAGAAGCTTTTCACATCAGGCGTGTTCCATTATGGTACTGGAACTTAATGCACCCAGAAGTCTGACAGCACTTTCGATCTATGAAAATGCAGAACTCAACGGAGTACGGTAGGCCGGATAGGGCACCGTATAACCTAATGGGGATCTAGTGGCCTCTTGTGTCCAACAGTAAAATTACACTTTCAAATAAGCACGCTCCTATCTCCGTTCACAGAGGCCACAGAATAGATATGCAAATCGTTCACCTCATATCCTCTATATACTCATTGAACTGTATGGAGTTAGGGTAAAAGTTCTCTTGGGGAGCCCAGGTGTTACTTAGCACCAGGTCATATATGTGGTGACTGATGCAGACATACTGTGGTATGTTGGTGAGGTAATCTGTGAACCAGACACCGTGGCATCTTCTATGGAAATTATTTTGAACTTTTCCTTCAACAGAGAAGACTGGATGGTGTTAAATGTGCGGGAAAGTCAAAGATTAGAATCCCTGTGATGTAACTTAACTTGTCCAGTAGTGAGTAGGTCCTATGAAAGATGTCCAGGATAGCATCTTCACACTGACATGTGCCATGCATGTAAACTCTTCTTGGTCTAGGAAAGTCCTTCAATACCCTTGTGGGATTCACCAGTAGGCTACAGAAAATGCTGCCATATTCTTTCTAATGTCCTTCAGAGACCTCTCTTGGCAAAAAATTTGACTTAAAATTTTTGAACAGCCAAGTCCTGTGATTAAGGGGTACTTCACACCAGGTTGCATGCATGCTGCGCTGTTGTGGAGGGACGTAGCACCGCTGTTTTTCTTTGTCTCACAGTGAATGATCGGGAGTTTTTGTTTAATACTCCCCAGTTACCGCAGATGGCTGTAAACAAAGTGGATACGGTATTGCAATCAGTGCTGATTTAACGTGTTTGACTTAACAACTATTTTGTTGTGACGCTGTCGAGTAGCAGCGATGCCTCTTCTCATGAAGCCTGCTTGTGGCATCATTGAACTTCACCCAATCTTCACTCGGTCTGCTTGTTATGCAGCCAGAACTGTGGCTGATATGTGTGTTTAGCAGTAACATAAATAGATTATGCAGTGAAGAGCTTTCTGCGATAGTCTGATGAAATATTTATAAATAAGGCTTTTTGTTCTTTTTATACATGTTTACACACAACCATACTGTATAGAACGTTTTATGCTATCTTGTGACATTAATTGTCAACTTTTATTATATCCTCCTGAGACCCATAGAAAAAAGTGTCCTTCAATTATAGGCTATTTGTCTTTGGAGGAAATAAGACACCTTGCAATTTAGATTTTTTCAAATTTATTTTCATTTTTAATTTCACAGCATGTCTTCTTTAGTGTAGAACAGGAATAAATATGTTTCCTGACATCAGTGAAAAGATAGATGCAAAAATGTGGAGTTTGCATGTTCTCTCCGTGTCGTCGTGGGGTTTCCATCAGTTTACGGTTTACTCCAGTTTCCCCCCACAGTCCAAAGACATGCTGAGGCTAATTGGAGTTAATAAATTGCCCATAAGTGTGAATAGTGTGTGAGTGAATGGTGT
>JABFDZ020000109.1:28625110-28637022 GCA_019775955.2 Pollimyrus isidori
GTCCGGAGCCTATCCCGGAAGCAACGGGCACGAGGCAGGGAACAACCCTGGATGGGGGGCCAGCCCATCGCAGGGGATTGTCCAATAGAAATATAATTTATCTCTCCTCCTCTTGGACAGTTTTGACATTTGGCTTAAGTTATCCAGCTAACTGGGAAATCCTACTTTCTGGGACAACGCCCCCATAACCATAGTCATCTGGTGGAAGGAACTGTCTGGAGCCTCCTGGTCCGGCACTCCATGCTGTGGTTTCGTCTGCTTGATGGTAGCAGGGTGAGCAGAGAGTTGCTGGGATAACTGGGACCCCCGATGTCTTTAGCAGCCCTCCTCCTGCACTGCACGGCGTAGGTAGGTGACCTGCAGGGGACAGTTGAGGTCAGCG
Source organism: Pollimyrus isidori (assembly GCA_019775955.2). NCBI lineage: Eukaryota > Metazoa > Chordata > Actinopteri > Osteoglossiformes > Mormyridae > Pollimyrus > Pollimyrus isidori. The sequence goes on from JABFDZ020000109.1 coordinate 28,625,493, forward strand.
CAGCTTCTGATCCAGCCTCTGAGAAACAGCACACCGTGTGAGAGCGTAACGTGTGAGTGAAGTTGCTTATCCGGCGCCCAGGGGGCGCCAACACCAGTGCTCCTGGAGCAGTTGGGGTTAAGGATCTTGCCCCAGTGCCCAGTGGTCATATGATCCCTCTGACAGCCATAGGTTTTGAACTGGAGACCTTCTGATCTTGGGCGTGACCTTGAGGGAGGGCTACAGCCTGTCTGAGGCAGCACAGGACATGAGGCTGGCATACGAATACACACAGTACAACAAAAATAAGTAGGAATTGTTCATATTTCATAAAGTTCTTCAACAGCAGCAGGTAGTGTATTGTATTAATATTCAATTCAGTTTAGCTTTTAGCATTATTTACAGTACTGTGCAAAAGTCCTAGGCAGCCAAATAAATGATTTAATTGATCTTCATGTTGGTGTAAAAGTCTGCTATTATGCCTGTCAGAGTGTGTTAGCTTAGCCATTTCAGAACTTCCGCTAAAATCGCCCAGCAGCCAAACAGTCCAGTCATGTATTTTTTGATACATACTGCACCACTAGCACACCTAATATCTCACAGTTTTTTTTTAACTAGTTCAGTTAAATAATTGAGTGGTAAAATTTAATAAACACATGGAATGCCTGAGGTGCATCTGAGGAGAGGTTTGGGATCCAAAGCTGCCTTCCAATTAGATATCAGTAACTTTTTGGAGGACAGAGGAAATTCTTACTTGTGTTTATTGTGTTACTGTGCATTTTCATATGTTCCAATGTTAAACTGTGTTTTTTGCTCTGAGCAATTGTGCACTTACTTCCCAGATAAATAGCTTTAAACATTCATTTTGACTTTGCACAGTACTGTATAATTTCCACACCAGTGCACCCTGGTTTGAGAAAATGCCTTCTTATGCATTTGCTGGTCCTGTACAGCACACGGCCAATTCAATTTTCCCTCAATCAGGAAATGCTCATGTCAGATTCCAGAATCTAGCTTTCGCACTGCTTCTCTTCCCCTCTGATTTTTTTTTTCTACTGACAGAAGTCTGGCCAAAATGGCAGTCGCACACACATGAATAACACATGAAAGCATCACTCGCCTTGCGTCATATCAGCCCGCACGCTTATTTTCCCCACTGATCTCCAGTGCAGCTCTCTGAGTCTGGGCATTTACTGCCGCTCAGTAAATGTCATCCTATTAGAGATCCTCTCAGTGCCCTGTGGTAGGACTGGCCTTTTGTCGCAGGCAGCTCAGCCACGGCAGGACGGCGCGTTCAAAAAGGTTCTCTTCCTGAGTCCCTTTCCGCCACCTCCACTCTCAATGGCCCAGTCTATACACCATCAAGATGCCTGCTGCCTTCTGGCCTCGTCGAGCTACACACCTTTGATAAATGTTCGCACACCCACCCTGACCACAGTCGTGTGCATCTGTTGATGGGCGCTGGGGTGTGGGGGCTGGATGTCAAACTGCCCATCGACCTAACCTGCCCCTAGACAAAAGCCCTATTCAGACAGTATTACTTTTACTTTGGGGGCTCCGCATGTAGTTGCCAAGGTGATTTGACCGACCAATCTGGGCAGGATAAGAAAAGTGTGTGATAAAAAGAAAAGACGAATCCCTGGATGCTCATTGGCAGGTGCGTCTGGAAGTTCAACATGGCGGTGAATAAAAGGGAAGATCCAGCACTGGACGGAGGAGACTGTCTACCTTATTTCATTGTGGGGTAACGTCTGCTGTCAATGGCAGTTTGAAGCAATATACAACTTATTAATGATTTAGGAAAAAAGCAAGAGACCAGAAAACAGATAAGTAGACATGATTTAGAAAAACTTCACTGCTATTGCAGAAAAAGGTGGTTCTATGAGATACTAATGTGTACATGTTTAATACTTATGCAATAAGAAGGAAGATAAGTGCTGACATGACCTGCACAATCACCTGACCTTAACCTCATTTGGCATTAAATGGATAGAAAGGTGAAAGATACAAAACCAGACAGTGCAGGTCATTTGCAGGCACGTTTCCGACAGCGTGGGAGTGAAGATTTAGAAAAATATCATGTCTTTAATTAGTAAGATGCCAAGAGTTTGTTCAGCTGTAATCACTGTAAAAGCTAAGTATTAAACCTGCTGTTTTTACAGATGGAGTTTGTCATTTGTTCTTCCTTAACTTCCTTACTTTCCTTCTCTTTTGTATGTGACACTGACAGTGGTTAAACTGTATTAAAATCCAGAAACTCCAAATGTTCACTAACTTTTGACCTGCAGGATAATACAGCTAAACTTCCTTCTTTAACCATAATTTATGCTAATATTTTTTCCTCTTCACTTTTAACATATTTCAGGGTCTAAGCCTTCCTTGTAATAATTTTGAGACCATATTTTATTATCCTTGAAAGGATTTGCCAAACCTTAGTTTCCCCGTCAATCTGAAAGGTACATGTGACTAATTACTGACCCAGATTTTGACAGCCGTCGCATGCTCTTCCGTGGCCAGCAGATGGCAGTACCGTGCCAGGAGGGATATCAGAGAAGGGGGGCAAGCCGCAGGGTGAGCGTCTCAGAATACAAATGCGAGCTCCTTGTGAGTGTCGCCGGTGCCGCCCTTGCAGTGCTGTATATTATCTTCCTCACTGGAGAGATGCTGCTTCTTACCTGCGGCTGCTAATGCCATCGTCGGCTGTTAATTGTGAGTCATCGTCCACCAGAAATTCAATTTCACCTTCTAGGGTACCAGATGCTTCCCTCACTGGCTTCTTTGCCACAGGGGAACGCAGCAACCAAGGGGGCAACTAATTTAACGCCCTATCATAAGCATCCCTGACATACTGTCCCTAGACACAGAAATGTATTTGTACTCATGCATTGTATCCTTACCCAGTCTAAATGAGGTGTTTACTTTTTAACAGGTTGCAGAAACAACTGTGAGTAAATCATGTGAACTGTTACTTCAGTTTGCTCAAACATTGTTAATCTTGGTATTTATGTGCTTTCTTTATATATTTCCGAGCTAAAATCCCTTCCAGGCTGCTCAGCACAGTGTGAGCACTCCAGGGTTTTAAAGCTCAAACGCTTTTCTCGATCGGGATTCTCAATTGGAACCTCCCAAGGTTCTTCCAGTACATATGTAATACTTTTACTGCCATGGTGTATCTTTTCAGGGAATTAAAAAAGAAACAGCCAATTTTCCATCCATTATCCTGTGCTGGGTCAGGACGGGCTTGGAACTTATCCCAGGAAGCATGCAGTGCGAGATGGGGAACATGGTGGAAGGGGTGACAGCCCCTCACTGGACATAAAACAGGAATGCACAGTTTATAAATTCCAGCTCACCTAAACATACATCATTGGGAGGAAATCCACAGAAACCCAAGAAGAATATGGGATTTGGGGACAGAAATCGAACATGCTAGAGGCGAGAGATCTACCTACTGCGTCAGAGAGCCACCCAGCCATTCTCACACCCTGAAACTTATTTTACTGTCTCTTTGCCAGGGAGCACATTTGTACTTTGTTTGACAGTTTTTCCTCTCCCTGAAGTGCTTTATATATAGCCATATGCTTTCCTGGGCTCGTTTTGGATGCCTCCGCACAAGTTGGTGGAGGACGACAGGAGCCGGCATCGGTTTGGGGTTTCTCTGGAGCAGTCTCCTCACATAAACCGTACTCTTAGCCTGGAACACTCCTAATAGATGGCCATAAAGCAAAGAGCGTAATGGCACAGCACAATTCCCACAGCTGCAAGGAATCTCGCCTCGTAAAATTATTCCTGACGCCTAAGAATTCACCGTAAAGATGACTCAAACCGTAACCGAGGGAACCGTCATTAGATTTTATATTTTATGTCCAGGTATGTGATACAGACAAAGCATTCTTAACCGATTCAAGTAAAAAGAAAAAAAAAAAAGAAAAAAAGATTTACTGTAGTATTTTGCACATAGAAAACTAATACATCCTAAAGGTCAAATATTTGTTCTGCCAGGTAGAAAGCTTGCCTCAGCCACATGCATCTTAAATACGGGCTTTTCAAAAGATGATTATTACAGCTAAAACAGAAATGGTCTCCCTAGCGTCACTTCTGGCAATGCACCTCACGCTGCCGTACAGCCTATTGCTTCAAGACCTGGACGGAAATAATGCAGCTAATCTGGGAGATCTCATCCGTGGAGATGGAATCCACTGGCTGATGCACCCAGGGTCTTTGGTCTGTGCTCTCGGGGGAATATATCCATATATTCATTAACATCACATTATTCTGTCCTTGTTGACGCTGTGGCTTCTTCTCTTTGTGCTGCTGAAAATGATTATCTGCACTCTCTGCATGACAGGGCCACATACAGAACATTATAAACGTCTTAGGCTGTAAAAGAAAACAGGGCAGTAAGTATATATTTGCTCGGGAAAAAAAAAATAGAATATATTCCAAGAGACAGTAGCGCAAAAAGTATGATGGCATATTGATTAGTCAAACACTATGTTCTAGTGTTTTGGTCAACAAATACCTGGGTATATTGGATGGTTACTGGGGTGATTTTCCAAGAGGTTTTGAAATGGCTAAGCTGACACACTCTGACAAACATAAAATCATAGTTTTACGCCAACATGGTGATAATTTAAACAATTTTCTTTGGCAGTCTCAGATATTCCACGGCACTTTAAGTCAAAATGAAATGGGTTGGTCGGCTGTAATCCCAGCTGGTGGGTAGGGGAATGCAGTGCTGTCAGTACCTCAGTGAACCTCAGGTGCCAGTGAGGGGCAGAAGCAGACAATCTCCTACTGTATTGCTGCAGTGGCCAGTGTTGTCTTCAGTTAAATTTAGGCATTAGGTATGGATACATTGCCATTATTGTATGTGTCTCTTCACCATTGCTTCCATGTAGGTTTAGCATGCAAAGGTGGTCTCCAGTGCAGGCCCTTTATATCTGGTGTATGTTGTTTATTCACCGCATTTCCAGGCTTTACAGGTGGCTGAAAATAAGTGGCATCATGCTTCCAGGGCCTTGTGCTGTCCAAGCCACTTCTGTCTGACAAACGTCATTATGTTGCATAAGTGCCTCTTAGTGACGAGTTGGGCTCCGGTGTATCCAGTAGGCTTTGCCCTACAGTCTGTGAGGCACACAGTGTGTTAAAGAACTATCAGCTCTCGGCACACATGTGAGAGGTCCCCTTTGCTTTTTTTAATCCTTCCTGGGCTATACAGAGAAACGAAAAAGGAGAGCATTAAAAAATATACAAAATTACTAAATTGGGACAAAAAACAGGGTGGAAAAAATAGTCGTTCCAATTTAAACCATGTCAGAAATCGACCAAAAACTGGAACAGGGCCTGTGGAAATGCAGACAATATAACCAATAATCTGCGACGGTGTGAGTTGCTGGTTCGAGCAGCACCTGCGGCACCAAGCACTGTTCCTGAAACCAGCAAGAAGGGAATTAGAAAAAACATTTGCTGCCCATGAGAAAAAAAATAATAACTCAGAAGCAATAGTTATGCTATAAACAAAAATGTTATCCGTTTTTGACCAGTTCCACAAGTGTTCACAACATATTCAAGCATGGATTACGGAGCTTTGATTTCTGCGCAGATATTTTTTTAGAATGTGAGTTCAGTTCTTGTGAATGCTGCTGTCCAGATAGTGCTATTAGTATCCAAACGGTTTCTTTTGCGATGCACTCAAGCAGTTCTTTGTTTTAATACTTTGTGACTCTACCTTTATGTCTCCAGCGTCCTGTAAGCTATTTTTAGACGCCTACAGCGTAAAAAGACTAATTACAAGCGGGCCGGATAGCGTTCCTCCGGTTCTCCTCTAAGGCAGCACGCACTGGATTGTGTGATGGACACTCGATATGGGGACATGTGCTCTTTATGCGCCTTTGCTATGGTTATGCAGTGTTAATGAAGTCCTGTCCTGGCACAGCTGACCTACTTAAATTAGCGAGAAAGCAGCCAGAGAACACTGTCCAGGTGGCTCCTCTGTCAAACTCACAGCATCCAGTTAGTGATGCTAAGTAAGTGTTAGAGAAGGGAGGAGGGATATCTGGAGTGCTGTCTTCGCACTCAGAGTCAGACTCCTTCAGCGCCTGCCAAAAATAGCCTCCCTTGGCCGCCGTTGTCTCGGATTCACAGAAAGACGGAGAGCCGCTGTGGCGTCACTGCGCTCGCTCCGCGGGCGGGCAGGCGGGCGGCCTGTGTCCTTCTTCCCTTTCTATCGCTCGTCCTAAGGAGGGGCCTCCTGTTTCCAGGTCTGGGCAGCGGCTCAAAGTCACCTTGCCGAATCTCCAAGGAGGGTTCATACGGAATCTAATCACAGCTAGCAGCGGGCTAAGAAGAAGCCAGGGTATTTCGGTCCCCCATCACGGGTGTGGCACGAGCTCTCTCCGTCGCGGCTCTGCCATCCGCTTCGAGGCTGATCACGGCGCCGTGCCGAAAAGATAAAATCCCGTCTCAGCTCTGCTGCTGTAGAAGAGCTGTGAGTTGGTTTGGAGGTTGTGTTTCTGTGTGGGCAGTAATGCATTGATTTGGTGGAGGGGTGGGAGTTGACTGTGCATTGTATACGTGCATTCCCACAGCTAGCCAAGCACATCTGTTGGAAGTGCTGCAGTCCCTGGAAGTAGACATGCAGATTCAATAAAGAGAATTTTCTGGAACCTCCGTATCACCATTGGGATATGCTGTGTGTATGCTGGTGAAGCTTGGCTCTTCCTTCATTAATCCCTGTTCAGTTGTCTTGCCAGCTGTTGAATAGGGGCCGCTGTCAAAAGGCTTAGATGCTCCTGCACCGAGGTGATAAAAAAGGAATAATTTACCCCTAGACCTTCAGCATTGACCTTCAGCATTGACCTCTCGAATGTTCAGCTGCCTGCTACGTGATCTTCTGGTATTTTTTGAAATGTCTTAATGCATTTTGTTTTCCCCTTTATTTCTTAACCCACATCATAAATGAGGCCTGAGGTTACTGAAAAATACATCTAAAATTTGCAATGAGTAATAAAATGCAGTTTTTTTCATGTGTAGAATGAGCCTAGTCTGACCGTTTTATTGAATGTTATTACGTTAAACGTTTAGGATTTGGTAGCTGATCTTTGATGACCTTGACATAAACGCAGAGATATTACCTTTGAACGTTTGGTGTCTGGTCCTAAAAATAGAGATTTATATATTTATCCATCACTTGTTTGTATGTTTCCAATAATTACACAACTTGTGGGGATGAAGACGATGCAAGATGAACAAGTAACATTTTGTAACGGCTTACATTTACTGCATTCATAATGTATTCATAGAACATTCATAAGCATCATGCATTATGAATGCTGTATGCTCATCTATGATACACTATAGATACCTTTATAATGCACAGCAAAGCATTCTTAATGCTTATACTGACCATTATAATGCATTGTAAAGATGCCTATAGTGCATTATAGATGAGAGCTTTGTAATATCATACTGCATAATACACATGGCTATAATGTGTTATTCCTTTTTGATAAATATTTATAGCCATGTTTATAATGCTTCATGGATCCATTATTATTTGTTAGGAATGTTTGTATAAATGACTAAAAACATGGCCTTAAGTAAAATGTTACCAGAGTTTGCATGCTCTCTCCATTCTTGTATGTGTATTTTCTAAAGACATGTGGCATATGTGGATTGGTGCCCTTAGTGTGTGACACTCTGATGGGCTGGCATTCCATCCAGGGTTTCCTCCCTCTGTGTCATTTGGCTCCTGGGATAGGCTCCAGGCTTGGTAGGGCTCTGCACTGGATGACAGGTTATTGTAGACAGATGGATGGAAATTTAATCTTTAAACACGTATAGAGGTTCACATTACATAAATCACGTGCATATGTTTAAAATAAGAGAAAACCGCTTCGCTTTTTGCCCTGGACAGCTTTCATTTTTCAATTATTGCTTGCATTCCATGTTTGTGCTAAGAGAGCAGCTTAATTTTTTTTCCATTTTTTATGACTTGTTGAAACTCTACAGGAGATGGTGCAACCAAAGGATGGCAAATGTGGAAAGTTAGAAAGAAGAGTGCAGCCCCTTCTCTTACGGGTGCTGTAAGCTTGTCCTGGCCTGCCATACTTGTTCTGGATTGTCATTCTAGTAAGACCCTCCGGTTACTGAGTATCACGATTTATTTGACGATGACTGAGACAGTGCAGATGTTAAAGTAAGACGCCTTATAATTTTTCCTATTTATATACTGATGTGTATAATTTGCCCACGCAACTTACTTGGCAGCAAGAGGGATGTTTTACACGCGCAGTCTGTCCCAGGGACGCCAATCCAGTGAGCTCAGGGTGAACCCATATCCTTATAGCGCCCGGCACAAGGCAGGATTTTTTAAGGAATGCTGGACGTTCTAAAGGCTCCCTAGAATTGGTGGCTCTGTATTGGTTCCCCTTCCGCTGCCTTTTTTTGTGAAGCTTTAATCTCTGGGAAGCTCAAAGATGGCCAGGTACTTTATCGAATCTATAGAACTACTTCTGAAACCAGCCGATTTTTTTATATTTTATCATCGATGCACATCATTACCGTCATTACATTTTACTGGCTTTGAATGCCTACCATGCAAACATTCAAGAAGAGAACATTTAAATCAAGACTCCTCAGACTTATGTAATACTGGCCTTGTCATTTCCACCATGCATATGGTCACACACGTTTTTCAGGGTTTGGAATATTTAGACAGTTACTTGGTACGTTTCTTATAAGGGCTTTGACTGTTAGTTGGTGACGAATGCATGTGAAATGATACCAATAATATAATTCCTTAGTAATATTCCAGTAATATTCCTTGGGGAAATGTGGTGTTACAGTTTAAATAGAATGAACAAATAATAAAAAAGACTTTTAAAATAGATACTTTTTTAATACATGAGGTAGTTGTAGCATTTACATCAGGAACACTAAAACAGTGAGTGCAATGTGATTGTTCACACGCATTGTGTAGTTTGTTCACACAAGCGAAACAAATTATGTAGAATGGTACCATCATTAGCAATAAAACCTTAATACATTTGAATTTCTCTGTAGGTTGGCTCACAAGTACTTTGGAGATTTGGATATCACTGTCTTGTTTAAAGTCTCAGAGGTGACAGAAGAGTAGAGATGTTGGCTTGGCTGTGTGCAAGGGAGGTGTCCCGGGCGATGACTAGCTTGTCCTGAGGGCCCTCTCTCCTAAAGCAGAGGTTTTCAGGTACTGATCACTTCAAAAACATTCACTAATTATTTTCTAACCCAGCCTTAATACATCAATAAATGACACACGTAGCATGTTTGCCATGTACATGACGGTTTGTGACTTTAAGGGCACCTTTGCCGATTCCTGCCCTTTGCAGCCCAAGTTGCCTTTTAGAAAATTAACTAATTATTCAATATACACAGTGACATTCAAAATGTCCCAGAATGTGCTTGTCCCCCATGAGCCTCTGGGACAGTACTGTTCTTGGGTCTTCATCCTGCGAAAGTAATGCTGCTTCTTCAAGACCATACAGCCAATCGCAACACAAGCCAATTAGATGAGCAGCACGGGGCATGTTGACTTTTCAAAATGATTATTAAGCTTCTGCTAACAACTGTTTGAAGAAAATTAATGCAACCTGTTCTAGATTCAGCCCGGGTCTTTGGGCCGTGTGCCATACCATTAGTAATTTATGGCAAAGCTGACTCTCGTGGATGGAAAATTAATTATGCTGCAATAACAAATTGATTGTTTTTCTTTTAATAATCAGAAAAAAAAGGAATTTAACTGAGGGGAGATGCAGTGAACAACATCTTGCACTGTGATCATGTACGTCACCATAGTAACAAGTGAGTTTTTGCCGTGCTATACGACTTATATCATATGTCACATGAGAGCGCAAATATAATAACTCTCGTATTGAAATCCACAAAAGCCTTTTGTAGTGGTTGTGCTGGAGATTGACAATAATGGTTCTGTTTGAGTTCTGTTGACCCAGCAGCTATCATATAGAGACGCTTCCACTTCATACTGAACACACATGGCCAGACAATGCATACTGATGTTTATATAAAAACTTCTGGCTGCGGTGGGCATCTAACTTAAAAAGTCATTGTGACACTATAGCTATGTGAAACATGACCAGTAAGTTATAGACTGATCTAGAGAGCAGACAGTGCGGCTCCAGCCACCGGTAGCAGCTCTGGATGTCTGTGTTCCTGGGTCATGCACCTCCCGCTGTGTCTCCTCCTGCTTGTCCCAGGTGCCACTGAAGTATTTTCATAAGCACCACCCATCACCGTTTTGGAGGTTACACACGCTGGACACCTCCTCCAAACTGTGGGGGCCCTGAAGAAGTACCCCATTAAACTTTTTGCAGTCTGGCCTATGAGGACCAGCTGCCTTGACTCTAATAAACGGCCTTTAATATTTTATATGCAGATGACATTGATCAAGTGGCCTGCATATTTACGAGGTCCCGTTCAGATGGAATGTGTATGAATATTGAATATCAGCTGTTTTTAGGGCATATTCTAAGCAGAACCTTTCTACTGTTTGCACATATACTTAACCATTAGAGCAGTCATTAACATATAGATTCGAACTATTATTAGTTTTTAATATAAATTCTAAACACGCAGGTCATAAAACCTGACCTATGAGATAATAAGGAGAACAATATAATTACTGAATGCAACTGCTATCACATCAGAGGCTCTGGAGACAAACCCAGTGGAGCTGTTCATGGCTTAATGGATGTCACTGGTTTTAGCGGCCAGGACAATTATTGACACCTGTTCTCAGAACACAGCTATGTAGCTGAGGGCCATCTTCTGAATGACCAGATGTGATGGGTGGACAGAGCATTACAGGTTTAAACCACACAGAATCCTGAACTTTCAAAGCATTGCTTCCTCTTGACTTAATGGGAGTCAGTGGGTTGAAATGACAGCCAACTGCTTTTTGGTTTGTTGGTGCAGGCTTAGGCTCTGGAATAACCATCCTGCCATTTCACAGATCCTGCAGTCCGGTGTCGACCTCAGACAACCTTCTGCTCGCTCCTCCTGGGCAATCGGCTGGTCCCCTTATTCTCAGCTGCCATCTCTGAAGGACAGTGGACGTGAAATGTCACCTGCGGTGCTGTGACGGTGTTGAAAGACCCCAGTACATCAGACACCGGGGTCTCACTGACGGATGGTTCAGATCTGCTGAGATGTACATAACCCTTGTGTTTCAGCCCTGCGTCTCCCTGCCCTCACCTCTGCCTTCCCCCTGAGTACCCAATCAGATATAAACGTGTGCTCTCCTCATCAAGGGCAGGTAGTGTCTCTTCTGTCCTTCAGTCCCCCCCCCGCTACCATCAAGACGGCTGTGGGCCTCCACTCCCTGCGATGACAAGGGGGTGTCTTGTCAATCACCTCCTTCTCCTCCTTCCTCTGTGATATACCTCCACCTCCTGCAAAGCACGATCTACCAGAGTTTGGGCTACATCCCACCCCCCCCCAAGCTCTCTAGTTTTTTTTTTCTTTTTCTTTTTTTTTTTTTACTGGCCAAGGT
>JABFDZ020000109.1:28638889-28650004 GCA_019775955.2 Pollimyrus isidori
CCGCCCCCCCCCCCCCCCCCCCCCCCCCCCCCCCCCCCCCCCCCCCCCCCCCCCCCAAGGACACACCTGGAGGCAAGCTCAGTGTGAAAGCCTGGTGGTCTTTTCAGATATGCAGGTGCCTTCAAAGGCTGCGGAAGCCTGAGGATTCTCCATGGAGGTCATAGCTCCACAGAACACGTCAGAATATGTCATGCTGGAGTCCCCTTCTGCACTGTGTGCTCCACTAAAACATCAGTCCATTGAAAGTGGTTAGGCTCTAGTCCCGTTTAAATATAAGAGCCTGCTCAATCACTGCATCTCCTGGAATACTTTAGTTGTAAGACCTCCATATTTGCTTTCTCCTTCTTTGCCCTGCTTCACTGCACTTGAAGCATACTTCACTATTAACGCTAATATGTTCAGGAGAAAAGCTATGCGGTATGCCAATTAAAGTTTAAGCACTTCTTTGTCAAAAATTGGACCTTCTCATTTAAATAGTGGCTGGAACCCTAACTATTAAATACCTTTGGCTGTTTGGGATAATATTTCAAATATTATGTGGTGCTTATGAAGTGTGATTATCAACCTTTTTGCACTGGGCTCAGTAAGGCTGCAGTCCAGTGACTGCATCTGTGATTAGGAATTACAGAGAGAGATGCTGAAGAAGAGGGCCAAAGTGTCTTTAAGTCTAAATTTAGTTTGTCTATTACAGCCAGTATAATACCTCATGCTATCATCTGGGCATTGTGTAGCATTGGCAGCTCGAACCCGTTTCTTTTGGTCGGATATTTGGCTATAATTCTGATATACAGTAGTTTAGACGACACACCTACTCTTTCTGTGAAGTGAATTTATAGTGTTTCTTTTGAGGGAAGCATGCAGTAGCGACGGCAGTTTTTGAATTTTAGAAGAATGAGTGTCGTTTGCGTCACAAATTACTGATTTCTAACCACTGACTACCATTAATCAGATACCATTAGGTACAATCACGCCAGGCTTCAAAAATCCTGGCCGCTCTGCCGCAGGGAAATTAAGTTATGTCTGCGACCGAAGCTGAAATAAAGAACATTTTAAAGTGTTCTTTCGGTGTGCCTTAATAAGAGGTGTGCAGTGAGTCATAATCATTAGGACTCGCTATACTCAGGGCACTGATTAGGTGTAACCCTTTAGATCAGTGCAGAAACCTTGAGCTGTGTCATCATCTCAGATGAAGCAGAAAGGCAGTCTAACTCTCACAGCCTTCGTCATGGGGTCGTGCCTGGAACGGCATAACTGCATTCCCTGCACCTATCCCGATACGTGACCGTGCTCCTAGCCCCGCTGGACATGGCAGTGCTTATTCCAGCTGACCCCTTAATTAATCAGGCTTGATAGAGTCTTTACAGAATCCTGACAGGTGTCACGTCTATTACAGACTGAATGCAGCTGGTGTTTTCTGAAAGGGTTGAGAGACATCGGCGTCCATGGATAAAAGATTGAAATTTCCTCAACTCGATTTGTTTGATTTATGCAGCATCTATTGGTATTAAAAACCGAGGAGTGCCATTCTATTGCTTAGAATAATTGAGTAGCAAATTTCCAAAACTCATCTGGTCCGTTTTTTATTGTTTTTGAGATGAGACCACCAACGATCTAGTCAAGATTCCTTATCATTTGATATGGTGCCGGGAACTAAAAATCACTAAGTCCTCGTTTAACCCAAAAAACTTCTGTTAAATATGCCAAAACTCACTCCACAGAAATTAGTGAATTTTGGAACTCTTCAACTGGAAATTATTCAATGAATAGATGTATTATTAACAGTATATGATAAGTTCATTGGGTCCAAAAAGGCTAAACTGTCTTAGAGACCTACCTCTCATAAATATTTCAAAATATCTCAAATAATAGTCTTTATAATCTACTCAGTTGGTATTTAATCATACCACATCTGGAACAAAAATTATATGGCATGGATTCTAAAAACCAGAATTACGGTTTTTCTCGTTTGGTTACACACCCTACTCAGAATAATTACCCAACTTAATGAAACTATTCACACAAAGCCAAAAAACCAAAATTATAGTGCCAAACCTTAAACACAGAAGGACAAACCTGCTTACCGTGTCAACTCAAATGGTTACACACCTTGACTGAATGAATTCACCAATCATCCAGTGGTGATGCGTCCACCACACATCCCTGAACTTTGTCTCCAGAATTGTGGCCACATTACTGTTGTTTCAACACAATTAGCAATTCTGATGCCCACGCTTTGCCAAGCTCTACACACACAAGTCAGTCATGAAGATACAATGTCTATGCATGATCCCTATATGCTCCTCACTATATACAGTACTGTAAATGTGACAAAAAGAGTCAGGGAATAAAATGGAACCAGTAATGGTACAGAGGGGAAGAGGTAGAGGAAGGTGGAGAGGATAGGGAACAATCAGGAACATATGAAATGGGATGATAGTTGATAGTGTCATCAGTCATGGCTATGAAAGAACCTGGGCAGTGAGTCTGGCCAGTTTGAGTCTGTGTACTGTACCTGTGAGATGTTTCACAATGAAAACAGGTAAGTCAGCTAGGAAGGTTCCACAAGTGTCAGTTTTCTGTGTCTAAGGGACACAGTAACTATTTTCACCATGCAGATTTTGTGGAGAACCATCAAATTATGCTCTCTTTCTACCTCGTGTCGTTACCTACATACTGTGTTACTAGCCTGAAGTGGACGGTGAAACAATGGATGATTTGCATGTCGATGAGGCGGGACTGAATCTGACCAAAAAGTGTCACAGAGGCAGAAGAACCAGTGGACTAAAAAGCAACACTGAAAACAAGCAAGACTGACAATGCATGCAGCATTAAGTCTGCAAAGGGTGGTCCATCGCCATGTCACTATTGACCAATACAGTCTTCCTATTCTTGTGGACTTCCTCCACGGACTCAATGTTTTTTTATTCCCACCCCCACAGACACAGCGTAGTACCCCCAGCCACACTGCCTACGCTGTCATGGGACAACGTTAGTTTTCAGCATTCAGGAATCGTCCAAGAATGGATCAATTCCCGCCCACACATCCAAGTGATCTTCCTTCCACCATAGTCAATCCGCTTTTTTTTTAATTAGTAATGGATAGTATATAATTGGAACTCTTATGAACAGGTCAGTCTTGAGGCTATACGAGCAGGCTTGGATGATATCGCTTCTTGGGTTTATCAAGGATGGATCCATCATTCTAAACATCACTTTCTCTGCTGTTTTTGCCAGAGAATGCATCCTTTGTGATGCAGATGAGATCTTATGGCTAAAAACACACGCGTAGCAGGATCAGACCCGAACTCTCGATGTGTTTTCTTGTAATCCTGTACTGCATTTAACAATTTGCCTTACCATAAAAGGCTATGATGTTACTGGTCAATATGAATCCAGCCTCATTAACATACACATCTTCATTCTGCATTCACATCAAACTAAGTATTTTGCAGAGCTAGAGATTTCTTTGATAAAGTTGCTGTAGAACAGTGCACAGGCAAACAACAGAGTGAAGTTACACTGCAAAGTAATAGTCATATTAAAAGAAATTCATGTGAAAGATGTGCATATATTTCACATGCTCACTGTTCCTCTCCAGCAGAACTCCAAATACCTGCTTTGTTCTCGTCCTGTTTCTTCTCAGTACACAATCACTAGAGGATATAACAATACACCACACAACATGGGAAATGCCATTGTCCTGCATGATGTTATTTTGTATTTCTCTGAGTCTGATGGTATTATTTGCTAACAGCATAGTGGTGATTTCTTCTTCTTCTTCTGGACTGAAGAGGCAGATCCTCCCACTGTTTAGTGATTATCTATGATGTCCGCATAGTTACTGTGTCTCCTAAGCAGAGTTGGGTAATTCAGATCTAGAGAGTAAAAGTCCAGACCAAGACTTTGTTTTAGCTGGTTGGTTGAAACAAAATCCTGGACTGGATTTTTACTCTCTGGACCCAAGCATGGAAAAACCATACTGTGCAACTCTACTGCAAAACTTACCTATTAACAATTCCAGCCACAATATACCAACTAAAATTTGACCTGAACTTGCTAGCTATTCAACCCTGGGGGTGCGGTGTGGATCAGTGAGCTAAGCCTCTGTCCTGTGACTGGAAGGTCACCAGTTTGAGTCCAGCCCTGGCCTTGGAAGAGTACTTACACATCTGTGGGCCCATAAGCAGGGCCTTTGGCCCCCAGCTCCAGGGGGGGCTCTACACTGGCTGACCTTATGCTATGACCCCCAAGCCTTCTCTCATCCGTATGTGTGGCTTGTAGAAAGCAAGATGGGGCAGGTGAAGAGAATTAATAATCTCTGTTCTGTTAATGGCATCATAAAACTCACTCTTACCTCATTTGATATGATTGTTTCTCCTTCCTCCTTGTATCTTCTTCATGTGTGTGGTCCTGCGTTAGTTCGTTGTTTTAATGGCTTTCTCCAAAAGACACAGTTGTACTCTCAGTGAGAGGTGTGATACTGCCCTAAGATGTACGTGTAGACTTTTGCAACACGTGTGCATCAGAATCGCTAATTGTATTGAATCACCAATAATTCATTTTTAGTTGCGGACACAAAGTACACGGATCTGTGGTATTCGAATCAGCAACTGACTGACTGGCGAATTCATTCAAAAGGGTGTTTAACTGATTGAGGAAAAACTGTAATCTGCTGGAGTACCATATTATTTGTTGGGATCCCCCTATAAGTGCTGTGTTGCTGCAATATTAAAATTCCGAAAGCTTGTACATAGTTCAATGCTGTGCTATTTGTTTTGTTTTGTGTTTATCAGAACACTGTAGGATTAACTTAACTTCACCTTGCATATGCTATAACATTGTATTATTAGCGCTGTTGCCCCATGTATACTATAATAGGAGAGTCTTTGCATTGCTATATCTCTTGTATACTATAATGGAGTTAGCATTGCTTTATGTTGTGTGCTATAATGCTATAGCATTAGAATTGCTGTAAGTTATGTGTAATATAATGCTATAGCTTTACAATTGCTTATAATTGTGTGTGCTATTATGCTATACTAATAGTGTTGCTGTAAGCTGTGTTTGCTAAAATGCCATAGTATTAGCATGGCTGTAATTTTTGTGTGCCACAATGTAGTTTTGCTGTAAATTGCATGTGCTGTAATGCTATAGTATTAGCATTGTTGTTAGTTGTGTGTGCTATAATGCTACAACTTTAGCATTGCTATTAGTTATGTGTGCTGTAATGCTATAGTATTAGCATTTCTGTAAGCTGTGCTATTTGCAATGCTGCTGCTCTCTTTACTGACTGCCTATTGTGGCAGTTTGATATATTGATGTTTTTATATTCTTCTGAGAAGGACACCCACAGAGTGACAAGGCCTGGTTCTGCAGCAAAGATGGAGCCCACAGTCTGTTCTATGCTGCAGACAGGTTTGGCATGGTTACAGGGACAGCCTCAGTGGTGGCCGTGATCAGCTCACTCGCTGTTAGCTAATTATCAAGTCTCCTCAGCAATTGCTGAGCACACAGAGTTACAGTCAGCAAGCAGAGACCCAGGAGTCGTGCCCCTGGGGGTGGTGAGGGGTGGGGGGGCTGCAAGTTTGATTGGCATGCAGAACTATCCTGGGTTCTCCCAATAAACCAGATTTAATCCATTTTTTTTAATGGCTTGTCCTTCATAAAGTGTCTCAGAAGTGTAAGTTTTTGTGCAAGTTTTGTGTTTATTGCATGTAGCTGGAGTCTGGGAACAGTTCAAGATGCAAGAGCAGCTCAGCTAATGGGGAACGTTCCCAGAACTTCAGCCAATGTTACTTTAAGGTCTTCTCAAAGTTGGCAGAGAACGTTCCTACTGTAACATTAATAGAGTGTTCTGTCAATGTCAGCACAATGAAATTATCACATGAACATTCTTTTAACATAATTAATGTTGCTTTATAGTACAATATTATTTCATAGAAGTGCTAGAAGGATGTACTATGAACCTGCCATGATCTTTGATGTGTGACATTCTGGGAACAACAAGAAAACTGGACATTTTAAACGTTTCTGTACCATGATTGTAATGTATGGTGAATTTTCCTACAACAAAAATTTAGCGGGGTATTCAGTATCAATCTGGATCAGCAGCCAGTTTAGGGTCTGAGTTTTTTTGTGTCAGTGCTGGAACCAGATGATTCACACTCACTAGTGCACTTCACACGCTTTACGTAATACAGAGAAATCTCAAGTAACCTGATTGACATTTCTATCCATTAACATATTTTCATCTCTCCTTAAGTGTCAGCTAACAGAAAATATAAACAACCTAATGTGGGATTGAGTGTGGAGGGGGAGATGTTTCATAAAGCAGTATTCCTACTGCTATGAGTTTAAATCCATGGTTGAGACAACAGTCCTTCGAAAGTGTCTTTGCTGGACTTTATGATTCACCCACTTAGAGTGCTGATTAAAAACGCTAGGTTCATGAATTCATTGAAAGTCACAGCTCTGAACGACTCATTAAATGTACTGTTATTTTAATTTGCCTCGCACTCTGACAAAGCCTACCTACTCCCTTTTTACTGCTACACACAATGTAAACAAGCTGCCCTTCTTTTAGCATATTCTATGTTTTCCAAGTTCTTTTCAGAATGGTCCACTAGCTCATGGGAATTTTATTTACTCAAAAAATGTTCTGAGGGCAGAACAAAAAAAATATTGGTTCAGACAGATAACCAATTAGATTGTAGATGAGGCAGGTCCAAGCAAATAGAGGAGGTGGGACCAAGATATCTGATTGGTCGGCCCCATCTCCTCTATATGCTTGGACCCACTTCCTCAACAATCTGGTTGGTTATCTTTCTGAAACATTCATTTTTTTGTTCTGCCTATCAGTGGTAAAACTCCCATGAGGGGTCCACTACAACAACACAAAATTAATGATGCATGCAAGATCAAGTCTGTTACTCTTAACCCTTAATATTGATAATAACTGTACAGTTGCCTGGTACAAAGATAACTCATTTACACATTACGTTAAGCCTTGATCACACTGCATCTGACTCCTCTGATGCAACCCAGGATATATATATATATATATACACACACAAACATACAAAAACAGCATTCTGTCTAAACAAGTATTCAATTCAATTCCAAATGTGCTTACCAAATTCAAACTTTAACAGTTTAATCAAAACGTATTACTATTTATGATTAGTTCCAGTTTTTAGTCATTTTAGAGCAGTTGGCTAAATATATCAAGAAATGTAAATATTATATGAGCAACCATGTATATTATGCCTTCATTGTCCATATTTAAGTTTTTATTTTAAATATTTTGCTCGACTGTCTTTTTCAGTACAGTATGTCTCTGCATAATCTAAAATGATGTTTCCCCTTGGAAGATCACACATTTTTTCCCACATAAATAGTTAATTCAATACAAAGTATTTATTTGTTTTTCATCAGTCTGTACTCCCTTCTTTGAATGACTGCACATGTTATGGACAATGGAGACATGCACGTTTTTGCATTTGTCCATCTCATGGGCTTCAGAGTAAGACACTTTGTTTTTGAAGTTTTAGGGTATGAGATCGTGGAGAAACGTCAGAACTTAAACCAACTCACAGATGCATGATGCAAGCGAGCACTGACCTATACCATGTGACACTGGTCAGTTCTCATCCCAGCAGCAGTTTATATCTTCTCATGGGCTTTGGCTGAGCATTAAGGACCTTTTTGCATCGTTACTGGGTATCCTGTTGCATAGGATTGTTGAGCTCTGGTTGTTTGGGTGGCATCGCTGGTGGTTAATCACATGTATGGCAACATATGTTCATGAGTTGTAACAATATTTCACAGGGGATGGTGGGAGTCAAATCTTTGTGGGGGGATGATACTTGCAGATACATATTTTATGGATTTTCACCCAAGGATTGAAAGTCTATACTCAAAAATTTTATAGTAGCGAATTTTCTAAGAACATTATTACAAATATTGTCACATATTGTAAAACGATACAAAACAAATAGAAAATTAACAGGATGCTTCAAAAAATACAACCCTTTTCTGCTGTGTATTTTCAGTATTTATTGACTATAGATGTAAAAACACAAACAGAAAAAGAGAATGAGACTACACCCTCACTAACTGCCTCCTCCCCGAGATGTCCGTCTGGTGGGAAGAAAAGGCTTTATGGCTACAGTAACTATCTACAACAGAATCAACACTTTAGTTCCTTTATACTTTTGTATGTTAGCTAACTAAGAAATTTCCTTGAAATGGCTGATAGCTATACAATGTCTCTCCAAGGGAATCCCAGCTGGAAATGCCGTACATGCCTAATATCAACCGCCTTACTTCCTGTTTACGTCTTTTTAAAATATGACCATAGGTTTGTCTGTTACTGTACATTGATTGGCTTGGCTTCATTGTGTCAGCAACGCCATCACATGCTTGAAAAGGTTAAAGAAGTTGCTTGCATGACCAATGATAACCATGGACTTTCACAGTACAGAATTATGCTTTCTCGGAAATGTTAGGGACTAGTGGGGATCAAAGATCAGCTGCATGCTCTTTTGTGTTTCATAGGGAGAACTGCAGTGAAAGGCAGTATTGATGTTGAGAACTGGAGTAGACTAGAATTAAAACCATGATAAGTAACACTTTACTTGAAGGGAAAATTATGTACTAATTAACCACAAATTAAGTGTTAGTTACTAACTGATGTCATGTTTGCTCATTAATGAATTGTCACTTACTGTATCTTTTATCTCAAACAAGCACTATATTTGTTACTATATCTGTTAATTATGTAAACTTTTATGAAGTACTAAAGGAATCACTGGAGAAAGTACTGTACGAACAAACAATGAATAATACATGTAAAATATTGATCTGTTCTTTGTCATTTATTCCCATAGTGGGGTGGGGGGGGCATCCACACATTCCATGACAGTTTGTGTGCTTGACCATATTTGTGTTCTGGTGTCCGCTTCACGTCATCTTCTACTTTGGAAGTCCATATCCAATACTCACAAACAGAGGTACAGAGGACGGTAAAAATCCCCATACGTCATTCTTGCCCTGCCCCAAATATCAAGGACACATCAGTTGTATCCTTGCCAAACAAGACCAATCTCATGATTCATTGCACCCCAAGTTCGTTCTTGGGAGGCAAGCTAGCAAGACCAGTCTTGCCAAGACCACAAGTATGAACTTTGTGTTCTTGATATTAAGAAACACCCCGCGTTTCCTCTGATCAAATCACAACTTTCTATCCATGGATTCTAGTGGATTACCTGATAAGTGAACAATACTGCTGAGAGAAGATGAACCAGTCTAAACATCACTGCAGTATATTGTATGTTGTGTATACTTGTTTTGCTGTATTGATCAGACATCTTTGTTTTGCAAAGGAGTCTGTGGGTCCACTGGTAACAGACAAAAACCTTAATAGAGGAGAAAGCTAATTCTACCTCTGTCCTTGTCGGCTCTGTGCTTGCAATGTAAAAGTGGCACGCAGTTGATAAGCAGCCCTCTCTTGCTATGTGCCCACACCGGGGACTGGCAGGCTGCGGACGTGGGAGTGAGTGGGCACTGACCAACACCCAGCCGGCGCTCAAACCAGCAGCTGTTTTGTTCGTCGTTACTTGTCCCGAGCAGCCAGAACGGAGGAAACCACAGCAAGTGCAAATAACATGCGACCCTGCCGCCGCTGTCCTGCCAGGACGTGGGAATAAAATGCGACCCTGCCGCCGCTGTCCTGCCAGGACGTGGAAATAAAATGCGTCAAAGTGAAATAAGAAGAGAGCCCTGTTTGTTGGACAATGTACTATTAGCTTAGTGGATGCTTTTACCCAAGGTGATGCACGGTTGAGAAAGGTGGGGCAGCCTGGCCCCGGGGTCTTACTCAAGGGTCCAATGATGCAATCGCTCAAACTATGTGATATGATCTGACGACCTACTGCTCCCGGGAACAGGTTCCCAACACACTGCCCCTCCAATACTGGATTAGAATGTAACTGATACAGTGGACAAGCTAGGTAAGTATGCTCATGTATTTTATTATTGCATGCTAAATTTTGTAATTCCTTTAATAGACGGTGGCTATGCTGTTGTATTGACAGAAAGCTTATGAACTCAGGGTACTCACCTGCATTGCTAAGTAGTCTTAGCGACTGTTAAATATGCTCAGATACATGCAACCTGAACACCTTTGTGATTTGGTTTATCACACGAAAATTTTTTCATGCAGCTTTTGATGACACATTTATAACTTAAATATTTTAAATATTTTATAACGTATCTCTTTTGTAACATTCTTTTTAGTTTGATCAGAAATGCCTAGTAGATATTTTAGAAATGGACGGTTAAAAAACACCTCAGCCTCAGTATACTTACCGTCGCCATCTAGCTATTACTAAAAATATAGTCAGAGGAAGGGCAGCTGGAGATGTCTTTGGTTACAGGCTGTTTCCAAATTGTTATGCTGCGGGTTCGACAGTCTCAGTGGCTTAGGGCTCATTCTGCCCATGCTGCTCCCACACACCAAGGCTCGGGAGGCGTGTTAAATAGCCAGGGGTACCTTAGCACAGCGACGTGTCACCTTGGAAACCATTTGCCGTTGCCAGTCAATCAGTCCGGTATCATCAACGGTAATAATAGGACAATTGAGGTGTGAAGAAATGCGGGATTAACAAAGAGCAAATAAATGCCTATATGAGAACAGAATGGATCGAATGAGCACAGAGACTTTGGGACATGTGTCTGCAAATCTCACTTTCTATAATATAATTATTCATGATTATATATTATATATGATGAAAACTAGGGGTAGTGGTCATTGTTCAGGTGATTCAGTTGCTGGAAGTGGGGCAATGAGATACAATTGAATATAGAAAATGAGATTCAGCTGAAACTTTTCATTTTATCCCTGGATACAGTTGATTGGCAGATGCCTGCATGTAGCTGAGGGTATATATGCAGGAGAAGGAGGACGCAGAGCAGAACACTATCATTAGGGGTTTATCCATTCTGGTGAGGTAGGTTTGCAGTGCACTGGATTCCCCTGCGGGGTGTAGCCCTACCTCGCTCCAGTGCTCCCATCACTCTGAATTAGGGGTTTATCCATTCGGGTGAGGTAGGTTT
>JABFDZ020000109.1:28650104-28664661 GCA_019775955.2 Pollimyrus isidori
CCTCGCTCCAGTGCTCCCATCACTCTGAATTAGGGGTTTATCCATTCGGGTGAGGTAGGTTTGCAGTGCACTGGATTTCCATGCGGGGTGTAGCCCTACATTGCTCCAGTGCTCCCTGCGTCTGGGGTTTTTAATAACATCTTTGGCATGATATTACTTATTAATTTTATGGCGACCAAAAAATAGGGAGTTCTTCTGCAAGGCAAACTTTGTGTGCTGGTGTATTTAAAGTATTTCCGGTGTTTCATTTACCAAATCACGATGCGCAGTACGATCTGTATAATCGATAAGTTTCTTGGGCAGTGGATTGACAGGAGACAGCTAGAGTCAAGGCTGAAAGAATGAGAGACGTCTCTTAGTGATTGTTTCCTGGGAATAGGGGGCAAAGGCACAAAAAAGCCTGACACACATGTGACGGTTACATGACTTTGTACCATTGATCATTTTCACTACCTACTGGTATCTCGTCAGGCTGGACACAGTCCCTGCAGTGTAAGACTGGTGGTTAGGTGGTCATTGTGTGTACGCTCAACTATATGGCATTTGTTAGAGACTGTACGCAAGGGGGGCGGTCCCCAAATCAATGCAGCCATCTGCACACATTTCCCTATGGGAGAGGGATGATAAACAATGTTTTTGACAGTAGCAGATTTACCAGGGGCCAGGAAGTCCAGTATCCTGGCTTGATCTTGCAGCCAAACGGGCAGACAGTGGGGGAAGCGAAGCAATAATGTTGTAAACTGGATAATTCCATACATCAATCTTCCATGACCATTGACCAAGTGGATTGTTTCTGTGAGACCATTCCAGGGAGAACAGGGTCGACCTTTCATAGGACCCCCACTCTATCACAGGGCACATATGAACATACTAGACGACTTGATCTAGAACAGACTCAAGCCTTTGGAGCGCGAGGAGAAAAACCCTTGCAAGTGTGTGGAAAATGCAAATTCCATCTACATGAGCCACAGCAGTTACCAGACTCAAAAAATGAGGGAGTGTGAAGGAGTATGAGGGAGTATGAGGGAGTATGAGGCGTCAGCACTGTCCACTGGAACGCTGTGCTGCCGTGTGCCGGAAGGGGACAATGCCAAGTATCCTAAAAGAAATAAGAGAAACGGCTTAAAAAGGCAAATATAGAGAAACGTGCGTAACAGTACAAGTACAGTAGGAGAAGCTGTGGAACCAAGAATGTTTCACCTGATAGGTGGTCAGAGTTCAGCTTCTGAAGTATAAGAATTTCACATCTAGGGTTAGTTAGAGGAAAACAATGAAATTGACAAAGCAATTAGTATAGTAGTGCCATTTGAGCAAATAGTGGTGTCTGGTTGTACATTTTCTTTCAGTTTTATTCTAAAGTATACTGGGCTTGAATATTGTTACTGTCTAATAATCAGTGGGAACTTAGCCTGTGTCATGTGTGTGTGCACTAGACACCTTTTTTGTGATCAAAACAACGTAGGATGTAAATATGAAGAGTATCTACACAGAAATCTGAAAGATGACACTGTTGCTTATTGTTCTGATTTGAAGCCCATTCTGTGAGGGGCTATTTGAGGCATTATCTTGAGGAAGTAAGGAAAGGCTATACTGCCTTTTGGGTCTGAATGTGAGTCTATGAGAGTGGCAGCTGAATCTGATGTGCTGAGAAGTGTGTCATTTATTCAGAGTCATTAGGCACATTTTGCCTGGGGGCTGCAGTAGGATCCAGTCCTATTAGATATGCAGAAAGTGTGTCCGACATCCCTGACATCCAGTCTGCCACCTGCTCGCCCCGTACTCTCCTACCCCAGACTACGTACCCGAGTCTTGGCTGTGCTTGCCTGGATAAACTCATTCTGACAGCACAGCGTGAAGGTTAGTACACATTGTCCTGCACTGTCATGGCTACAGAGCTGTGCTGTTGAAATGGTCTCAATCTACTTGAATGGATAGATGACAGCAAAGACACTTCATTCATCCATTGTGGGGAAATTCTCTTCTAGCCCATCTTGGCCTTCACGACACACATGTAGGTGAGGGCAAGCTTGGCAGCGACGGGCTGCCACCTGCAGCGGCCACCATGGAGCTTGTTAAGGGCCTCACTCAGGGGCCCACGAGACTTTTTGGCTAAGGTCGGGCTCAGACCGGTGACCTTCCCTTTACAGGAACCGAGACATACTCCACTGAGCCCCATGCGGCCTCCACTGATGGATGGATGGATGGATGGCAAAGCGTCAAGCAGGAAATGTATGTCTTCTTTAACTGTTAACTATTGATAATATTCACGCTGCGGTGTTAAAATTGGGGAATCTTTCTGCATCCCTAACAGGCTTCTGGGGAACGAGTGCGATGCCTTTTCTTAGGGAACATTTTGGTCACAAACCGTTCAACTGCTCCACCCAGTTTACGAAGGAACTGCCTGCTGTATCGCACATAAACTGTTTGACTGGTGACGCCGCATTCAGTGACGTAGAACCTCTGTACTCAGTTTCTTTGTCGGCTGTCTAATGATAATGCATAGATTTGCCTCTTTCATGGGGGGTCTTGGGATGCTAGCCAGTTGGCTTAGAACGGCGAACAAACCGAACATATACAAAAATGAAATGATATGGTGAAATGAACAGCACTGACATATTAAGATTGAGCAGCACAATCGCATGCATTGTGTCATATGACAGGGAGTGATTATCATAAATTCCTCAATAATAATGGGGCTGATAAAAAAAAATAGACCATTTGTAGACCTTGCTCATATTCCATTGTGTATAGTTTAAATTATATAACTAGAAATATATTAGTGAGATATGCTGGTAAAATGCCCTAGAGCCAAGACATGATGTTCTGGAGGTAATTTGTATGCTCAAGTGACTTACTGTGCGAGAGTCTTTTTCGCGACCAAAGCCCACTTCGGAGTAGTTTCCTCACTGAGTCCGCTTTAAGGTCTTTTTTTGCAGCATAGCGAATTAATAATTTTCCCCGTGACTTTTGCAGTATTGCTAGGTCTCCGCAGAGTCTGAATACAGCATGTTACATTTAAGTTGCACTGGTAATTTATGTTAAAAATACATTTCAAAATGGTAACCATCCTAAATAATTTACAGTGTTTTCCCCTTTATGGAAATGCAGTGTGAGTCCATGCTGCTTTCTCAGCTGTGAGTCATGGTTCCTCCTGGATTCAAAATCTCTCAGCTTCCTACCAGAACAGGCAAGATCATCACGCTGCTTTCTCCCATGTGACTCACCACTCTTCCTGGGTGTGGATTTTCACTTGGTCTAAATGAAGACAGATTAGAGGACTCACAGACCTCAGATGACAGAGAGGAAGTGGCCACACCTGCAGGGAGTGTGTATTGTAATAGCTGCATAGGAGATGCACGAAAGCCATTTTGTTTGACTGATAAATACAATTGGGTGACAGCAGATCAGTGCTCACTTTTCTATGTAGGAGTCCATTAGGTGCAAGGTTATTGTCTCCATGCTGTGCTGATATTGTAATAAAACAGCAAGGATGAGCAGTGCTGATGCATTGCGGGTTATTTAGAGAGGACTATAAAGTCAAATCCATCAATGGGCTCCATGTCTGCTGTCAGGACTCACTTTTCTGATTCGTAGACAATCACGCTGTCGTTTCACTGGCTGAGAAAAACAACCCTAGAAAATAGAAAATAAACAACCCTAAAAAAGATCACAAATATGTCAGCTATTGTTTCTTATCACAAGTGTGTGAGCTGTCACCACAATGGGTACAAGCTCACCTCTCACATGCGTCAGCATTGATCAATACAGTATGTCCTCACTGCTGACCAGATTCTTGCCATCATCTTATCTTCTGTTTCATTCTGCAGAGATGGTCTTAGTAGGGTTGATTACTTCAGCTACTTCAATTTATCCTAATTCTGATACATATTTTTCTTTATTGTATTATTATAATAAATGTCTGGTGGCGGTGGTCCATATGGGATCATCCCAGGGTGCTCTGTAATTTTGAATTATGAATTTTTCAATATGTTCTTGAAGTTCAGCTTTAGCTGTAATTACTGTGATGTTCTTGTCTCTGGAAAACTCCTTCCTTGAACTTCCTGTTCTGTGGTTCCTCATGTAATTGTGTATGGATTATAGCAAAATGAATAATTAATGCATTTCTATTGGTCTGTTCACCGCTCACCCGCCCTGACCAGAATAGAAGAAGGGTGGATGGATGAATATTATGGTTTTTATAATGCACTCAATTCCTCGCTGTCTTTTGGCCACTTCATTGGGGATGTTATTACGCCGCATTAAGCTACTAGGGCTCACTGTTTGTGCTGGGAATTTATCTGCAGGACGCCTGCGGCGATGGTACATGTTCATCTCTGTGTGGATGGGTGCCCATATGGACATGGGCTTAAGGGCAAATGTGCTCCTGCTCTGAAGGCCTTGCCGTGCTGCCCTGTATTATAGCAGTAATGTGCAGGCACTGCAGATGCCGAAAGGCTAAATGCTCTCAAGTTCTCTTTCTGTTAATGCAATAGCGTCTGACGGGATCAGACCGACGTCTATAATGAGCGACTCGTAACCTGTCTCCTGCGTGGCCCGCTTGCCTCCGCTCTCGGGTCGTCTTTTTTTGCCCCCCCCACCACAGCGTCCACCGTGTCAGTAAACCTGAGGGCCTGAAACAGTTCCCACGAAAGAGGAATGAAACACCGGGGTCTGTGCCTCTTGTACAGGAGGGGCATGTATCAAAAATATCTGTCTGGGAATTTTGGCTTGTTGCTTATAGAGCTGTAATATGAGAGGGTTGCGTGTGACATGAGATTCAATTCAGTGGATATGAAAGCACCGGCTACAGTATGACGAGAAAAATATAAGAAAAACTAAATAAGGTTGCAGAATCATTAAAGACCCTGCAGACATTTTACTCACGCCAGGGAGAAGTCTCAGAGAGCTCCCCCATGGAATGCTCTTTGATGGTACATCTGGCTAAATAATGATTACAATAAAACTGGCTGGGATTCATAGATTTCAGAATTTTCCGCTGGGATCAATAAAGTGCATCTTAATCTTAATACTATTTTTCCATGGTTTAATTTCTTTATAATGAAAAACAAATAATTCGCTTTCTATCAAATAGTGAGCTACAGTGATTAAAAGCCTAATTATTCAGGGTAATTAAGACTTTGTGTCTCTACTGGAAACAAAATATCTCCTAGATCTGGAAATGTTCAGAACTCTGCAAACAGGCGCAAATGAAACCAAAGTCACCAGTAGAGACAGAAACATCATATGATAATATGATACTGGCAGAACATAGACTGATAAACATGGCGTGTTCTGGCGTTTCTTTTTCTTATTTGTTTCTTTATTATGAGATGTATGAGACATGAGTGAGAGGCTAACAATTAAAAACATGCAAATGAAGAGAAAGAAGAAAAAGAATGGTAAATAAACAAGGTGAAGGGTCGCATTTTGTGTGGAAACATTAGTCTAAAGTGGCTTCGCAAAAATGGATCACGGGTAACATCAAATAATTTTATATCATAATTGAAATATACTGTAAGTTTTCCCGAATTAGTGTGATCACTTAGCAAACTGATTTGACAATTATTTTGTATTGACTTTCCAGCTAAATAATAAATATATTGCCCCCTCCATTGGGGATGTTATTATGCCGCAATAAGCTAGTAAGCTTGCTGTTTATGCTGTGGATTTATTTTGATGATCCCTGTGGTGATATTAATATGAAGGATTTGAGATCTTTGGGAGTTTGTAATTTAGAAATATTCCCAAAGTAATGCAGATAAGGGGCACAAATGAAGACTGGACAGTGCGCACGATTTTATTTTGTGTGGAGATGGTGAAAGTAAATGTTTGGTTTTCACCAAACTCGACGTGTGACTTTAATGCGCATATGTGCTTTGGCCATTTCCTCTAGTTTTAATTGGGCAATCAGGAGGATATTGACCTTATTGATCTTGGTATCACTCACTAAACAGTCATCAAAGCCAAGTATCAATCACTCCACCAGTGAACACGTTTTCCAGCACCAGTACGAAGGCAATGTTTATGTGAACAGCAGTGAGCCCCTTTGATTTTGCGGCTGCCATCTGAAACGCACGCAACGCTTAAACCAGAGTAACATTTTGTCGTGCAAGGCTGTGATATTCATGAGCTGCCTTATTAAACACCGGCTCCAGGGGCTGATCAAAGCATGGCAGGTCATCTGCTGCAGTCATGTGCTGCCCACGATTTCACACACTGGTGCTGCCGGTGGGGTCTGACGGGTCTCCACACTGCCGTGCTAGTGCTGGGGACCTCTATGGATGTAGCCACAGTCCTGTGACCATTGCTGCTCAATGGCCGTGACGCTAATGCTGTGATTGACTGTCTGTCCCTTTCTCTCTCTGTTCCTCTCTCTGAAGGAATGACGGAGGGTATTAACATGTAGGTAGCTGCAGCACGAGAGCAGCAGAATGGGAAGGTACAAGCATAGCGGTGCTGGACTGCAACCCTGAGACCAAGGCTCAACTAGACGGCTTCAGAGCACCTGGATGGTCTTATGCCTTCTTCTCCTAAAGCAGGGGGATCCTTCCTCTTAGCTCCACGGACTTTACTGGATCCTCTCCTCCTTCCAGCTCTAAATCTGGATTAAGGATTTCTCGCTGATCAAATCAGAGTCGTCGTCTTTTTTTTTTGTAACCTTCCTGTCTGCTTCTGAGTAAACTGATTTGAAAGCAATATTGGCCACAATGGGGGAAATGACCAACAGCGACTTCCATGAAAAGAACCAAAGAAACAAGACCATTCATGGGAGTGAATTCGGCTGCTCCCTCATGGAGCTGCGCTCCCTGATGGAACTGCGGGGTGTGGAGGCTGTCACCAAAATCCAGGAAGACTATGGGGACATAGATGGGCTCTGCAGGCGGCTGAAGACATCTCCAACGGAGGGTAAGTCCAGCCCGACTCAGGGCTGCTCTCTATCAAAATATCGCAAAAGACATTTCGAAAGGATTTAAGTTTCCTTTGACCTGGTGAAGCAGTTTCTATTTGCCATATCTGAATACCCCTTCGTATATGATGAATCAATACATCCAAAGTACAATTAAAAATGACTAAATATTGCATATGATGCACATAACATTACACAACATATGGAGCTGTGTGATACTGTATATTGCATGGTGTGGTATGGTATGGCCTGGTATGGTAGGTTTTGGTATGGTATAGCGTGGTATGATATGGTATGATATGATATGGTATGGTGTTGTATGATGTGGTATGGTATGGTATGGTATGGTGTGGTGTAGTGTGGTATGGTGAGGTATGACATGGTATGATATGATATGGTATGGTTTGGGATGGTGAGGCATGATATGGTGTGGTGTGGTGTGATATGGTATGATATGGAATGTTATGGTATGGTATGGTGAGGTATGATATGGTATGATAAGATATGGTATGGTTTGGGATGGTGAGGCATGATATGGTGTGGTGTGGTGTGGTGTGATATGGTATGATATGGAATGTTATGGTATGGT
Source organism: Pollimyrus isidori (assembly GCA_019775955.2). NCBI lineage: Eukaryota > Metazoa > Chordata > Actinopteri > Osteoglossiformes > Mormyridae > Pollimyrus > Pollimyrus isidori. The sequence continues at coordinate 28,657,601 of JABFDZ020000109.1, forward strand.
GTGGTGTGGTGTGGTATGATATGGCATGTTATGGTATGGTGTGGTGTGGTATGATATGGCATGTTATGGTATGGTGTGGTGTGGTATGGTATGATATGGTCAATAACTAAAACAAATATCTTGAAACAAAATAGTATTTTTTTTCTTTGGAGACCACAGACATAGCACTCAGTTACGATAAATTCAAGATTAAGAAGAGATTAATGGCTAAGTTGGTACACATACTGACATGGCTCACTTCACCAGTGAGGGCCAGAGATAAAAACAGCGCCAGTTATTAGCACACTGAAGGCGGCTGTTCTCAAACAACAGAATAGTGACAAAGTGTTATCAGGTTGTTACGCTATGAGGTCAAATGAACTTTAATGATTGGATCATAAGGAGCCACACAAAGGTCTACAAGGTAGCAAAGGTTTTTTCATTAAGACAGGGGGTGACCTCTGTAGACAAGTGTTGCATAATCAGCTATTTTATTGTTTTTAAAAACAATAACAAATGACATTATATGTCAGATTGATTTTTTAAAATTGGTAATTGTTGATGTTACAGGCATTAGAAACGGTAAAAAAGAGGGAGGACAAAGTGAGAACACAAGTGAATTTCTGAGTGATGGAAGATGATTGTGTAGCAATTAGCATGAGACTGGAGCAGCTCAATGAGGAAAGAATGTGAGTGAGGGACCAGAGTGGAGGTATGAATGAATCAGTGGAGAGATGTTATAGGTAAGTATGTGTATCTCAGAATCACAGCCTTAGTCTGAGCAGGAACAAACATATCTACGCTGAAGTATGGTGTGTGATGCAAAGCATTCTTTTTCTCTTACTCTTTCTCAGTTCATGTCACTTATCAAAGGACAGATTTATTAAGTAATTATGTAGCCTAGTGAATACCGCCGATGGAAAAGTGACTGATACCAGGAAACTGTCACCAGATGTTCGCTGACAGCCAGAAACCATAACCAGATGTTCATTGTTGCTTCGCAGACATGGTTGATTCATCTAGATTCATCTGGAAAGCCTGTATCAGGGCTATTAGTGGCCAGTTAACCATAACAATGTGGCAACTGGTGCTTTTTTGGTGATGGACGCTGAAAGGCTTGAAGACATGACCAGATATTGTCATAGTTTAACTCATAGTCTATGTACTGCATTGCCAGTGGTGCTGTTCTTCTCCCTAATCTGCTGGCTTCTCCATAGCATTACAAAACTGCCTGAGATTCACCAGACAGGAGACAGTAATAATTCAGGTACTAACCTGTCAGCTCTGGATTTATATCATACAGTAGTGTTTTGACTAATTATATTACTGAGGTCTAGAATGGGTCATTTTGCACACACTGCAGCAAATGTGCATGATCTTATTTTAGGACATGGCTTTCTAAAAGGTTAAAACATAGTCCTGAAGTATTTTGTGGGGCTGTGTAGCATTTTTAGTGGAAAGGGGAGTTTGCAGAACAGTTTGCAGAACTGAACCCCTGAATGACATAAATGCCAAATGCGAGCAGATGGGTTCTGTACGTTGTTACACAGCTGCTTGTGTGGACAGTTAGCTCTTCATCTCTGGTATATCTCAGTGCTGGGGATTGTGAGAGGAAATGCCTAGTGTTTTGAACTTCTAGATCATTTATTGGAACCTCAAAGATGTATGTACAATAGGAGGAAGCAGTTTTACATATCTTGTATTCCTTGTACACAAGGGCATAACTTTGGGCTGAAGTCCAAGGGGGTTGTATTGGCTGGTTTTGATTATTGGGGGGGGGGGGGATACAATCCTCCCCTCCACCTCCTCATAATTTATGTCCATGCTTGTATAGACGTTACCTGACTTACGAATGGTCAGGTCATATGTCAAAATGGATATGTGTCGGACTAGGATGAGAATGAACCAGGAAGATGTGTTAGCAGGTCGGGTTGTGCTTCCATGTAGCAATAGTCCTCCGGTGTGGAGCGTGTACCGGGAAACGTCGTGCCGCTGGGCAAACGTTCAACCAAATGAATTTCTTATATACGTTTCCTTCTTTGAACTTTGGTCACATGTGCAAGTTGTTGTAATTCACATAGGTTGCGAGTCAGACACAGCCGGTATAAGGAACTGCCTGATTTAACAAAATAATTATCTGCATAAAAATTGTTCCACAGTATTTTCTCTGCTTTCCCCTTCCTTCTCAGTTTTTTTACAATAAGCTAGTAATGGTAAGGCATAGATGGAGAGAGATCATTAAGTGCACACAAATAAAAACTTATAAAACAGGAAGATGCTGAAAATTGCAAATAATTGAGAAAGTAGTAAGTGCACTTCTGTTACGCAGCTGAAGCTTTTATCGAAAAAGACAATTTTCGCACATTTCTCTAGTTGGATGCATTCCCAGGGTTTCGCTTTCTTGGTTTTAGCCTCCACCTCCATTTGAGGTAATGAGCTATAAACTAAGGACCAGCGGATTGCAGGTCTCAAGGAATAAGCAGCCGGAGGAATGTTGTGCCTGTATGAGGCAGTAAAATATCTTGAGCAATCAGGTTCTGCTTTTTTTTTACCATCCTGCGCTGTTAATTTGAATGTTACAGCAACATTCCCTCTGCGTGGCAATCAGCCGCACATGACCCTACCCTCTTCGTGACCTTTCCCGACTCTCTACCAACCTGATCCGTTTTCATCTGCTGGGAAAAGGTGCAAGCTCGTAATGGGCAATGTAATCACCGAGTTTTATCAAGATTACAGACAGATGTCATCTCAGATGCCATCAAAAGACTGTAGGGGTTTTGACGCTCTTTCCAAATAAAGCTCATCTTATGAAAAATCCATCTTCATAAAAATAAGCACCTATATCGTTTATCGCACCCTGGCATCCATCATCACCTACCCGTGTTCTATGGCACGTATCTATGGAAACCACTTTTTGCTACCTTGTAGGTATGATGTAAAACCACTTAGCCTGACATTTTTAGGCCAGGAGATCTAACTGCTGTGTCTGAGGTATTAATGCTGTCATTTTTCAATGTGTTACTATAGGTGTCAATAGATATGATGGATTGAGCTTGGTGAAGTAGGACGAGAGGTGAGGGGCCATTTAGCTAATAATTTGGATGCTGGAGAGGTGTGGACTGCAGTCCTCCGTCTGTCCTTTGGCAATCTTTCTCGAACCTGGCTTTCCCAGTTCCCTGGGCATTTCTGTCAGAGGCCAGCACTTGTTTTTCATGACGGTCTTGAATCCTGCACACTTATCCGTCAAACAGTGCCAGTAATTCACTCTCTGGAGGCATTTTTTTTTTCTCTCCAGGCGTCAAAGTAAACCGGATAATGCGGCAATCTTTCTCAACACCCTCCTTTTGTCTGCTGCACTCGTAAGCCAGCAGAGCCCAACGCGCAGAGGCTGCATCAGCTGCTCTCAAGTGCTTCAGCCATGCCGGTGCCATACTTCGCGTTTCCATGGCGATCTATTTTTAGACACTGGGGAAAAAAAAAAAAACGCAAGTGTCAATACATGCAGTATTTTGCGATGGGACAACAATGTCAACTGATCCAACAATAATGTCAACTCGCATGACTCATTTGTAAACCAGTGGTGCACTTATTGTAAAATGCCCGTGCGCAGTACATTTCAGATATGTCACTTTCATTAGTTCTATATCTGCCTGACATGTGACATTGCAGAATTTGTGGCTGGATGTCCTGGTTCTACACACAAATTGATAATAATGTGGCAACCAGAAACCCCTCGAGAGCCCAAATCCCCTTGGTCTCCAGGAAAAAATAGGTTGATGTCGGTCACAGTGATGAAGCAGACAGTGATATGACCTCACATATTTGCACCTATTCTGATTTTGTCCTGGGAACGCTGCAAAAGGAAGCTCTATTAATGAACCTACATCCCCTTTTTGGCCTGATGGAATCCTGCTTCAAAGGCACTAACCAGAAATGCTCATACATTCAGAGAGACATTCACCACGCTCTCCAACAGCAAGAAACGTTAGTGCTTATATGACACAATCGGCTTCACTGACACAACCTCTTCCATATATTAAAGTTCCACATGCTCACGCATTTGCAAATATACCTGGTATAGTGGGAATAGAGTGGGTCAATAAATAGAGGTAATCTAATTGAAATAAAATAGCAATCTCCAAAAAAGCACATGGCAAATTATAGGAAAATATTTTGCCCCTGAAAAATAGCTCAGTGTTTGTTATTATCATTTGTCAAATGAAACCAGCAATTCCAGTGAGGAGCAATATTCCTAGAATTGAGGTGTCAGCTGTCGGCCGCATGTTGCATCTGTCCAATAAGCAGGTGATACAGAATAACAAATGATCCCTCGTCATTTTAAAGCAAAGCATGCAAAAGAGAGATCATGTCTCTTTGTTACAGAGTAAAAATGTCTCTACGTTACCTGCATTGCTGTCATTAAACTTTCTGATCGTTTGTTAAGTATGAGTGTGTCACTGGAGGATCTGCGTGTGCATGCAAGTTTGCATAAGCTTACAAGTCACTGGACCTCAGGGCATTGCATCTGAGTGAAACATGCACAGTGGACTAAATACTCTGTCAATGTGTCGATTTTCAGCCATCATCTATATGCAGGTATGGATCTGATCTCCTGTTTAGCCCACATGTACCCAATGGAGCAATAACTCTGCTAACAAGGCGTTCACTGCTTCATTCGGCCATGACTTATTCTTTGCTCTTTGACATCCCTCAAGTGATTTTGTTAGAAGTCAGCAGTGTCTATCAGTATCCAGTGAGATGAGGCTAAAATATTATTCACCCTTGCAGTGAGGCTGCTCTACTTTACTTCACCATTTCTTTTTTGGGGTGGGGGGTTGGGGGGTTGATAATCTTAAGTATTAATTAATCTTTAAAATTAAGATGTCTACAGGAGACACTGCTGCTTGATCTATAATTTGTATAAATATATCTGTGAGGCTGATCAGAATTTTGTTATATTCTGAAGGACCCGGTCCAGTATAGAAATAATTTGAATTAATAGAGGACATTTAACTCCTCCAGGTTCAGAAAACCCTTTTATGAACATGATTCCTCTCATTTAATCCCAAGGTTCTGAACAGTATTGCTGCTGTTTCAATGTTCCCAAGACACTGAAATTCACACATTACTTAAAATATCCACATTCGCAATTTAAATTTAACATCTGATTTCCTTTGTTGCTTATGATTGGTTAATTAAATCATAAGAAAGTCACAACCAGGACATAAAGCACCCTGAATCGGACCATCCATTCACAGTATCAGGTTACTGATGATCCCTGAGTCACTGGGGCTAATGATCGTCCAGGAAAAGATATGTGAGATACAGACTCGCAGAAGTGCAGAGACATGAGAAAACAAGGAACGGGAACTAGTATTACCATATAGATTAATAATCTTAATCTTAAAATGTAGGCAGCCAAGGTTTAATCACAGATATAATGTCAATACTTAAAATAATAAAGAAGATTCGTGGAACCTTCATATGGTAGGAGATTTAAAAATCTGCGTCATTAATCTTTTTGTTGTGTTTTTATCTAAAGGCTGTCAATATTCAGACATATTACTCACAGCTTATTTATCAATAGAAGTTTTGCGTTTTAAAGATGGATATTATTTGAAGTTTGGCATAACTGAGAGAATAAATTGAGTTCCTGAAGGTCCAAGCTTACCTGAAGATTTTGGATTCCGCCCCCCCTCCCCACCCCCGCTAATTTCCCAACAGGCCCCATTTTATCAATGATGAATAATGATAAATCACTAATTATATTCTCTGAGTGCCAGCTGCAGAAGAGAAGGTCCTCCATCACTCAGCTTCAATCGAAAGACACACAACAGGCACCTGGGCTTTTTCATTCGTTCATTCATCCATCCATCCATCCATCCATCCATTTATTTATTTATTTATTATGAAAAAGCATTTTCAGGGATCATCGGGATTTTTAGATATTGCACTCTTGTGATGAGCTAATGGTGCCTTAGGGGTTGAGGTTTTCTGTCATTCAGCCATAATCTTCCCCACTCTGCCAGTTCTGGGTCTTGAAAACGCCCCTCGGTCCGTCACACGCCACTGGACTGCATGAGCAGCTGAAATAACAGCAAACCCCTGTTGTGTTTATCCGGGCCTCAGGCAAACACGCAGTGTGCCCTGTCTGGTTTGCCCAGCTGCTGATGAAACTGCATCTGTCCTGGCAGCACACCTGGGTCCCTTTGGCAAAGCTGCCCACTGTCTTCTATATTAGTTACATCCATCTGTTAAGACCTCGCTTGTATATCCAAATGTGACCTTGCCATGACAGTGCATATTATAGAGGTGATATGGAGACATATGTGATTAAATATCTGTTTCCTTGAGTATAACTGCATGTGGATGAACTCTGTATTGGTTAGTGACATTCATTTTTATGCATTTCTCCTTCACATGACAAATGATTCACAGAAAGTAGCATAATGTGGAGAAAAGAAAATATGTACTGATGGTAGATGAGGGAACTGCATGTATGTTTCAGGAGGCAAGCACTGACACAGGAAAAGCTGCTGGCTATTCTCTGTGCGGACATGGTGTTTCTCAGCCTTGTCTTTATGTTGGGAGCCCTGCTGCATTTGGTCTTTAGCGAAAAGAGAGTCTGAACAAGAGGACACTGTAATGCACAGTCATTTGGTCTAACATTTCTGACAGCATCTTCACTTCACTGGCATTGATGATGATAATTGATACACACGGGCAAGTTTTCTTTACAGTCCCCCAACTCATTATCTACAGGTGACAACAAGCTCGGCAGCAAAGGGCAGCCACCCATAGCAGCACCCTGGGAGCTGGGGGTTAAGGGCCTTGCTCAAGGACCCATAAATGTGCTGAGGCCGGGGCTCAAAACAACGACCTTCTGAGCAGTGGTGCAGAGGCTCAGCCTTCTGAGCCATACGCTGATATTATGGATGTTTATGGAGAATATTACTTCAATATGCAGCATCCAGCGAACTGATTCGTGCAAATCTATTTCTATAAAAGCAATTGAGCAAGACGTGGGGGGGCGGGGGGGGGGGGGGGGGGGCAGGGTGGAGGTAAAAAAGGTGTGTTATTGA
>JABFDZ020000109.1:28664761-28688849 GCA_019775955.2 Pollimyrus isidori
CCCCCCCCCCCCCCCCCCCCCCCCCCCCCCCCCCCCCCCCCCCCCCCCCCCCCCCCCCCCCCCCCCCCCCAGGCATGGTGGAGAAACAAAAGGAGGTTTATTGAACTCGATGGACAAAGAATAGAAATAAACGGGATTGCGAGGGATCAAAACCGGGAGGACGGGACACAGGCAGTAAGATGGTACGACGTCAATGACCAGACTAGTGAGGATGAGACAAACAGGTGCTTAAATACACAGACAAAACGGAGGCAACAAACATCAGGGACACATGTGGGAGGAGGCAGGATGGTCAGGCAGGCGTGGCAGAGAGGACACAACGCCTGGCAAAGTAAAATATATAAAGGTAACATTAGAAATTCATACAATGCAGCCACAGTAATATGACAGCAAGCTGTAGAAATTTCTGTTTATTCTGAATGACATGCGGAATCCATAATTCAATATTTGGCTTTAAAATATTGAGAACACTTTGTCTTTCTGCTTTATGCTGTTGGTAGTTGTCTCTCCAAACAAAGCACAGATTGTGCCTTATAAATTATCCAGCGATGTAGAACAGTGGTCAGATCCAAAAATAGTTCTCTGGGTCACTGGTTTAACCCATTGTACATGTTTGTTGTTTTGCTCAAAATGCTGTGCAAATGTGATGCTTATGTTCTTAAGTATAATTATCACAGAGAACTGTTAAAGCAGAATTATATCCATTGTAGTCAAATATAAAATGATGATGTCATCATTTCTTTGCTAGGAGTAGTTTTATTTTGTAGCAATAGTTCAGATCCAGTATAATCATGCTGCTAGCCACCTTTTTAGTGATTTTAATCTGACTTATTACATATTTAACCACTATTATTATAAGTGAAGAGGTAGAATGACACAGTCTGGTACCTGAGAGCAACATAACAATGCTTTAGCTTTTGAATTGCTTCTCTAGAAATCCAGCAAAATACTATTGTTTCCCATTTGGAACTGGGGGCAGAATTAGCATGAGACAATGGGACTGAAGTGAGGTTCCACAACCAAGGGTGACATTTTTTGAGGAGCTACAATTCATCCAGCATAGTAGATTAAACCATAGTCACGGGGAAATAGAATCACACGTAAAAACAAGTCACTTGCACTCATTTTCTGCTTCATGGTGACTTGCATCTCTTGGTACTTCTGAAGTCTTAATTATTTTCCTTCCCATAATAATAAGTCCTGTGATACCTTCACAGAGCAGAGATGTTTACTGACATGTATGTTGTATCTTTTTTGCAGGGTTGTCTGGATCTGCCACCGACATTAACAACAGGAAACTGATCTATGGAGAAAACTTCATTCCTCCGAAGAAGCCAAAAACTTTCCTACAGTTAGTATGGGAGGCACTGCAGGATGTCACCCTTATTATCCTGGAGGTAGCCGCAATGATCTCACTGGGTCTTTCCTTCTATCAGCCACCAGGGGGCGATAGTGAATGTGAGTACCTTTCAGTACTTAGTCTACCTTTTTGTCCTGGACAAGGTCTTCACATTTCATGAGCAGCATCTTCTTAGTGGCTGCAAAAGTCATCTTATTTGACCCACAGGATCCAGTGTAAGATACTATGGATTTGACGCAGCCATCTACTTCGCAAAAAATGGGTATTCACCCAACATCAAAGAGTCTTTATTGACACAGAGCTTTCCTTCCATCTCAGGGAGTTAATATGTATTCTGCAGGAGGCCTCTGAGGAACCAGACTCCGAAACCCTCTTTTATCCATTTGTTATGAAAAATATAGTGGTTTTTGCTCACAAGAAGACCGCTGCACTTAAGTCGAAGACAGAGTGCCAAATAGCAGACAAACCCACAATGACAGCTGAGGTGCCAACACAATCAGTTGATCAATCATCAATTTTATGAATTAGGCCGTAAATGTCTTTAATCTGAATGATATACAACAGGCTTCACTATGTTTTTACTGTAATATATGTGGTTGTTGTGTTGGTTTATATACTGTCAAAACACTCACTCATTATTCCTGTACAGAAATAGACAAAAGCATATTTCATTGTATTCCTTATAATATGCCTCAGTCTGAAACGATTATTTGAACTTTAGTAACAAGTTTTAATGTAACTTAATTTGACTTAATTTTCAGGAACATGCAAAACTAAGCACTGAAAATAGTCTAGAATGAAAACCTGCAGTGAGGTTTAGAGAAGCTATATTGGTTTATATTAAAAATGTTGTTATTAAGTCTCATTACCAGTTATTATATATAAAACAACTGTCTTAAAAAAATACCTTGTGTTGGCCTCCAACAATGGGTTAGTATTCAGTTGCAATTGACATCAGGACCATGGACAGCAGCTTCATGCTGGAACACAAAATCTGCCCGTCATCCATTATCCAAAGCAGGGTAGCGGTGAACATGGAACCTGAAGCACAGGGAACAAGGCAAAGAAATGCACAGAAAAATGCATGAACAGGGGGCAACTTAGATACACCAGTCCATCCAGCCAGTCATTAATGGATTGTGGGAGGAAACGAGAATACTGTCAGGAAATGACTGCAGCACCTGACAAACGAGCACAAACTCCACCACGAGAAGAGCGGGCTGTGATTTAAACCTTATGTTATTTGGATGGTAGAAAGTGAAGCCGTTATTTTATTAAATATTATTAGTGAAGCCTCATAGGCTCAGGGCTGAAGGTTTGAATTTGGTTGGTAAAGACGTTGCATGATATCTCAGGTATCCCCGTTTCCGAAAAACACGCCACTTTCCTATGTAAGTGATAACAGATACATGTAGTGCTGACTATATAAGCTGAGATCAAAGACAGTACGAACTTGAATAAACGACTCTGTGCTCTCATAGCTTTACAGTTTCTTAAAATACCTTGTTTTTGTGCTGTTAGGTTCCAGAAAATAAAGATTTATGGGGCCAGGACTCACATATAAAGAGTTTGTAATAACTAAATGAACAGGCACTTCCACATTGCTGATTGAAGAATACATGTGCACCCTGTTCAGTCAACATTTGCTCATTCAGACTGTTTATTCATCAGCAAGTTCCCCTTAATGGGGGCTGTTAATCTGCCCCACGGTTCTGTATGAAGTAGCTCTCAGCACCCCAGCCGGCCTTCCTGTGGGTTTGAGGTCTCGTACCGCAGCGTAACACAGAGCCACACAGCAGCTCCGCTGGGAGCCGTTTTCAGGAGAAGATTGAACTATGCTGGGATAGAGACGTTATAAATTAAGGTCTGAAACACAAGATAATTAGTTCCAAACTTATCTTAGTCTTTGAGAGCAACACCCTGTCACCACTGGTTCTGAAATGCTCTCTGGAATGTGTGTCAATGGAAAAAGTAAAACGTCATAATCCTATAAAAGCTGCAGTGTATGTGCGTGTGTGCAAAAGTATGCACTGGTGTGCCTGTGTTTCAGTTTTTAAAAGCGATTTGTTGTGAGGTGTATCTATTTGTATGTATATGTGTGTGAAATCTGATTGGTTCTGTAACTCCTCATGCCCGTGTGCCCACAGCGTGTGGAACCATCACTGCAGGGGTCGAGGATGAGGGCGAGGCAGAGGCTGGCTGGATAGAGGGAGCCGCGATCTTGCTCTCTGTGGTGTGCGTGGTGCTCGTTACCGCTTTTAACGACTGGAGCAAAGAGAAACAGTTCAGGGGTCTTCAGAGCCGCATTGAGCAGGAGCAGAAGTTCACCGTCATTCGCTGCGGGACTGTCGTACAGATACCCGTGGCGGACATTCTGGTCGGCGATATTGCACAAGTGAAGTACGGTGGGTATTTTATGCTAAAATGAAAAATGTGCATTTTCCTGCTTCCTTCTTTGTATTCTGAAATGGTTCACTGATAACGAAGGCGCGATTCCATTTCGTACTCTTAAGATGGTCATCTGTACCTTGGATTCCACATTATCCTTTCTCTTTGGAGTGACTCTGAGGACATCCTCACTGGGTGGCTTGCTTCCTGAAGCAGAACACCCCTGATTTACAGTGAAGCCGTCTCAGTGCCACCGCACACTTACAGCTTCCTCGGGTGTATTTTAGAGAAGTATTTAGACAAACATTTTTGAAGTGAGGACTCAGGAAAGATTTCTAAATATCATAGTAGCAGCATGATCCTAATAAATGATATTCTGATAAAGCGAATCCAGAATTTTTGCATCTTTTGTATATGCTGTAATATGACCAAACAGATTGACCTTAAAGTGTCTAGTTTTTATTTTCTTGACAAAAAACATAGTTACACATCGATGTTATTTCATTGTCTCGTCTTGCTGGCTTTTCTGTTCGTGTCCAACTCTTCAGATCAGTTTTTCTAAGGAGTTAGATATATTTTGCCATCTCCTTATTTCTGAAATCAAAGGCGACCTACTTCCGGCTGATGGAATCTTGATACAAGGGAATGACCTGAAGATTGACGAAAGTTCCTTGACGGGGGAATCTGACCATGTACGGAAATCAGCAGACAAGGACCCCATGCTGCTCTCTGGTGGGTGCAGGGTCTACAGCCCATTTCACACCATCTTAGAGTCTTAAGGAGGTGTTTAATTTTTTTTGGTTTGGTACCTTTAACATACTGCTGAGGCCATAGATGTATGCATGGTTCGAAACGCAGACTTGCAATTCTGAGAATGTAGATGATGATGCCTCGCTCAACATAGACTAAAATGTTCTTCTGCAAATGTGGGTGTAGACAGGATCTCGGAGGCTGGTGTTCATGTACAACCTTCCCTGTGACTTCCATTGACTGCCACCTCCACAGGCACCCATGTGATGGAAGGCTCAGGACGAGTGCTGGTCACAGCCGTAGGAGTCAATTCCCAGACAGGAATCATCTTCACGCTGCTAGGTGCTGGTGGTGAGGAGGAGGAGAAAAAGGAGAAAAAAGGTATGTTCTCTTTGTATTTAGCTTTATGGCTGGTAGAATCACAGCTTTTCACCTATACGTAGGATGGCATCACAGTGCTTAGCACCATTACCTCACATCTCTGGGACCAGGGTCCATCTCTGTCATGGATCCATGTGTGTGGCGTTTGCATGTTCTCCCTGTGTCATACTGGGGTTTCCTCTGGGTACTATGGTTAACCCTCTCAGTCACAAAACATGCTGAGGCTAATTGGAGTACCAAATTTCCCCTTATGGGTGCCTATGTGCGGTTAATAGTGTGTGAGTGAATGGTGCGTGAGTGAATGATGTGTGAGTGAATTATGTGTGAGTGAATCGTGTGTGAGTGTGCTCTGGGATGGGTTGGTGCCCCACCCTGGGTTGTTCCCTGCCTGGTGCACATATCATCTGGGGAGGCTCTGGACCCGCTTAACTCTGAATAGGACAAACAGGCACAGAAAAATGGATGGACGGCTTTGCTGCTGAGATTCTTTACATACTGATGAGAGGATTCCATTCATTGTCTACTTTGGTGGACAATGGCTGTTTCTTTGTCATATTGTAATATTAGTCTAAGGTGATATTCGGTTAACTGTGTGTTTTATTTACTTTAGTCAGTGAGAGTATATTCCCTATTCTCTATTTTATCTATACTTGTATTTTAGTTTTTTTGCTTAGAACTGAATTCCTGGTATAAGTAATCACTTACTTGTCCTATCCACATGTTTTGAACACAAATTAGTGGTTGAACACTTTTGTTTAGAAATATTGATGGATTAGCAATGCCTGACTAAACTGTAAACTAAAATAAACACTGGTTTAAGGATATTCGTACCTGTCAAGTGTCATAAGAGGTGTCAATGATTCATTGTGGATCATCTCTTATGTTGATGATAATAACATGCTGCCAAAGGTTTGACTAATGACTGATAAAATAATTATGTTTCTTAATGTACTGGAAGATTATGAATATTATTTAGTTTCAATGAACCATTTACATATAAGGATACTAAAATCTGCTTATATATAATCTGTTTATACTTGGCACAAAATTAAAGATTATTATTATGAATAAAATAGAAATAATTTGATCTAAATTACAATTACATCTTAAGCCATACATTGCCTCTTTTTTGTCAGTTTTGCTGAATGTCTGTTGTGCTGGTCCTGAGGCATGATGATGGTGTACCAAAATGGCTAGAAATGAATGCTAAATCACATTTCATACCATTACATACTGTTTGTACTGTTCATGTTTGATTGGTTCCATTGCAATGAGTGAGCGTCTCCATTCTTCCAGGTTCCTTTGTTTGATGCAACTGATGGGACAAGTTTTAATGCTAATTGGTTCTTTGGTGTGAAGCAATGCAAGGAACAACCTTCTATACTGATTGGCTCCACCGTGAGGTTCATTGCAATAAATGGGCTTCTGCCATTTTGTTTCATTGTTTGATACAATATGAGGAGCAAGCTTCAGTGCTGATTGGTTCTTCGGTGTGACGCAGTGAAAGGAACAGGTTTCTGTGCTAATTTATCCTGCTTCAGGGGGTAGTGCTTGTATGCTAATGGACAGTCACATTTACATAAACACAAATGCACCATCATGGGGTTATCTGGCAACAGTTCCACAGCAAAGGCATTTCAGCAGAAATAAAATAAGATAGTGATACTTCGTTAATCCCTGTGGGGAAATTCCGTTTTTTTCTTTGCCCCACCTGGCTTCCCGTGTAGATGAGAGCAGGCTTGGGGGGTGACAGAAAGGGGCAGCCACCCTGCGGCACCCAGGCAGTGGGTTAAGGGCCTTACTCAAGGGCCCACAGAGATGTGACTATGCAAACTATTTTATACCTTTACAATGATTTTATGCATGATGCTGTGTGACCCTTTACACTGTTACACAATGGTATAGTGGTATTTAAATTTCAAACAATGCATGTCCTACATTCCTCAGTCCATGCATTTCCACTGGTTGTTGTTCCTAAACATCGTTCTAAAAAAATGTAATACTTATCAAACACCAGTAACATCACGGCTAAATGTATATCCTGATGAAATATGAAATGTTTGGATATGGTATTCTTGGTTGGGATAGAGCTGTCCTCAGTTTGAATCCCCCTGTCCAGGTACCTTAAATCAGGTTCACACAGCCCAGTGAGAGTCCTCATCGCTCACTGCATTATTTTAGCTCTTCCAGTGGGAGATCATATACAACACAGTCTTCATGTCTCAGTTTTCTCAACCTTGCTATTTTTGTTGTCTTTCCTCTCTCCCATTTCACTTCCTTTCATTTTTGTACCTATTATTACCTACCAGGCTGCTTCTGTGCCTCATCCTCTTGTACATAAGACTCCCCCATCTTCCAGTTCCCTAAATGAGTATGAATCTGTAACTGTACAACAGCTAGATCTTACTTTGTGGTTGTGTGTGTTTGTCTCTGTGTATATACACTGTAAGTATACATAAAGTGAGAATCTCATCAGTAAATTAAAGGGGGAAATATTGTTCTGTAAGCACGCCTACATATCAGGCTATAACAATACTTATATATAATTTACTTATTATGGGGACGAAATGAAACGCTAAGCAGTGACATAATAGTTGCATGTAGTACAGTACTTATCAATACAGTTTCGGGCGCCCCCCCCCTCCCCTTCCCCCACCAGAATGTTTTGTTCCAACCCACACTGCTTTCAACCTGCTACATGCATCATTAGCCTATTAAGGACCATATGAGCCTCATTAAGGTAGGGTTGGAATGAAAACATTCTGGTTGGGGGGGTTATTGAGAACCACAGCTGAGGAAGAGAATATCATACGTGGTCAACTGCAAAGTGCTTCTAAAGGTGAAGATGAAACACAGCTGAAGGTGTTAAATGGAAGAGTCAGTGGCATAACAGAGGGTTTGATATTAGGGGAGCAGAGCTTAATAAGTTAAATACAAAGGTCTGTTTACTGGGGGGTGAAGGAAGCCAAATGAAATATAGGGAGAGGGACTTCTGTATTTCTTTGAAGACCTATTATGTGATGCTGATGAGCACTGCGTAAAACAGCACCGTGTACTGATGAGCACTGCGTAAAACAGCACTGTGTACTGATGAGCACTGCGTAAAACAGCACCGTGTACCGATGAGCACTGCGTAAAACAGCACCCTGTACTGATGAGCACTGCGTAAAACAGAAACAGAATTTTGAAATTTAAATTCTTTCCACTGTTGCGGCAGCAGTATTGGCCCTCAAAAAAAAAAAACTAACATAAATATAGTATCTACAAATATATACTTTTCAGTAGTGACCCTCCATTCGGTCAGTGTCCTAGCGATCATTAACTATATAAACGGTTTTCCTGAGAAAAGCCCAGGTGGTATGGCTGGTTCCTGGGGGGGACGGGGGGTGGTCAGTATATGCTATAGCCCCCACTGCTTTTCCTCTTGCTCCTCTAGCTTTCCTCTTTATTTCAGGAGCCTCACATTAATTGAGTATTACCCTCACATTGATTGAGTATTACCCTCACATTGATTGAGTATTACCCTCACATTGATTGTCTTAAACGTTATACTGATTTTTGCTGGTACTTACAGTACAGCCGTACATCAATCATACATGTACTTTTTCACATTTGATGTCACCATGATGTCTCTGTGACGGATGTTCTTGCGTCCGACCTTCTTATTTTATTCTGCTGTAAAAATCATGTGTCCGTGTCTCATGTGTCTTCATTCCAGGTAAAATGCAAGATGGCAACATGGAGAACAACCAAACCAAAGGTATTGATCTACTTATTTGTTTTATTGCAATGCTTTCCTCTCTTTGTTTTTCTTGGCTGGAGCTGTAACCTATCGTGCAGAGTCAGCACAAAGTAACTGCTGTGACCTTTGACCTCTTAACTTGAATGGACTCCTTTGGGTCATCTGGGCCGTGCCACACTCTTATCTTGCATGCTTATGCCTCTCTCTGATGCCACTGACTTTGGGTCTTGGAACACTGACACACTTTATCGATTTATTTCTACTCGCGTGTAGTGGAACATGCCTCCGTAAGTCATATCACATTACAATGGGTGTCGGATATTTTGTCATAATACACATCATTAGGCATTGAAAACACATGCTGTGATTGCTGATAATTCTCCAAGTTTTATATCAGAACTCTACTCCTTGATTAAAGGGTGCAAATACTGTGGAAACATCAGCTGAATCAATAGTAGCTGCAGCATAGTCTCTGCTGGGTGAAGACTGAGCTAATTACTTTGTGTGGGATTCACGGAACCCTTTGAAGAGGCTCAGGGCCTTTGAGGAATTCAGAGAACCAATTGTTCCCTTGAAACGTCTTTGAAAGAAAATCCCCAATGTAATGAGAAAAGTACTGGGTTTGAGGCGAGAATTAACAGAGTCAAAATCGAAAACTGAAGAGCAGAAAGAAGACCTAAGTCTAGTATTTGCCTATGGGGACAAGTATCCTTGGATACAGGTGAAACTAAAGGATTTCCATGTGAACCCTGTAGACAGAGGAGGCCCTTTGTAGTCAGGAGTTACTGTAGCATGGAGGAAGTGGGAATGGTCATCCCTGTATTAAAAGCATGCAATCTCAATTCTGCTGTTAACGAAAAGCCATTTATACATGGTAGCCTTGGCCCTTGGCCTTGGCTTAGGATTTAAATTATTTTGAGTTGTTTGAAAGAATAGCTTTTGATGCCCCTGACAGTTAATTTAACACTGGTAAATTTCACAAAAGTTTAGAAATCTGAAACATATATGACGAACATTTATGGTGTTTTGTTTGTTCATATCACAGTGGCAAATCTGACAACAAAAGCTTACATTATCAGATTGGTAACTCTTTACTTGATGGGACATAAATACATAGTATTAGCTCTCAGCTACTAGAGATAAAAGATGCTAAAAAAACAAGAGTTCAGTATTTCGCTTGCGTTATTCATGACTTGTTCCTTCAGTAGTTCCTTCAGTAGTTCACAAATATTTAAAAGATATAGTAACAAATATAGCAACTGCTTTGGATAAATGATGCCACAGAATTCATTAATGTCGAACAAACACAAGATATGTATTTAACCTGTGTTATTTATGATGTGATTCTTCAGTAGTACCTTCATTAGCTCACAAATATTTGCAGAATTAGCAAACATAGTAACAAAAATATTAACTGCTTCAGATAAACACGAGATCAGTATGTAACTAAGACTTAGTTTGTGGTTCATCAGTACATAGGCAATATCATAATACTGTATTATTTCTGCCCTTTCCAGTAAATTGTCACCATCCTAGGTATTACTTAAAAACTAAGGCTCAGACAAGTTTTGTAACATTAACAAGCAGCTTTCCAGGCTTCTGCATCAAAAGGAAAAGTACTTTAACTGTTAGTCTTTTGTCCTTAAAGTGACAGTGTGAGCAGGTTGCCATGGTTACACTTTTGTTTCGGTCCAGTGATTACCTAAACAAAAATAAAATTCCGTGATCTGCTTTTAACTGGCAGGTGACATAATCACCGGTTGTGGGTAGTGAAAAACAATGAAACTGATATGTACATATTTAGATATGGAAATGGCTTGTTAGGAATCGCACATTTTTATGTCGTAGGAGGTTTCCATTATTCACTACAGCTGGCCTGCACATTTTCTACAGTAAATTTTGTACTGTAATATAATTCAAATGCTCACACTCTAAAGGAATTTCAGAGTAGGAGTGTGGATTTTGTCGGGGATACAAGATAAATGGGGCATGTGTCTCCATTGATGTTTTAAGAGTGATGGATTTTATGTGTGTGCATTTAGAATGTAGCCACTTCACATGACAGTTACCAGATCTGTATTTTCATCTACCGTTATTTTTTATACTTATGTCGAAAATATACATTTTTGTAATTCCTTTCATTAAACAACCAATAGAATTGGATCAGGAATAATGGAATAAAAGTACATTCCTGTAGATAACAATTGTATTTTCTCACTTTTGGCAGTCATTTGAACTTTAAACATTTCTGAGAAAACGAACAATTGTATTTTGGTCAAACTTTTAAGGTTTTGCCAGTTGTGCCTTTTTAAAACCTTTTCATGATGGCTGCTTCTCAGTCATCTTGCGTCTATTTTTATAAATCACTAAGTTACATAACTGCACAAATTGCATGGGGTTTCAAGGCCCTTTACATTAAGAACAGATCAGAGACATAACAGGTTCTCCTGCCATATTTTGGAACTTTCAGCCAAGAAGCAGGATGGTGCTGCAGCGATGGAAATGCAGCCGCTGAAGAGCGCAGAGGGCGAGGATGCAGACGAGAAAGAGAGGAAGAAGACCAGTGTGTCGAAGAAAGAGAAATCTGTCCTTCAGGGCAAACTGACCAAGCTGGCTGTCCAGATCGGCAAAGCAGGTATTGTACAAAATCGCCGTAATTAATATATTCATCTACATATTGCAGTCTCAAAGCCAGAAAAGCTCTTTTTATGCGCCCAGCGTTAAATCACATCTAAATTTTAATACCAACCGATGTGTTAAATCTGCCGTCTCCGAGCTCTAATTTTTCATTGAATGTATGTGTGATTGATCAGTTGCTCGTTTATAGAGCGTTAAATGTATTTAGTGAATAGACTTCTGTCCTTGACAGCTGCTGGTGCTGCTGTAGGCAAAATTACACAAGGATCCACTACCTGCCCAGGTATAAAGTAAAGCAGTATCACAGACAGCGTGCCTGCCATTTGTCTTCCACAGGTCTGGTGATGTCAGCCATCACAGTTATCATTTTGGTGCTCTACTTTGCCATCGATAACTTTGTCGTTGCGAAGAAGCCATGGATGCCGGAATGTACACCTGTTTACGTCCAGTATTTTGTCAAGTTTTTTATCATTGGGGTTACTGTCCTGGTTGTAGCTGTTCCTGAGGGTCTTCCTTTGGCGGTTACTATTTCTCTGGCCTACTCTGTCAAGGTATGACCGCCGAATGCGACTTGTCTCGCCAACCGGGGGCTTTGAGTTTTGTAGGTCGTGTATTCTCAGTGCGTCTTTACCTAATGGATGGACGATATGTCGTTTCTTGTGAACAGAAAATGATGAAAGATAACAACCTAGTGCGGCATCTTGATGCCTGCGAGACGATGGGCAATGCCACTGCCATCTGCTCGGACAAAACGGGCACGCTCACTACCAACAGGATGACTGTAGTGCAAGCCTATGTGGGAGATATTTACTACAAGGAGGTCCCTGACCCAGATGCCCTGCCATCCAAAACCCTGGAAATGCTGGTCAACGCCATTGCCGTTAACAGTGCCTACACCACCAAGATACTGGTAAATACGTTCTGCCATGAATAAATGAATTTTTTTTAATTCCTTCATTATCTCACTGTCAAAAAAGCTCATAGTCCTTATAACAACCAGAATATATGAAGACAAAAAAACCCCACTAAACTCTTGTCTATAGGTTTGGGTTGGATACCTCAGAGTTTAACAGTGTTCCCCAATAAAAGCCTGAAGCCATGAATGCTGGAACAAAAATGAACCAGCTAATTCCAACCACCATCCCATGATGTATTGTGTATTAAGCTGTACATTAATTAAACCTTTCCCTTTTAGAATCACATTATAAATCAATATGTATGCATTTCAAATTAGTAGGGGGCCCAAAGCACAGTATTTTAAAATAGAAACAACCAAAGGTACTAAAAGTTAATTAAAACACACTTAAAGAGTGCATACCGTGGGACATGTCCTAAATTCTGTTCTTTATGGTGAAGGCATATTTTTTCCCAATTTAGAGAAGTACGTCTTTGGATGCCTGAAAAGGATTCGGGAATCTATTTATATTTCAGTGGATGTTTGATATTGGCCTCAGCGCTTAACAGTTTGGACTGTGGAAAGAAACCCATCACTTTTTGGTTCTATGCGATTGCGGTTCTTCAAAAGAAGAGCCTCAGTCTGAGTGTGGGGCGGGTGAGCAAAGTGCAAAAATACTTTAGATGGCAAGACAGGCCCTCATTTCAGACAGCTGCATGACCTTAGCAATCACAACCTGACTCGGAATTTTATTGGAACTCTCCCTATAGGATGAGGACATGAATACTTCTTTCAGACTGGAGCTTGTTTGGTACGAGTTGGCAGCAGTTCAATCAAGAGCCGTATGCATCTCTCAGCTGTGGCCTTGAGGCTGATAGCCGGCTCTGTGGAAGCAGTCCTGGCTAATGCAGGATCATCAATGGAAAGATTAAATCCCGTTATCATCTAGGGAGGCGGAATGCCCTGTTTACCTGTGCCACATAAATGCAGCAGGGATAAGGAAAACGTTAAAGATTTTTAAAAGCATATTCCGCTGCCATTATTTTCTGGGTTTCATAAAGGGATGGCATTTTAATGTGCATCATTGTGCAAAATGGGCCATCTAACCCAATTTATGGGCAGGATACGTCTCAGGGCAGTCAAAGCAAAAACATCATCACCCCACACAAATGTCACCCCGTCAACACTGGGGAACCAATAACGTGAGCATGCTACACTTGAGAGTGAAGTCACACAAGGTTAAAAAATCCATTAGAGAGGGAAAAGAAGTGTAGTTTCGTGTCTCTCAAAGTAGTAGGCTGTAAATATGTCTTGTGAATTTGCAGTGGCTGTCTTGGGGTAATTAGCAATCAATTACATGAAAAGAAATGGATGGAAGATTTCAGCTAAGTGCCTGATTATGTTCTGGCGTAGATTAGCAATTTCTTCGATTTATATAACCTCTTGAATCTAACTGTGCCAAAAATTACCATTTTTTTTTTACATAGTATCCCAACAGTCAGCATTAAAAAGAAATGCTTTGGATATGCTAAAGTACAGCGAGAAATATGAGAAAAATACTGCAATGTGTGAATATAAAACAGCGTACTTTGTTTCCATAGCCTGTGATGATAGCTGGCTAGCTAGATAGAGATTACATTAATGTCACACAGAGAACGTGAAGATATTACAGTACTTTCCAGGAGCGTTACATGTATGACAGCAGTGCATGCAGACGTCCTGGGACCTCCTGTGTTTCTGTCCACTGGCTGTGACACACCCCTTAGCAATAAAGCCATATGACTTGTACTGATTCTGGCCAGAAGCATGCTGAGTCTGCATACTGTGCCGAGGACATAAAGGTTCATAAGCCTTACAATGGCCAGTCTGTTCTGTGCGGTATTCATACCAAGTACTTTTTAGGTTTAGCAAACTGGAATGATTTTTCTTAAAAAGAATGTCTCACGACATCAGCAATGATCCCAGCAAAGGACCTTAATGATCTGAGTGTACCTGTAAGCAACAAAAATAAGTCTCGATAGCACAGACCAGAATAGCCTAGATTTAAAGTAAAACCATGCATAAATACAAGGCGGCGGCAGCAGTAACATTCCCAGTTATGAAATGGAATAATGCTTTTAATTTGCAGGTCTACAACAATAGTTTTAAGGTGCTCTCCAGTTAGTATAGTGAGTGTATTATGGTGGCCACTCGATGCCAGCGCCATGCTTTTTCATACACACTCACTTACGAGTAAGGTTAGGGGTCCCATGGCGGCCTAGAAAATCCATTTCATTTTTGATGATGCACTTCTATTGAAACTAGAAAAAAGGACTGAGTCACTGGGGTATAAATAGCACAGCCCCCCCCCTGCGATGGCACTAGAAGTTGGGAGGGCCCTCTGAAGAGACATGGCGACAACCTTTCGTCTCCCTCTTTGAAAGCGGACGGCCCTTTTATTATAAACGCCGTCATGTCAGCAGTGAGCCGTCGATAGCGCCCAGAGTTCCCAGCCGGTGGCTCTCAGTTCTCCTGTCTGCGCCGGAGGCAAATTAAAGAGTTAATGCGGAAACGACCTTTCTGGGGACGCAGTCGGGGCCTCGGGTGGCCCGCGGCTTCAGGAATGTGGAATGAGGGCTCTTGCGGTGGGGGGGGGGCGCACGTCGAGGAACAGATTTCGGTCATGAGGAGAGCGAGCTGTGGAGGAAGTGCCGGTGCCAGGCCGCTCCCTGCCATATGCTGTGCCGTGGCAGCGTGAGCGTCGACCAGTGAGAGGGCAGCTGCTCGACTGCGTCGCCCCCACGTGGCACTGCGCACGGGCGGCTTCCGAGGAGGCCCAGGATGCGACGGGGACCTGCAGCTCCTTTTCTGATTACGTCTGCAGCTAGGATTACGGTCCACATTTCGTGTTACTCGTACACACCCAGCTCTGTGTTTTATGGGTTCTTTTGTGGCTTGTATACTGAAAAACATCTCCCCCGATATCCAGTGCATTGTCTCAACGCTGTTAAAATACACGCATAATATTTTTTCTATAATAAAGCAATGATGGCAACTTCCTTTGGTAACATCATTGCTGGACAGAACAGAAAACCAGCAGTAGAAGTACAGAAACTATCCCTCAAACACAAATACCTGTAGCCTGTGTTAATACCAAAACGTGTAGAGGTTATAGTAGTAAGATTTAATGCATTTAGCATCATATGAAGAAATACCTGTAGATACTGTTTGTAACCATGGAGGGGCTCAAATCATTAGTTGTTACTTGCTTCATCAGGTATGGGCTTCTGGCCCTGGTTCTACTTGGTGTTAGAGATGTGACTCAGTGAGGACCTGAGCAGGCAGTGGCAAAGTACCAAAGGCTAAGCCACTGACTCCAGACGCATTAGATCAGATACACTGGATTCCATAGATACAAAGACAGCAGACAGCAGCACTGCAGCAAAGGGAAGCATCAGTGCCCCTCAAAAACGCTGTAGGATACAATCTACATTTTCTGCCATTTCCTGAAACGGGGGGACAAGCAAGAAGTAATG
The DNA here is from genome assembly GCA_019775955.2 of Pollimyrus isidori. Lineage (NCBI taxonomy): Eukaryota > Metazoa > Chordata > Actinopteri > Osteoglossiformes > Mormyridae > Pollimyrus > Pollimyrus isidori. The sequence goes on from JABFDZ020000109.1 coordinate 28,680,430, forward strand.
AGCAGGCGGACTGCTGTCGTGTGTCCTTGATAGTTCTGTGCAGCGCCGGCTGAAGCCCATGTGGCGGCCCAGGCAAGCTTCAGCAAAACCGCGGCATGGGAAGCATAACTGGCTTAGCCTTTAATTGGCGATATAGCTCAATAACTCAAGCCAATGGGTAGCTATAATCCAAATAACTAGGCATGGTAAGCAGAGAGAGCACACCATACTCACCAGCATACTTGTAGCATACTACAAGTTAGAGTCCAGTGGGAGAAACTGGTAGGTCACCAACAGAAAGACGTTAAAAAACATCTCAAGATATCACAAGCTGATCTACAATGTTAGGTTCAGCAAGGCCACCTATTGGCCCTCCCCAAGAATGGATTAGTTGCATTTCTTCATACTGCGGGTCCAGAGACCTGGGCATCATAACTACATATAGATGGTAGAGCCTTACATAACAGTAGCTGTTTTGCATGCTGTAAGAGTCTCTGCTCTTTTCTGTAATTTACACATGTTCTTCACTTTTAGAAATGGGGTGTTAGGAACACAGGGTCCATCCCCTATATATCAATTGTATTTCAACAATTGCTGCCCATCGTGAATCTCCAGAATTCTGATCCAGCTCCACTTACTTTGGTCAGAAAATGGATGGCAGTGCACAGATTTAGGTGTTGGCCAGAACGATCCTACATGCCTTAGAGAAAATGGCCATTGTCTAGGCCAGTGGTTCTCTGCTGTTTTTTATCCAAGGACCACCTGTGTCCAGGAAAATATGCTTGGTCCCCCCGGACACCGGTTACGATATCGCTTCTTTGGTATGCATTCTGCCACGATGGCAGCTTGTTATTTCCCATAACGTTCAAGTTCAAGTCACTTTCTGTTGTTAATCAGAACTTTATCCCTGTCTTGCACTCTTGCACTTTCAGAATACAGAAGATTAAATTAACAAACAATAAATTTGATATCCTGATTGAAAATAGATGAAAACAACTGCAAATGTATATACTAACTGTGAGAGCTTTTATGATTATGAACAATAGAGATATAAATTGACAATTATGCATTCAGTGAACAGAAGTGTTATTTTTTGGGTACACAAACAAATTCCACTTAAAGTAGAATTAAAATACGTTGTTTAAATCCATCAAAAGAGCAGAGCATTTTTTTTAAAAAACTCACAGCATCATATAAAAATATTTTGATTTAAAAATCGGATTCAATACAGTTAGACTTAGCATTATCATCGTTATTGAAATTCTAAATCAATTGATTTAGAGAGAGGGGTAATATGGTGTCTGAATGGGCAGCACAGTTGCCTCACACCTCCAGAGGTGAGAATTTGAATCCCAGGTCCATTCTTTGTGTGGATTTTATACACCAATAAGCCAAACATGAAAACCACCTGCCTAACAGTGTGCAGGTCCACCTTGTGCTGCCAAAGCAGCTATGACCTGCCACCGAGACGTTAGCAGCAGATCCTTTAAGTCCCGTAAGTTGCGAGGTGGTGCCCCTATGGATGGGACTTGGCTGTCCAGCACATACCACAGATGCTGAGTCTGAGGAATTTGGAGGCCACGTAATCAGCTCTTTTTCATGTTTCTCAAAACATTTCTGAACAATTTTTGCAGTGTGGCAGGGCACGTTATCTTCCTGAAAGAGGTCACTGCCATTGGGGAATACCACTGCCACAAAGGGTGGTACTTGGTCTCCAGCAATGTTTAGATAGGCGGTATGTGTCAAAGTAACATCCGCATGAATGCCAGGACCCAAGGTTTCCCAGCGGAACATTGCCCAGAATATCACACTGCTTCCGTTGGCTTGCCTCTTTCCCATAGTGCATCCTGCTGCCATCTCTTCCTCAGGTAAACGACGCAGAAGCGCCCGGCCATCCCACATGATGTAACAGAAAATGTGACTCATCATACCAGGCCACCTTCTTCCATTGCTGCATGGTACAGTTCTGATGCTCACGCGCCCATTGTAGGCGCTTTTGGTGATGGACGGTCTGCAGCTATGCAGCCCTACGCTCAGAAAGCTGTGACGCACTGTGTCTTCGGACACCTTTCCATCAGAGCCAGCATTAACCCTTTTCAGCGATTTGTGCTACAGTAGCTCTGCTGTGACATTAGACCAGACAGATTAGCCTTCGTTCCCCAAGCGTATCAATGAGCCTGGGGTACTCGTGACCTCTTCGGCGGGTCACTGGTTGGTCTTCCTTGGACCACTTTTGGTAGGTACTGACCTCTGCATACTAGAACCACCCCATAAGACCTGTCGTTTTAGAGAAGCTGTCGTCTAGCCATCACAATTTGATCCTTCTCAAAGTCGCTGAGATCCTCATGCTTGCCCATTTTTCCTCCTTGAACACATCATCTTCAAGGACTGACTGACTGTGCACTTGCTTAATATACAATGTTATTCACTTCACCTGCAAATGGTTTTAATGTTATGGCTGATTGGTGTATGTTATATGGGATTTTGGGTATTCTCATTCCTTCTGACATTGCACAGACAGGCAATTCAGCTAATTAGTATCTTTCATTTGTGTGTAACGTGTGCTTTTGTGTCCCCAGCAATGGGGCGGCATTTCATATAGGGTGTGGAAGATAAGAATGACCCCATATTGATATGGTTATTTTCAACATAATATAATTTGAGGAAATTATACTGAAGTTACATGGAACAGAGGGCTATTTATGTCCTTCCATTCATGTTACATCTCTTTCTTTGTTTTGCCTGTGAAATCAGTGGAAAATACCATTCCAGTTTTGTGGTTAACGTCCAGCAATCGATTTCTTAAAGTCACAACACAATGATATTTTTATTGAATGACATGGTCCCTCTAATGTCCGTCTATTCCCCTAAACACAGCGATTCCTGAGGTCTCGTGGCCTATAGTGTTATCGCAGTTAAATAGGAAGCTGGCAGCTCTTCAGAGGGAAACCGGTGTTTGGTAAGGAATAGTCAATTAATCGTTCACAAATGCATCGTGCATCTGTCCATGTTCCTGCAGCTCCCCGACAAGGAAGGTGGCCTACCTAAGCAGGTGGGCAATAAGACCGAATGTGCCCTTCTGGGCTTCGTCCTAGAACTGAAGCGTGACTATCAACCGATCCGTAACATGATCCCAGAGGAGAAGCTCTACAAGGTCTACACCTTTAACTCCGTCAGAAAGTCCATGAGCACCGTCGTTAAGATGCCTGGCGGAGGCTTCAGGATGTTCAGCAAAGGAGCATCAGAGATCGTGCTGAAAAAGTGAGTCTGCGTGAGTGCGGCGTTGAAGAGCTACTTCCAAAATTCACTCAGACCACCGGATACGCTTTCCAGAACATTTCTGTGGACTTTGGAGTGAGTTTTAGAAATTTAACCAAAGTTCTTCTTTGGATTGACTGAGTTGTGGTTCCCAAAACAGTGACATATGGTAAAGGCATCTTGACTCCAGACAGTCATTGGCTGTCTCATCTCGAAAACAACAAAAAAAATAGACTAAACGAGTGTTGGAAATTTCCACTTTAATTTTATTTTGAATCAGCGAGCCCCTGCTATGTTTAGAAAACATTCCAGGTAGCCATTACTATGTTTCAGAATATCGATTTGTGGATCAGCACTGTGTTTGAGAACAAGATATCCTCTGAACATTTGGATAAAGCTAAGCCCTGTGTTGAACGGAATTCCTTCCCCTCTGCTCTCATTTGCACCTATAGGTGTGCTCACGTCCTGAATGGGGCGGGGGAGCCGCGTGTCTTCCGCCCACGGGATCGGGATGAGCTGGTGAAGAAGGTGATCGAGCCCATGGCCTGTGATGGGCTGAGGACCATCTGTGTGGCATACCGTGACTTCCCCGCAGATCCTGAGCCTGAGTGGGATGACGAAAACAATATTGTCACCAACCTGACCGCCATCTGTGTGGTTGGGATTGAGGATCCAGTTAGACCAGAGGTATGGTCATCGCAGATGAGTTAATCAGACAGCAAGTAGCTTTAACAAAATGAAGCAATGACATTTCAGAGTACACTCTTTAAAATGCAAGGAGTCTCACTAAATTTCCAAAAGGCGGTGTCTCTCAGTTCAATGAATGTTGCAAATATAACTTTAATGCCATCTGCTACGGTTCTGATTTCCTCAGTATGGGAATCATGTGAAAATCTTGTGAAAACACTGATTAATTTTCATACTATATATAGGTATGCTATATCTTAATAACAAACATATGTTTAAGCCAGATAATACTATCAAATCAAGTCTTATTCCCTATTGTATCCTAAATCTATGCCATGTTGACATGAAATCCAATATTTTTTGAATAAAGCAGATACATATATAATTCAGCATCTTTATGTTAAAAAAAGAAGTTGTACATTATAAAGAGTTTGCCATAACAGAGCCCCTTGGAAAATGAGGTTGTTTCACAGTGTGTCCCAAGAAGCTTGTCTGCCCCAATATAACAATTAGAACCTTGTCTGAATTATTCAGTCCAGCTCCTCTTATCTCTCCAATTCCTTCCCTCCGTTCCTTTCAGCCTCCAAGGCTGCTGCCTCTGTGTAGCTGTCAGCACGAAAACAATTCCCACAACAAAGCAATGAATCACATGCAATTTTTTTTTATTGACAGACTACCCACTGACCATAGGAAGGCTGCATCTCCATTCAAAGTGTTATATATATTATTCAGGTCCCCACAAAGATTCATGAATGTAATCAAAGAAGTAAAAATGCCAGAAGTCTTGTATTTAGTTTGGATACTTATGGTTAAGGTGAGGGCTGGGTGGAGGTTAAGGTTGTCATGTTGGGATTAGAGTTTTCCCCATAGAAATGAAGGGAGAGTCACAACAAAGATATAGTTACAAACCTGTGTAAGATAAGATAGGATAGGATAGAACAGACCTGACAGGACAGGATAGGAGAGGACAAGGCAAGACAAGACAACACCTGAGCACACCAGAAAGAGGAGACACCATTGATGACTATGCAAACTTCGACTAAAAACACATAAAATGACCAACACATAAATCAAATACTGTATCCTGTCCTCCCCGTGCAGGTCCCTGATGCCATCCGGAAGTGCCAACGTGCGGGTATCACAGTGCGCATGGTAACCGGGGACAACATCAATACTGCCCGTGCCATTGCCATTAAATGTGGTATCATTCAGCCGGGTGAGGACTTTCTGTGCATCGATGGGAAGGAGTTCAACAGGAGGATCCGCAATTCGAAAGGAGAGGTACCTCCCAAGGCAGCATGTGACATGTAGTCTTTCCTTTAACCTAACAAACCTTAATTCAGTCTCACACAAAGCTCTCTTATTCTGTCTTGCAATAACTATCCAGAAACTGGCCTGACTAAATTCAGTTTAGCAAACTCAAGCCGCATTGGGTGGCATTATAGGAAACCCTGATGTCTCATACTTCCTAGATTCAAATCCGTCCCTCTCTTCATGTTTGGAGATTGAATGTTTTCCCTTTTTCCTGTGGGGTTCTTTCCACAGCCCAGAGACATGCGGTTATGTGAATTGGTGTTCTCTAAATTGCCTCTAATGTTTGTGTGCCTGGCGAGGAATTGGCATTCTTCCTTGCCTAGTGCTCTATACACACCTGGGAGAGGTTCCAGGTCCTTTCCCCAGCAATTCTGTTCTGTTCATTGCTGACGCTGGGTTGTTGATCTGGTGGTAAAACCATGTTGGATAAAATAAGATATACAGGGACACTTCATTTCAGTTGGTAGGCGACTTTGCTTCCGCTTGAAAAAGAAATATTCTGTGTTATTTCATATACATATATGATTTAGTTTTTGTGTGAAATTTGTTGCTATATTGTCATACCCGCGCCATTTTTAATGGCAAGTTCCTGAAATTGAACTGCGTTTTTGATTTTAACATTCTGTTGGGTTTCCATCGTAGGTAGAACAAGAGCGCATCGATAAAATCTGGCCACGGTTAAGGGTTCTGGCGAGGTCTTCTCCTACCGACAAGCACACTTTGGTTAAGGGTAGGGCTTACCTGGGTTGTTCCCCTGTTTTGTGGATGAATTGGAATGTTTTTAAATACGATTATATGTGGCATGGATATGATATGGAGAGATGCAGGTTTTGAACTGCAGAAATAAATGTTGTGTATTTATCGCATTAGCGATTATGAATGATGGATGTCATTGCCATCCATGTGATTGATTAGCATAACTTTGCCTAATTCTCTTTTGATTTAACAGCATGTTTCTGTAAGATTGGTATTTGTGGTTTACCCTGATCGATGGTACAGCGATACCCTGGTGTCTGCAGGAATCATCGACAGCACACTGGTGGACCAAAGGCAGGTGGTGGCAGTAACGGGCGATGGGACCAATGATGGACCAGCCTTGAAGAAAGCTGACGTGGGCTTTGCCATGGTGGGTAGCGAGTCTGTGCTAACGCAGCGTCCTCCACAGAAGATACATTTCATAGAAAATATTACGTTCTTTGACAGTATAAAAAGTCCCTTTCACGCCTCACTTTTTAAACAATGCTATTTATTGTACTGAATGCAAAACAATGCTATCTGGGGAGCTCTGGTACAGCGTCTATTATTGTAAGTCAGAAATTATGATTCTAACAAGTGACAAGAAAAAAAAACTTTGGGTCATTTAAAAAAAAAAAACATATGGAAAAATCACAGCCTTTATAGGACTCCATACACATAGCAATATACAAATTGGAAGAAAATGCATTATGCTTTTGGGCAGCAGGGTCCTACAGCTTTGTCCGTGAATAAAGTGCCAGATTGTATCCTGGACATTGTGACTATCTCCATATGGGGCCCCTTTGACATGGGTTCTCTTACTCTGCGCATTTTATATGCTTTCTTAACCAGCTCTCAAGCTTGATGTTCTTGGTAATGTGATGGACCAGGAGTGCCCCTTGCTGTCCATATTGGGTAAACAACATTTCAGATGATTAGCTCCATCAAAACTAAAGACTTTTTTTTTTCCTCCCCACTAAAAACAGAGGCAAAAATAAACTGTTCTGCACTAAAATAATCTTTTTCTGTTAGAGCTGAAAGGTGATAATTGAGAGGAGACACTGTGATTGTGCTGTATTTTTGGTGTAGCTCTTGTCTGTGCTTTCCCTGGGGAAAGATATAAACATTCAGACGCCTCATGGGAGAAAGATCCCCTGGGGTTTGTCTAAGGACATCATAAAAACTTTGACAATACTCTGACACAATATAAACCTTTGACTACGCACTGACACAATATAAACCTTTGACTACGCACTGACACAATATAAACCTTTGACTACACACTGACACAATATAAACCTTTGACTACACACTGACACAATATAAACCTTTGACTACGCACTGACACAATATAAACTTTTGACTACACACTGACACAATAAAAACCCTTATACAGATTGATGCTACATACTTACAACATCCCTATATTATGCAGTTTAGTCTCATCTGTATAATTTGATTTCAGAAGGAAAGTATATTATCTGTGTGCAGTTTTATCAACATTACTGGTTCTTGAAAGATTTATGAAGTATTCTTATTTGAATAATGTGTGTTAGGACTTTAGTGTGGTTGAAATGGCTGCTCTCTCTCCTTCCTGACAGGGAATTGCTGGTACAGATGTAGCCAAGGAGGCCTCTGATATCATCCTAACCGATGACAACTTCTCCAGCATAGTGAAGGCCGTGATGTGGGGGAGGAACGTGTACGACAGCATCTCCAAGTTCCTGCAGTTTCAGCTGACCGTAAACGTTGTGGCAGTGATTGTGGCTTTCACTGGGGCATGCATCACTCAGGTACATGTGCAGATCACGAAAAAGGGGGACACCAACAGTCACCGAATAACAATATTTGATAATTCTGTAAAAGATCTATTTTCTTTTTTACTAAAATGGTGATAAATGGTGAAAAATATGAGCTGAGGGAGTCACATGATGTGATGTTTGTGTCTGTTCTAGGACTCTCCGCTGAAGGCTGTTCAGATGCTGTGGGTGAACCTCATTATGGACACCTTTGCATCACTGGCACTGGCCACCGAACCACCAACAGAGGCCCTGTTGATGAGGAAGCCCTACGGTCGCAACAAGGCGCTCATCTCTAGTACAATGACGAAGAATATTTTGGGCCATGCCATCTACCAGCTCACTATCATATTTACACTACTTTTTATTGGTATGTATAGGAAGTGTGGAGTACACTATGCATGTGACTATATGCCAAGGCAGTTCTCAACATGAAAGTGTCCATTTTTATCCATACCAATATACACTCAACCAAAGGATTATTAGGAACACCTGTTCAATTTCTCATTTATGCAATTATCTAATCAACCAATCACATGGCAGTTGCTTCAATGCATTTAGGGCTGTGGTTCTGGTCAAGACAATCTCCTGAACTCCAAACTGAATGTCAGAATGGGAAAGAAAGGTGATTTAAGCAATTTTGAGCGT
>JABFDZ020000109.1:28690598-28705320 GCA_019775955.2 Pollimyrus isidori
GTGTTTGAGAACTGAGGTTCGACTGTGTGTGTGTGTGTGTGTGTGTGTGTGTATATATATATATATATATATATATATATATATATATATATATACACCAATGGCGGAGCCAGGAAATTTTCTGTGGGGTGGCCAGGATGATTATAAGATCATTTTGGGGTTGGCATAAATTAGAACTATATTTATGTGCATGGATGGCTGTGGTCAGACCAGGGGGGGCCAAAAGGGTGGCCGGGGTTTGGCGGAGGGTGGCCACAGCCCCCCCCGGCCACCCCCTGCCTCCGCGTCTGATATACACACACACATAGGCGTACAATGAATGAACGAGTGAATCAATGAATGACTAAATGAAGAAACAGATTTTTCCAGCCTGTATGCTTATTTTGACCACAAGGACAAGCCCTTGTTCACAAAACTGCAGATGTGACATTGGCGACAAACAGGAGATGCCAAACTGCCACAGTTCTCTCTTGTTCCTGAGCTTCTTTCCATTACTGCTAAACTCTCCATGTTTCTGTGCTGCTTTCAACCCTTTAAACAGGGGTACAAATGCATAACTATCACAAGCACAGCAGGAAAGATTCCAGCCCACCAGGCCCCATGGTAGCTCTTTGAGTATCTAGCAGAGCGGCCCTTGGTCAAGTAAGGGTTAGTGCATGACAAGACATGCATTATACGTTTATAAAAGCACGGCTGCTGGGGTGAAATGTAGGGGGGGATTTCCACCATGGAGTGAGTGAAACGTGCAATGCACGGCTTGGAGTGCAGCAACCTGCTTATTCCATTATTAGTACACAATCAGCGTCTACATTTGTACTTATTTACAGAGTAGAAATGCATTTATTAGTAGAATTACATTCTTCTACCAATGATTAGACATTTTCATTTGCTCTCCATTACATTTTAAATTGTGTTCTACATCTGAAATGTCAAGTAATGCTACGTTAGATTATATAGTGCAGGGCTATTCAACTCATGGCCCTCGAGGGCCGAGCCATGCCGATTTTCCAGCCTTCCTTCACCTGTGAGCCAGGTGTGAAGCCTCTGACCAATCAGAATCAGTAATTATTAAACTAACTACCCGGGAAGACTGAAAACAAGGCCTGGATTTAGAATCGAGAGCCTGAGTTGAAAAGCCCCGACATAGTGCATCGACTAACTACTGTGATTTGCCTGGCTGGCATTAGGTGTGCAGTTAAATTAATTTAATTAATTAATGTAATGAATTAAATTAACTAACATCTTTCTGAGATTTGAGAAAACAGCAGCGCGGTTTGTATAAGTACATTTAATATCTGTGGTGACACAGGGTATATAAAAGTTGTCATTTATTGCTAAAACGGAAACTATAATGGAAAACCATTTCAGTGACAGAGCCCTTTTCCCACCTTTAGATTGTGATTGTGCAGTTTGGAGGAAAACCATTCAGCTGTTCTCCTCTGGACCTAGACAAGTGGATGTGGTGTATTTTCTTGGGCATGGGGGAGCTTGTCTGGGGACAGGTAGGTTTTCATTTATCGTTCTTATTTAAACACAGATGTATTTTGACCTCAACATGATTAATTGTTTACCATTTATTGTTCTTTAACATTAGTAAAACCAAAGATAAACCAAATGAAGTAAACAACCACCATCTTGTAATAACAGATTTGAGGCCACTTCTGGATGGGCTCATGGGAGTTTTATGGGTGTTCTGAGCAGAGAAGAAAAAAAATAATTGGTTCAGAGAGATGACCAATCAGGAGGTGGGTCCAAGTGACTATAGGAGGTGGTACCAACCAGTCAGATGTCTTGATTCCGTGTCCTCTAGTTGCTTGAACCCAACTCCGGTACAATCTGATTGGTTACCTCTCTGAATCATTTTTCATTGTATCATTTTTTGTTCAGTCCTTAGAAAAGTTTTGGGCAAGTAAAACGCCCATGAGCTCCAGACTTCTATATCGTCTATAAACACTGACATATTTGCCAGTAGTATACAGCTAACCATGTAACCAAATATATAAAATTCACATTTTTCTTCTTTTTTCTTTTTCTAATTTGTATTCTTGCATAAGATAATAGCGACAGTTCCCACAAACTGGCTGAAGTTCCTAAAAGGGGCTGGCCGTCTTACGTACAAGGAGGAGCTTCCGGAGGAAGACATGAATGAGGACAATGAGGAGATAGATCATGCTGAGCGAGAGTTACGCAGAGGGCAAATTCTTTGGTTCCGTGGTCTGAACCGGATTCAGACTCAGGTAACAGAATTTCCATAACCTTTGTTAATGTGGTTTCTGTGTTATAATAATTACTCAAACTTGTTTAGATGACTGTTAGTCTTGTGGTTGTTATGTTTTGGAGTAAATATGTGTTTTTATTTACAGAAAACTCCATTTCTGTTAATCTTGGCCTGGATTGTGACATGATAAGAAATGGAAAATTGTGTCATGTTGTGTTTAGATGTTGGACATTGTTACACGACCTTGTTTGCATCCTGCATCCATGCATCCTGCCTCAATTATGCTATCAACTACTGTATGTAAGACTCTCCAATGGGAAAAGGCCTCCATGGCAATACAGAGAACCTCTGACTAAACTATTTCATCAATCTCACCATCATTTTCAGCAGCAGATGGCAGAAGGACCACAGGATTTCCATGGAGTAACATTCCGCTCAAGTTTGTTGTCTTAAACACTAAAGTAGAGAAAGTACCGTACAGCGAAAGCTATCCAAGTTCAGAGCTTCTAAGTTCTCAAAACTTCATAAACATTTTGCAGTAATTGATTAGACCTTTCCCTGTATACTGGATCATTTCTGAGAACTTGTGATGCCACAACAAGGGAGAAGTCTGCTGTCGTTGTCCCACCTAAGCCGCCTGTCTCACTTTGTCCTCCGTTGCAGATGGAAGTCATGAACTCCTTCAAGAGCAGCACCTCCATTCAGGGGGTCCTAAGTCGGCAATCCTCCACAACCAGCCAGAACCAGGATGTAATCCATGTGTCTAGCCCCAGTCATGTGTCCTTGTCCAATGCCGTTTCCTCCCCTGCCAGCCCTACCATCACCCCTCCCAGCCGTGAGTCAGGGCTCTCGGTGTGTAACCCAGGGATGCCCCCAGCCCATGACGCTTCAGAATTTCACCCTAGAGTCTAAACTCCACATCAGGTTGTGTCTAATGCCCTTCAAGTTCTCTAGTTACCTGGAGTTAGGGATACATAAATCTTTCAATAGAATCTTATAGTCATATTAATTAATTTCCATGCATCCATCTAGTAACTACTTGGTGACTACCTGGTCAGGGCTGCAGGATTAATGAATTAGTAACAAACAAATACAAAATTGAAGATCTTGAGCTGGGTGGCATTTCTAAGTAAAACTACAGTGTTTAATTACATGGGTGTCTGTGGTTCCACTTGTCTGTTTTGCACTCAGTTCCTTCCTGTTCAGGAGGACGGGTGGTCTGTCTGAGTGTTAAATGTCTTTTCCCCCAGAGTGCTGAAGAGCTGTGCACTAAGGGTCTCGGCTGAAGCCTGAATCTCAGCTTGTGAGTCCTTCCATTCTTTCTCTGTCTCCCAGCAGCACCCTCACCAGGCTGGGTAAACATTCGAGTACATGCCAACATTATGAAACCCTTAATCAGACCGCAATTAGACTTCACTCATCATACACAGGGGTTTGCTGTGCTGAGCAGCTATATAGGGCAGGTGATAAAGTACTGAGGGGAAATACTAGGATCATCTAGGCCAGGGTTATTCAAATCACCGCTGTTTTTCCAGCCTTCCTTTACCTGTCAGTCAGGTGTGAGGCCTCTGACCAATCAGAGTCAGTAATTATTAAACTAACTACCTGGGAGAACTAAAAACATGGCCTGGATTTGGAATCGAGGTCCAGATTTGAAGAACCCTGATCTAGGCGAAAGAAAATCAAGGTTGAGAGTAGGAACCCAGTAATTCCAGTGTGACAGTCCTGTCCACTTTGCCATCTGTGTTGTTGAATTAGAGGCCATGCATCCTTTGTTTTGGCAGTATCTTTGTGATTTATCGTGAACGCTGGTCTCTTCTGCATTTCAACATTGTCATAAATCAGAACTCCAGATTTTTCAGATTTCATTAACTTCCATCTGGTACAACTCACCACCTTCGGATCTAAAATAGCACAAAATGTACCTTTCATGCCCTCAAACAGTAACCGTATAATATATAATATTATTTCATAATATATGGCTGGTCGCAGCATTAAAAGACAAATACAGTATTTTAGGTATTGAACCTCTGCTGTTACAGTGTCTTGAGTGAGTTCTTATTACTTCATTTTTATGTATTGTGAGAAATTACATTACAGTTTTTCTTTAGAAAACTCCTAGCTTTTCTCACATTTTGACCTATAATAGGAAAATGCAAGAAGCCATCAGAACAGATGAAGCTTGAGTGTTCCCAGTGCCACATTGTCATGGGGAGGGCGCTGCTGGGAGAGCCACATATCCAGGCTTTGTCTTCCTGCTGTCTGTGTTTTCGTGTTCATCAGTGAAGTGGCGTATTGTCTACCAAGGGCAATAAAATGAAAAATGACCTTTTGATATGCGGTATTCCAGTTGTAAAAATTATGGCATGTCTTATTCTGCATCTAAAGCAGTGACTGTATACAGTACATCAGCCTGCTTTAGCTAGCATGGCCGTTTACAGGTCATTATAAAATTCCAATGTTCATTTTACATAAATGTTAAATTTTTAACAGGTACATCAAGTGCATTAATGTAATACCAATTGTGTCACAAGTGTTTCACTTACCTGTACTCCAGTCGGAGTCAAGTGATGCGGCAAATAAATTAAAAACTATTTGAATTTGATTTGAAATATTAAAAATGTCAATACATCTCAATTTTTAAGTTAGTATTACTACAAATGTATTGACGAAATAGTCTGGTTTTCTGTAATGAGAACCTATTAGTTCAAAACAAATAAACATATCAAATTGTGATTTTTCATTGAAGAGTCCCTTCAAAATACTTGTCCAATGTGTTATTTGTGACTTTCTTTTGAGCTTGTGGTCTGTATTCATTGTGTTTTGAAGATGTGCATTTTTGACATCTTTCAAACTCCTGTCTTCTTTACCTCTTTGGTTATAATATACCATTTACCACTCTGTCCTTGTTGAGAATCTTGGTGAACGATGTTTTTTCCTGTTCAAATGCCTCCAATGAATGTGAAATCTAATATTTTCCTCCTGCTTACAAATGTATCTCAGGACTCTCTCAGCATGCATGGGTTTGACATCTTCTGGCATTCTTGCTAACATGGCTTGTCTCTAGGTATTCACCAAGGTGGACCTTATTATTAGGCCTACAAAACCGGTGATGCCTGTGGTGTCTTAAGTTGCTTATCTACAGTTTTATTTATTTTTTTATATAGATATATATATATATATATATTTATTTGTCCCAAACAAAATGCTACTCGCACAATGAGTAAATATTGTGTGGGACTAATGCCTTATGACTACGGACAGTTTCTGGTGTCATGATTACCCAGAATCCTCTTTCCTCACAGCCTCACATCCCTTCACTGCTATCCCTCACTGACAACTGATCATTTGTATCCCACAGATACGTGTGGTAAACGCGTTCCGCAGCTCCCTCTACGACGGCCTAGAAAAGCCAGAGTCACGGACCTCCATCCACAGCTTCATGACCCACCCTGACTTTAGGACGCCAGACTCCCAGCCCAGCATCTCCCTGGTTGACACCTCGACTGGGGAGGAAGACCTGACCCTGAGGCACAGCTCCAGCCAGCTCTCATCGCCCACCAAGAACATCAACCCCCTGGACAGTGGCATCTACCTGACCATCGACACCAGTCATTCTTTAGCCTCCTCCAGTCCAGGCAGTCCTCTCCACAGCCTGGAGACCTCCCTCTAGCCCTGACAGTCTGTGCTAAAATTAAAACTGCACAACCTAGGTGTGAACAAGCCAACACGAGTGCCAGATAAGTGTGAAGGTTGGACCAGAGCACTCCTTTTAGCGAATATTTCACGTGGATGGCAGGGAGGGGAGGGCAGGGAGGCGTTTGAATTTCAGTGACCAAGTGACCCGGCCGTTACCTCCTTCCCTTGGAATAAAAACTGACTGTATGGATTATAAATTTAAAGAGAAAAACTCTCTTTACAGCTCATGCATGAATGTACATTATCACGTTTTATTTAATTGTGTTAGACTTTAGTTAGGATTTTATTATTTGGGTCTCTTTCAGTGGGAAATGCCCCGGACTGCACGTTGTACGGCAGCTTATCCGACTCTGTTTGTCTGTGCGTTTTTGAGGGTCTTGTGCGGCATGGGCTTAGATCTGCAGTTTATTTCAGTAATACTTTGAGAAGCGTGCTCAGACTGCAGGGCACAACTTTATCAGTGGATTTGCATACATCGGAAAAAAAAAAGAGAGACATTTCTAATAACAATTTAAAATTATAGTTTCCATAAAGAATTCTTCATTGTTTATCGGCATGTTGCCTTGTTTCTGCTTTAGCAGCTCTTACTTCTTTAACCTTTGTCCTGATAAGGATGTCATTTGTTTACAGAGCTGTAGGACTCCCAGGTCTGGGTGTGTAGGGGTACGACGCTGTACCGCAGAGGCGGCTGGAATGGCTGGAGGTGTCGCGCACCTTTGTAACGTCGGAGCGTAGGTGTTTTATTTCAAAATGTGTACTGAATATGCCTGCTAATGTAGATATTATTAGAAGATAAAGGAAGCCAAAATATAATGAGATATAACAATTACCGTGACATCTTAGTGTAATGATTCTGAGTGGCTTCTTTTATTTCCATATACACAACTTAAGGTTATTTTGTTCCGCTTTTAGTTTGAAAATTATTTTTATTTTTATTATTTATTTTTTACTCCGTGCGTAAAATGTATTTGAGATCAACCTCAGATCGGGAACCGGTTTTGAGGAATGTTGAAGAGTAATTTTATTGAAATGTTTCCTAAATAAATATGCTTGTTTAAGGTAGTTATTTTTATTAAATTATATGTAACTATCAAAAGCTACAATGGATTCCTAATATACAAAAAACGTGAAAAAAAAGAAATTATTAGCTTATATGTATGAAAATCAAACATTGTGTTGAAATCGTGTGCTACATTGTGTTGAGTATTTTATTTCATTCTTATTTTGAGTTTTAGATTTCTACTGTATGTTGCAGTTTTACTGAGAAATTCACAATGGAATGTTTTTGAGAAAAAAAACTGCACTCTCCAGATATGAATGAAACTTTGTGGTGTGAACTTTTATGTGCAACTGTATGGGTTTGATCCCAGCTTGTCTTCCTACAGTCACTACATACACATGCGAAGCCCTAAGGAGGTCAAGGGCTGTTATCTATTTTATTGTGTATTTGTGCTCAAAAGGTGTTCAGATGATTTGCCTTGAAAAACAAACAGACAAACGTGCGCATCAGCCCCAAGGTATCAGAAATATCTGGGCTCATAATCCTCTCAGAGTGAAGAATTACACCAAATATGCAGGTCGAATTCGCCCCTGTTTTTACATTGAACCAATACTTGCTTTTGGTTGTTACTGAACATCGGAGAAGCTTCAGAAGGGAATAAACTTATTCTAACCTTTTCATGTTGTAACAGCGACAGAAGCATGCAAGAATTATATCATCACCTGTCCTTTAAAGGCAGAGATGGTGACAAAAATGACGTTGTCTTTTCTTTGTCGAACTTGTATCAGTGTTTTTATTTAATGTTATTTAATTTATTGTTTATTGTCACTTTAGGTACCTGGAAACTACCTGTACTTCAAAACGAAAAACTCATCTTTCAAATAAATTGTATCGGCTACATGATGTATCCCTCAGGAAACAGCAAACATTCTTGGGTAAAATGAATGCGCACAATTTACGCTTGTGTCAAAGCAGAGAATAAAGGTAATATTTCTGCCCCTTATAACACCATCAATGCACCTAATCTATACTACTACATAGATTTAAGAATGAATTTTAAGAATACATTCACAAACAGGTGATAAATGAACATCTCTATATAGGAACTTGGACTAGGTTGTTCGCTGTGTGCAGTTTTTCAGACACCTGAGCATCTCTGTGCCAGCTTAGCGTTATGCTTGTCGAGTTGATTTAGCTTTCTGTGTGTGTTTAATGAGAGCTGCACACACTGTGGTCTCCAAACAAGAGGGCAGGGGAAGGCCTCTGCGTGGACCACGTTTTGGGAAGCGCCCCGTTTAGGCAGCTTTTTATTTTCGGGTGCAGTTCTCAGTTATGCTTTCTGCTTTCTGAAGATTCCAGCTCATTGCTTCTTAAAAATGCTGATTACTGCTTGTGAATCTACCTCTTAGTGGTTCTGTGTTTTGTTCTAAGCAACGTGAATATCGTGGGATGAAGAAAAATACTAAATGCTCAGAGTGCATCTGGCACTCATGCACGCTTGGGCCGTGACGACTGATCCATCATGTCTTTATGAATTTTTTTTTTTTTTTTTTTTAGCTATTCACTATAATTGTAAATAAAAACCTATGTCTTAGTTAATATAATGCTATGCAATAGTCATGCTTTTCTATTGCTCTCCGTGAACCTTCCATTGTGTTTCTGGAATGCCTGCAGTCTGAAGTGCAGTGAACATATAAACTTTGACTTCCAGCTAAATTCATCATTTATACGAAACTTTATAATTTTTAAACAATTTTCTAGCTTGGGCAAAGTTGCAGCGTAAGGACTGTTGTTTGCCAACCTGTATAACTCTCGGCATTATGGGCCAAAACAAAGAGGTAAGTGCTCAGAACAGCACATAACAATACTCTGCCACTCTATCTCTATCACTAAGAGTATAGAGTAATCATGCATAACCCACCGGTATCTCAAATCACGCCTTATTGGTATTTATCGATGTCTTAAAATGAATTTGTCACAGCCAAATCTTTGCACTTTCTTCGTTGATCCAAAGCAACTTATAATTTTTACAGAGATTTCTACTGGTAGAATTCAGGTAGAGTACTTTGCTAAAGGGTACTTTGCTGACTCCTCCAAGGACTTGAGCCAGTAATGGGTCCTGTTACTCTACCTTCCTTTGTGCTACAGTATATGTACATATTGCCCATTTGTTAACTAAACATTGTCGTTTTGATTGGACGGTTTCAGAACATGCGGATTAGATTTTGTCATTAACTGGATGTGTGATTTAGGACTTTTCAGGTTTATTAGTTACTGTACCTACAATACATAAGGAGTCATCAGCCACTCTGCCAGCAATATACTCTGTATATGAAAATACTCATTATAATAAAATGTTTCTGTTAATTGAACACAATAACTGGAAAGGACAGCACGCTGTTTTATAAAGTTCATAAACTGTATAACCGTATTAGTTGTGATTTAATTTATGTCAAGCATTGTGTGGCATTCTTTATTGTTCCCTAAATGTCAATTAGTTGTATGTTTGAAGAGGTATTCAGGGGTTTGAATGTACGGAAAGGGCATTCTCCAAGAAAATGCAAACAAGCTAATTGCTGCAGGCACAAGTCCCTTGATCAAACAAACAATTTTTAAACTGGCGATCGAGTGTTTCGCTTACCTTAAAAAAAGGTAACGTGCTACAGAGCAAAGTGCTGGCAAGTACTGTGACAAGGCCATCTCCACCAGATCAGCTGGACTGGGCTGTTCAGGTCCGGTATAAAAGTGTGAGAAACCAAAAGCCATTATAGGACACAGCACATGGTGACTGAAGCTAAAAGCACAGCGAGATCTGTAAAGCCACCCAAGGCAGAAATACAGTGATGGCTAGATCTGTAAAGCCACCCTTGGCAGAAATACAGTGATGGCTAGATCTGCATTGCAGAGCCTGGCCAGTGCTTTTAATAGCTGTGCTGAGCCAAAATAAATCACACATTATGGCTGTCACTAAGTCTTTTCCCTGTCCCTCATGCAGTTATAGCACTTTTCACCCTTAATCAGGCTGTATCACCATAATGACACAACACTATTTTCATAAAGGAAATATTAACAGTAAGTATATGTCACTCTAAAACCGAACTAAACAGTCAATGAACTGTGCTATTGTAATCCAAGACATACACACGCGCACACACACATATTTATATACAGTATATGAACCACCTGAGATATACATAAAAGAAAAAATTCTGTCAGTAGCAAACTATTCTTTTACGGTGTGTGAGACCTAATTAATAACAAAATGTCAAAACTTCTGTTTGGTTTTAAGACAACCCAGTGCATTTTCAGTAGACTACACATGCTTGCTTCCCAGATGGCAATATTTCCATGAAAATATTGGGTTTTTTTCTTTTCTTCTTTGCTCAATTTTAAATTATAGTCGTCCGTATAAAAAAGCGTGCCTGATTGCTCAATGCAAGTTAAACGTCCAAATAGACAGTAGGGGGCAGCATATTCACATGTAAGAGTTTCTAAACGATTTGACTATGTCGTAAACCGATTCTGTACAAATATTCTCAATTTTACCGAAATAAAATGAAAGGATTTAAATCAAATTAAAACCATTTAAAATAAAAATCATAATGGTATCTTTAATAATTTCCAGTGTATTTCAATACACCAGAAAATAGTGTACACTTCAAGATCTTCTTATGGTTTACTGGTCTCTTAAAATGGAGCAGCACAGCAGTTGATGCTCCATTTGATGGGTTGCACCATTACCTCACATCTCCAGTTTTGTAACCTTGGGAGTGTTGAATCCTGTTCTGAGTTTATTTGTGAGGTCTGCACATTCACCCTTCAGCCTCAGTTCAGTTTCAGCTTCCTCTTGCAGTCCAAAGACACGAGGAAGTGCATTGCAATTACCCAGAATGCATGATTTTGTACGACGTGTGTCCCGTGATGAACAGACTGCCTTGTACCCTATGTTGCTCGGAATTGGTTTAAGGCCACCCAACTGGATAAACTGCCGAAAAATGGATGGATTGTATGACAAAATGACTTGAAACCTTTACCATTGTTAATGTCTTTCAAGATAAATGTAAATAATGCTGGCAGCTATCAGAAGGCCTATAGTTACCACTAATGACCATCCATGCATCTTAAAATATTCACAGTTCTCACAATTGAATGATATGGAATACAATACTTTAAGACCTATTTATATATTTCACAGTTTCTCTAAATAAATTTCTGGTGTGTAAATAATAATTATTAAAGACTGAATACAATTTGCTGATTTTAATAATGTCAAAACTGGCAACATCTAAACAAAAGACGCAATGGCAAATTATATGGATGCTTTGTGGTTTTTATCAGACAAGCTAACAATAATCCTACCATTTTCTCACAGCTGGGCAAAGTAGTATTTCTAAAAAACAGCCTGCAGAGCATTATTCTGCATTTTGAGGTTGCTATATTGATCACCACTAACTCTTCTTACTTCAGAAATACCATAGAACTCCACAGTCTTATAAAGGTTATTATAAATCATGGTCAGAAGATGTGTGCAGTTCTTTTGAAACTCTTAAATAGACATAATTATATTATACCTAAGTACAACTGTTTTTCCTGATCCAATAAACAGTCACATTACACAGAAGCTGCTGTTGTAAGTTCAGAAATAACCATCTTACTCTACTTACTTACTGCAAATTAATAAAGACATATTTAAAATACTAAAATCTGTAATACATGCTCCATATATACTTTCCTGCTTATTTTTCAGGCAGCCTATTATCATTTGTAGTTTCTATAGTAACCATGTGGTAATAACCTAATAAGCAACAAGTAACAATGCACTTGCTAGCCTTCGCTTCATCACAGAAGTCTCTATGATAACTAAAGCCAGAAAGTCACAAATAGGTATTTAAGCATGGATACTTAAATAGTGATAGTCACCTGTTACAAGAGAAATCGGTCCACATGGACCCCAGTGCAGTACTTTCCTGTTAAGTGATAGCACTTTGATCATGATTATAGTGTTAAGAGACGTCATCAAACCTTTTTCCATCCATGTAGTTACCAAGCCCCCTAGTGGAGCAAAGATGAAGTGCCTCTTACTCATTTATTGTTAATTATTGTAGGTTTTTTGTTTCTTGTTAAGTTATTGTGAAATGAATCAAGTTTGAAGTATAGTCATGGCTAAAATTATTGGCACCCTTGGAATTTTTCCAGAAAATGCGCCATTTCTCCCGCAGAATTGTTGCAATTACAAACATTTTGGTATACACATGCTTATTACAGTATGTGCGTTGGAACGACAAAAGAAAGAACGGAGAAAACAAGCCAAATTTGACATAATTTCACGCAAAACTGGGCCAGACAACATTATTGGCACCCTCAACTTAATATTTGGTTGTACGCCCTTTGGAAAAAATAACTGAAACCAATTGCTTCCTGTAAGCATCAACAAGCTTGTTACACCTCTCAACTCGAATTTTCGACCATTCTTCTTCTGCAAACTGCTCAAGGTCTCTCAGATTTGAAGGCTGTCTTCTCCCTAAAGCAATTTTGAGATCTATCTATAAGCGTTCAACCAGATTTAAATCCGGACTTATTGTTGGCCACTTAAGAACCCTCCAGTGCTTTATCTTCAACCATTTCTGAGTGATTTAGAGGTATGTTTGGGGAGATTCTCCTGCTGGAACACCCATGACCTCTGATGTAGACCCAGCTTTCTGACACAGGGCCCTACATTGTGCCCCAAGATCTTTTGGTAATCTTTTGATTTCATGATGCCTTGTACATGTCAAGGCACCCAGTGCCAGAGGCAGCAAAACATCCCCAAATCATCTTAGAACCTCCGATATATTTGACTGTAAATACTGTGCCCTTTTCTTTGAAGGCCTTATTCCGTTTTCTGCAAACAGTAGAATGATCAACAGTAGAACTACCAAAAAGCTCTACCTTGGTCTCATTTGTCCACAAGACATTCTCCCAGAAGGATTTTGGCTTCCTCAAGCACATTTTGGCAAACTCCAGGCATTTTTATGTTTCTGTGTCAGCAGTGGGGTCCTCCTGGGTCTCCTGCCATAGCGTTTCATTTAGTTCAGATGTCGCGGATAGTTTGAGCTGACAGTGTCGCACCCTGATTCTGCAGAACAGCTTGAATTTGTTTAGAAGTTGATTTGGCTGTTTATCCACCATTCAGACTACCCTTCGTTTCAGTCTTTTATCATTTTTTCTCTTCCATCCACGTCCAGGGAGATTAGCTACAGTGCCATGTGTTGTAAACTTGTTGATTATGTTGTTCACTGTGGACAAAGGAGCATGAAGGTCTCTGGATATGGACTCATAGCCTTGAGATTGTTGATATTTTTCCACAATTTTTACCGTCAAGTCAATTCTCTGCTCTTCTTTCTGTTCTCCGGACAACAAAAAGGTCGAGTCAACTTTTCTCCCATTTAATTGGCTTCAGCTGTGATTGCAATATTACAAGAAACTTTTTCTTGCCACAGATGAGTTCAAACGAGCATCATATGCTTGAGATAAAATGATATACCGACAATTTTGAAAAGGTGCCAATAATCTTGTCTGGCTCACTTTTGTAGTGAAATGTCTGTGTGACATGATGCCAAATTAGGCTTTTTTCCTCTGCTTTTTTGTGTTGACCCAATGCACATAAAGGAAGTAAACATGTGTACACCAAAACCTTTGTAATTGCAACAATTTTCTGGGAAAATTTCAGAATTTCGTGACTATATGTGTCTGCAGTTCAAATAGCCACATTTTTTAAGTGACCTTTTGTCTCCTGGTGTCCTCCCCTTGTGGTCATCATCTACGCACGTAGAGGTCTGTGGCGGGACAAAAATGATAATTGTAATGTGGCCTGCACTGGAACAGCAGTGTGGAATGGAGGGTGGGGTTGGGTAGGGTTAGGGGGCATTGGCTGTCAGTTCTGCAAACAACAAGCGTGTGACAAGCTTCTCTAAATAATAGTGCTGCTAAGTGCAGGGTCGCGCTGTCACAAGCAATAAGGGCTCCGTGCAAAGGGCCGAAGGCAGAGCTGCAGGGAATAGTGCTCTGTGAGCCTGGAAGAAGCGACGCCTCGTGCAGAATTCGGGACTCGTGTACAGTGAGTGAAAGAGGAGAAACATTTCGAAGGCAGACTGGAGGTGCTGTGAGGCTCCTGGCATCCGAATCGCAACCTCGGGATAGCCGTGGAATTTCTGATCACACAGGGCTCTTAAGATAAAAGTAAAAAGAGAGAATATATTGCTCTAAATCGTGTTTTTATCAGTGGTACTGCTCAGTTTATTCATCAATATCTTTTGTGTTATGTGACTGTATGTCAGTACAGAATATATTTATGGTATATAAATGTCTGTAAATATTTTTAATAGCCTCACTGATCATGCCTTTTTTTTTGCTATACTGTATAACGCTGCAGACCACCATGTGCCTGTAATAGATTGTACTAATGGATTGCGTTTTCTATTATGTTGGTTAAACATTTCAAAACAAAATACATGTAGAGCAAACATTAAATGTAGAGAAGAGGGTCCCCAGCTATTTTCCCCCAATGGTCAAATTCCATCATAAACTCAAAGCCAAGGTCAACTGCAAAAAAAAAAACACAGACAGCCCCTGATGATAAAGTTTGCCAACCCGCGTGGGGGGTCAATGTGGATTCTGCCAGTCAGCGACCACTGGTATACAGTACAAAGTCAAGAAACTCCTTTTTAAAATGTTTCTTTCACTAACAGCTCAAAAACAGACATAGTGTCTGCAAACAGTAAGTAAAATCTTCTGTAAATTGTGCTTTCAGTGACTGTCCAATAAAA
>JABFDZ020000109.1:28720657-28730751 GCA_019775955.2 Pollimyrus isidori
CCCCCCCCCCCCCCCCCCCCCCCCCCCCCCCCCCCCCCCCCCCCCCCCCCCCCCCCCCCCCCCCCCCCCCCAACTCTAAGATTCAGTTTCATTGAAAACAAATACCTTCCAAGCCAAGATAATTCTACTAGTGAATGCGTTTTCAGTTCAAGCACCATACCATGGTGACCATGGTATAAGAAGTTGACCCTTCCTTATCTATTACAGAGGGAATTGGTGGTTTGGGTGAGAAATGTTCTTGGTAGTGCAGAGATCTTTAAATCAGTTTATCATATGAGAAACACATTTTAAGTCATTTACAAATTATAATGTGGAGCTGGATTTTTAAAATGATGCTAATCCTATTGGTTTACCAGTCCAGCTGGCAGAGAAAAACTACAAGCAGCAAGCGGTGGAAGTCATGCTGCACGGCCGTGAGACGTGTCCTGCACTGGAGGGCCAGCTGGTCCAGAAGCGCGGCGAGCTGGCAGCCCGACTACAGCAGGGCAAGTGGCCGCACGACCCTGCGAGCAGGAGGTCCTATGGCAGCAGCAGCCTGCCCCACAACACCAGGGCCCCACTAGGCAGGGTAAGAAGAAGGGCTGAGGCCAGGCGGGGGCCACACCGCTGGAACTTTCCAGCAGCCCCATGCGCTGGCTGCACCTGGAAAAGGGAGCCTGGCTGTGTGAGTCGCTGGGTGTGGGGTACTCCATCCAGGGGGACCCCCTGGGAGCCGTACTATGTCCCCTTAGGGCGTGAAGAGGAAGGGGCGACGCCAGGGGGGGTATGACATGCCAGCACCGGCCAGCAGCTAGCCATTCCAGCGCTCAGGGAGCTAACTGCCCCGAACAAAGTGTGTTTTCCCTGGTAAGCAAGTCTACTTGTCCCTCTCTGCTCCCGCGATGCCGTGGTCTGCCCACCACTACGATATGACAAAATATGAAAGCAGTTATTATTATTATTATTATTATTATTATTATTAGACCCATTACTTGTTCAATTGGCCATTTCTTGTTGTACCCCTGCAGGAGGCTGAGTTTTTATTCCCAAATGAATAAATGTAGATCACTATATTTGTATTAGTTGTACTGTCCAGGTTTGCATTGCTCCAAACGTCCTTTATATCAGTGTGCTAAATATCTTCATTGCCCACAAGGGATTGTCAAGCTACACCCCAAGGCATTATCCGTTGAACACAAACACATATAGATGTCATTCTCTGATTGGTGAAACTAGATGTTTGAAGAAAAGATTTGAAGACTCAAAACACCTTCCGGCACAAAAGAAACTTCATTGGCCCAACATTACAAAAGAGAACATGGGCAAGGAGAGAACAAGAGTTAAACCAAGGAGTAGTACAGGGGAAAACACAGCATATGCATCTAACCAGAACAAAGAAAAGAACCACCACAATGACTAAATGAGGAACAGATTGAGGGCAGGAAATTAAATACACAGATAATGAGAGCTACATGAGGAGCAGGTGCAAATCATAACAATTAACCAAACACTAGGACTGTGAACAAGACACAGGTAAGGGTTATTAACCAGGATAAGAAATGTAACTGAACAAGACTGCAAAACAGAAGATGGATCAAAATAAGGAACCATGGAGAAATACACCAATACATAACTAACACGAAAATAACCCTAGAACCATAATGTTAAAAATGACAAAGAAGGAGTCTGGATGACACAGCTGCCTGCTTAGCCACATGGGGGCTTGGGGAACACATGTCAGAAATAGAAGAAACTGCACAGGAGGTAATTTGGTTATAAATTTTAATCATATGAGCACTGGTGGGATACAAGATGTCATTTAACTGTAATCAAATGATGCATTATCTGACTGTGAATGGAGCATGTGTATAAGTTTTCATGTATTCTTAATTGTCTCTCTTTTTAGGATGGAACACCTTCTGACAACAACGCATGGATCTACCCAGAGACAAGAAGGCAAAGCAATCATTTGGCAGTTTGCTCAAAACAGATCTATGTCCCACACTCACCATATCTTCCAAGCAACTGGAGCAAACTGTTGACGCTGAACTTAATAGCTAATTGCTGACCCCACCATTGACAGTAAGGCAGTCTTGGTGGAAACTCCATCAGGTCAACTACCCAAAAGCTGAGAAAACATGCTTGGAGATATCTTTGTATGCCTGCCACTAATTCACCCTTGCAACGGCTCTTCAGCACGTCAAGGAATGTGGTAACATGTCAACATACGTGTTTGAAATCTAGCTAAATGAAGATGCTGGTTTTCTTGGCCAAGAACTTGCCCTATGGGGTAGATCTGTTTACCTGATTTCATCTAATGGCACTTTTCAACTGGCCAACAAAAACTGAGCCGCACCACGAAGACAGTCTAGTTATAGAGTGGTTCCAGCTTGCTATGGATTTCCACTGCAGAGGGTCAGCTTGGTAAAGGTGTTGCCAGGTTTGGAGAGCGACAGAAATGCTTGTTTATGGTTCATACACCTTGACTGTACATCATGATTTACTATGTGATCATTTCCTAATTTACTAGCACATCTGTGAGAATTACTGTGTTATGCAAACCTGAAGCGCTAGTGAAATTAGCATTTGCTTGTGTAATCTTGCATTACAAATCCATTCCATTAATCTGTTCTATAGTACATTTTTAGGTAGGGGGTCAGAAAAGTTCTGAATTATCAGAAATGTATGAATACATCACAATGTGCAGTACTACTAATAATGAATCAGATGGTCATGCAAAGCATCACAGTCATGTCTCAGCTACTGCTTGGGAACAGCTCACACACTTTACAATGGAAAACCACCAGTTCACTCTATAGCTAGGGACGGCTCAGTTCTTGGTGGTAGTGGAAAAGCATTCCATATTCTCTTGATTTTGTGGCCCTACTCTACTTCAACTATCCATCCCAAGGCTGATTGATACTCCTGCATTGGGGATATGCAGAGTTTACACTGTGGCCTACAGAAGTAGCCTATGCTGTTGCAAGCAGTTATATCTGTGCATTACTGTGTTTGTGTTGCTCTGCAGTTATACTGCCTTCCCTCTCCCCAGCCACTTCCTCCAGCTCCTCTGCAGGTCTTCCCCGGGACCTCCTCCCAGTGGGACATGCCCGGAACACCTCACCAGGGGGGCATCCAGGAGGCATCCTGACCAGATGCCCGAGCCACCTCATCTGGCTCCTCTCGATGCGGAGGAGCAGTGGCTCTACTCTGAGTCCCTCCCGAATGACCAAGCTCCTCACCCTGTCTCTAAGCCATCCTGCTGAGGAAACCCATTTCGCCGCTTGTATTCGTGATCTCGTTCTTTCAGTCATTATGCACAGCTCATAACCATAGGTGAGGGTAGGAATGTAGAACAACTGGTAAATCAAGAGCTTTGCCTTTTGGCTCAGCTTCTTCTTCACCATGACAGACCGATGCAGCGCCTACATCACTGCTGACGCCGCACCGATCCGCCTGTTGATGTCCTGTCCCATCCTTCCTTCACTTGTAAACACTTACTTACTTAAACTCCTCCACTTGGGGAAGGACCACTTTCCCGAACCAGAGAGAGCACTCCACCGTCTTCCGGCTGAGGACCATGGTCTCGGATTTGGAGGTGCTGATTCTCCTCCCAGACGTTTCACATTCGGCTGCGGACTGCTGCAGTGAGAGCCAAAGGTCATGGTCCGAGGACCACAACAGAACCACACCATCTGCAATAAGCAGAGACTTAATCCTGTGGTCACCAAAACGGACACCCTCAAACGCCCCCCTTGGCTGCGCCTCGAAATTCTGTTCATAGAAGTTATGAACAGAATCGTTGACCTGATTTATTCCCTACAGTGCTGGCACCGAAACTACGCCGTTGACGCAGGAAGTAATGAGGAAAGCGGAGAACACCATCAGGACCCCTCTACAATCTACGCAAGAAATCTTTGACAGGCATTGCATCTGTAAACCCACAAGCATCCTCAACGACCCTTTTCACCCCTCCCATCTGGAAGGAGACTCCAGAGCATTCAGACCAACTCCACTAGATTTTCCTCATGCCATCAGATTCCTCAGCATAACCGTTCTGCGTCAGCACCCATCTGGAAGGCATAACTATAAAGACACTTTAAAATTCTCAGACAAACGCTATTTCATTTTGCTGATTGCCTATATGTATTGAAATGACAATAAAATTTGACTTGGAAGTTTAACTTAAATGTAGTTTCTTGTCCCACTACTAAATATGCTTGGGTGCTTCCTCCTGTGGGAGCTGAAGTCTTTGGAGAAAAAACTTTAAGAAATAGTGTAGGGATCCACATAAAATAAACATTTCAAAGCAGCATTTTTAATTCTAATATATTAAACAATTAATTCATATTTAACCAGCACGCTCTCAATTTCTTAGTGTTTTCAAACATATTGTGAGCCCCAGACCTGTTGGATAAGTCACCCAGATGGGGGTTTAAAATGTTCAATTTACTGTGCTCTCATTTCACGCGTGAGTTCACCCGTCATTGGCTCTCCATCTGCCTTGATTGGTGTTTCTTGGCTGCGTGAGCCACCAGCGCTCTCCACCTGCAAAGTGATCTAACTGTACGTTCCATTTCCACAAGCCTTCAGCACTGAACACAAAACAAGTAATCAGAACAATATCCTGCATAACCGAGATATTTCCAGGGAGAGATGGATTTATTTGTTCCCGCACTGTTCATACCTCTACAGGGGATCTGTTAAGGCGATCTGTTCTGCTAAAGCATCCTTTGGAGACTGATTAAGGAATAGTCTGATTTATCGATGAGTAGTTATTCACTGGGTGAGAGGAAATATTTTAATTAAGCAACTTGCTTTGTTTTATAAAGAGAAAAAGATACATTATTTACAATATTAACAGAAAATGTATTTTCATGCAGGAAGCCACCTGTAAAAAGGTTTATTTTTGTCTGCTGCTTCCGTAATGTTACGCATAGAGATAATCGGAAGAAAGGTTCACTGCATATGCTGTGCTTTTCTTTTTCTACTTGCTCATTCAAAAAATACCAAATAAATGGGAGTAAATGTTCATTCAGGACGTTACTATTAAAAGTTTTCCACTTCATTCCAATCAACAATGTCGGTCAGAGCACTGAGGATCCATGCTCCCTAGTTCTTGCTCAGACTGTCAGTCCCGTCATATTGCACCTCCTTCATTCGCCCAGTGTGTCTGCATGATGTTCACTGATTTTGCTTCCTCAGTCCATCTGTTTGTGTGTCCTATCTGTGGTCTTTGTCCCCCAAGTTACTTTGTTTTTTGTAGGTTTCTCAGGTCATTGTCCCATTGTGGCTGTTGTTGCTCGTATGTTACTCGTATGTTACTTGTATGTTACTTCCCTCCCGTCTCGGGGTCCGTGTTTTCTGATACCCAGGTGTCGTGTCCCATAGTTTGGTTTCCCAGTTTACTGGTTCTCTGTCCTTTGTCTTTTATCTTCGGTTCTGTTGGTTCTGTCCTGTCTTCAGGCCGGTCTTGTTGGTACCTCCCATGGCCAGAGTCCACGCCCCAAACCGCTGTGTCTGACTAGCTGCATAAAGTTTTGCCACTTATGGCTCCTTCTGCTGATTAACCCAAAGTTACACCCATATGTATTTCCAGAGTAGCACCCCCAGGGATGACGTAGATAGGTATTCAAGATTATTTAATTGACTGGCCTGTGATAAGCAGCAAAATGCCAATTACTGGTCACTCATGGAAGGTCAAATTACCTGAGCTCAGTGGATTGGCCAAATATTGCACACTGTACCAAATGATGAACAGATTCTAAAAGGACCTGTGCTATACTTAAGGTCCATTAACAACCATCATAATGTTGAAGTGGATATGAATTCTGGGATTCTGTGCAACATCACACTCAAAGCTCTCCAGTTGTTTACAACCAGGAAGGCATGCTGTTGGGTTCTTTTAATAATTTTTAATAGAGTCCTTATTTAACACACAATGAAAGTATATTGCTATAAAGGGTATTCTGTCATCCCAGACATCATTTTGAAAATATACCGATATGCCATATAAATTCTATATATTGCCCAATCCTATTAGACAATGGATAAACCACTCTCCATGTGGTAACGGTTTATGAGTTTTCCACTACCGTTTGAATAGCTAATTCAAGTTCTTTGTTATTTCCTTCTTGTCGGTCAAAGTATCGTCACATACATTATAAGCAAAAAGCAGAAAATATCACACTTGGAGGATATATTTGTGGGGAGATGCATGTTTTGCCACTCCGTCTGTCTGAGGGAAGCCTCACCCAAAGCCGGTTGATTGACATCTTGGTCCTTTGAGACAAACCAAAGCATTCGGAAAAAAATAACAATAAGGGAAAAGCACTAAAGCATTTATTTTCTTAATCTTTTGTATTTGTTTGCATTTATTTTACTTTTCCTACTTTTCTTATACTTTTATAGACTTATTCTTTATCATGGCACTGCTATGACTCCATACGTAGGTGGTTCTGGGGGTGGGGCGGGACACAAAAGCTCATTTGGAGGGGCCATGCCCCACAAACCCCTTCATCCCAAGATGCCAACCCTGTGAAGCAGCACTTCTTAGCTCAGCAACACACACACGCACACAGAAGTACATAATTATATCTTTGTGGGGACTCTCCACTTATTTCTATGGGGAAAGCTCATAGTGTTAGATAATCAAGTTTCAGTTAGTCCTATTAACAATATTTAAATTACATAAGCTAAACTGTTTCAATGAGCACATTTTTGATCAGTAATTTTACTTTAATCAGTTCAGCATAACTATTAGGCCTATTGTTAATCCTTCACACGTTGTCAATATTTAAAATAAACACCTTTAAATAGTTGTTTTAATAAATGTTAAGAAATTTTATAAATAAATTGATGTATGGTTTGAAACAGTATTATATAAATGTATGTAGTATAGGGCTGTTGTGGATTATATAGTCTATTTGGGATGAATAACAGTAATTTAAATGTTGCATAGTGACCTCATTAACATGTTATTGCTGGTGAAATACATCCTGCAGACATTGGGGGATGTCAAATCAGTTGTGATGGGTAGGGGGCGCTATTATATTTCCACAGACTATGCCACTCCAGTTTTGTTTGGGATGGAGATCCTGATTCAACCTAGAAAGATGAAAATATCTCCCGCTAGGCAATTGAATTTAATGACGACAGAGGCCAATATTTAATATTATATATTGTTACCTGGAGAGGGCACAGTATCGCAGTGGTTAGCATTGCTCCCTCATACTTCTGGGACCAGGGTTTGAGTCTCCGCCATGCATATACATGTTGGCTTGTTATTTGTCCGTTTTAGTGGGGTTTCCTCCCGGTACTGTAATTTTGCCCCACAGTCCAAAAACATGCTGAGGCTAATTAGGGCTGCCTGAATGATGTGGTGAGTCAACGGTGTGGTGAGTGAATGACTTGGTGAGTGAATGAGGTGGTGAGTGAATGGAGTGGTGAGTAAATAGCGTGGTGAGTGAATGACTTGGTGAGTGAACGGCGTGGTGAGTGAATGGAATGGTGAGTGAATGGAGTGGTGAGTGAATGGGGTGGTGAGTGAATGGAGTGGTGAGTAAATGGAGTGGTGAGTGAATGGGGTGGTGAGTAAATGGAGTGGTGAGTGAATGAAGTGGTGAGTGAATAGTGTGGTGAGTGAATGGCGCGGTGAGTGAATGGCATGGTGAGTGAATAGCGTGGTGAGTGAACTACGTGGTGAGTGAACGGCGTGGTGAGTGAATAGTGTGGTGAGTGAATAGTGTGGTGAGTGAATGGCGTGGTGAGTGAATGGCGTGGTGAGTGAATGTCTTGGTGAGTGAATAGCGTGGTGAGTGAATAGCGTGGTGAGTCCACGGCGTGTTAATGTGCCCTGCAAAGGGCTGGCTCCCTGCCCGGGTTGTTCCCTGCCTTGTGTCCATAGCCTCTGGGTTCGGCCCCATGACGCTGAATAGGATAAGTAGTTACAGAAAATGGATGGATCGCGACTCTCATTTGGCCAGTGCCCTTCGCTTAGAAAGCGTCGGTATTCAACAGGAAATTAGCCAAATACAATTGGGAACCAAGTCTTCATGAATGCTGTCAGACTAACACAGGCAGGCATTGTAAGAGTGTACAAATTCATGTCATAGTCATTCTGTATTATCTAATTATTATATGTTTAACATGTTTAAATACACTTTCGTTTCTAGATATTGGGAGGGGGTGGCATCCCACATTAACTAAGAGATGCTGCTAGAAAAGAACATTCCCACTGAAACAAAAAAAAAACATCCATTCATCCTCTTTACCTGCCTGGCCTATTCAGGGGCGAGGGGTTCTAAGCACAAGACAGGGACTAACCCAGGATGGGGCTGCAGTCCATCGCAGGGCATACACACCATTTTGATGCACCTTCACACCTAAAGGACAATTTGGTTCTAGTTTACCTCAACACGTTTTTGGGGTGTGGGGGGAAACCCTGGTCCCAGGTACAGTATGTGCCGCTACAGCACTAACCACTGCACCAATCTGTTGTTACAGAATGAACTTCATTCAGTCAGGGTGCCATCTTTCCATGCATTTGAAATTAGCCCTCAACATTCTGCCAATACCAAGCTATTAAATATGAACTGAAAAGAATTTCACTCACAACACTTGTATGTAACATATTATAGACGCAGAACACGTTAAAGGGAAGGCTGTTAACATGCAGGACCACTGGAGGCATGGATATCCTGACTGAATGAGGGGACCCAGCCGCTTATAGGGCCCCTTTGAATACAAACATTTTAAAGTTATGTAATGTGGGCAAGGGTGCCAAGGTGATATTTTGTCAGGGGTCCCAGAATGTGTAGTTACTCTCCTGTTAACATAAAACTACCGATAAACGGTATGCGTAAGCGATATACGGGAAAGTTACAGACTAGATAGAAAGGTTTACACACGGTAGGTCACGACTGGATCACGTCGAGATTATACAGTATATACACCACAGGTAAGCGTATAGGAATATCAGGAGCACCCAAGTATTATTCTAACAAATGCCGCTACTTACTGTACAAGAAAACTAACACAGCGACTATATACCCGGGCCACGAGTATGCCGGGATATGCAAATCACACCCACGCTACAATATGATTTTATGAGTCTGTACATAAGCCTGATAAAACACATGTAAAAATAACTTAATGACAAAACGAATGAATCAAGGATTTAAACTCTGTAAATGAATTAGATAAAAAAATCCATATAGCAGGGTTGCCAACTTTGGTAAAATGGCTGTAGCGAGATTTTCAATCCGAGACAAGTCGGCACACGCATTCACGTGTATGTAAGAGTTTTATTACCCAGTTAATAGACAGTATGGCATGCAAACTACCCCGATGCTTTTGATGTATTAAATTTTGGGTTTATAATGCAATAACATGGATCTGTCATAAGATTTCTTGCCTAGGCGTGAGAGTCCAAATACGTCATGCCAGATGTTAGAGTTTTATATTAAAGAAAGCTGATGTTTGCTGGCGGAATTAAGATACAGTCTATGTAGATATTTACTGAGCTTGACCAGAAATCAGAAAGCAGTTAATCTTTGCTTTTTATCTTTAATCTTTTACACGTGTGTTCTAGTTTTCGCGCTCTTTCGATCTACCTTAGCACCGAATTGCATTTTCAGTCATACATCTTCAATATCTGATTATTTTGCTTTATTCTTCAGATGTTATGACGATGCTGCAGTTTCCGTCCTACATCCACACGATGATTTTTCGCAAGTTTCATGGCACTATTTCGTCGTGTGATCTTGCTTATATTATACAAATGATTTTACACATGGGCAGTTACAATGTCAGTCTTTGTTTATAAATTTTTAAAAGAGCATAGTCTAACGTAACCCTTATTTTATGTCAAAAACGCAGATTCCTCGTTACATCTGTAAGTAAGCAGACTTAATTCTGTCAGTTGTGCTGTATTGTTATATTTAACTGTGAAATATTGGAATAGTGCAATGTCCTCATTAATGTTTGTACCGTTGAAGCGCGCGTTGATTATAGGGAGACGCACGAAGTGAATATTAAGGATGAGGGGGGGGGGGGGGGGTATTTCAGCGTTTACTTAAATTATAAAAACGTATCCTGCAGACCTTCGACATACT
>JABFDZ020000109.1:28766669-28784582 GCA_019775955.2 Pollimyrus isidori
TAACCCACTCAGCTGAGCACAGGATTCAAGGACTAACCCACTCAGCTGAGCACAGGATTCGAGGCCTAACCCACTCAGCTGAGCACAGGATTTGAGGTCTAACCCACTCAGCTGAGCACAGGATTCAAGGACTAACCCACTCAGCTGAGCACAGGATTAGAGGCCTAACCCACTCAGCTGCACACTGTCACTCAACTGGAATCTGCACTAGTATTGCACTACTGCACTAGTATTGTATACCCTGCAGTCTATAAATAAATCCCTGAATGGCTTAATTTCACAATTACAAACATTAACCCAGCCAAATTTAAAAAGCTGGAAGTAGCTAACTATTTATGAATGATAACGTTTTAAACACTGTCCCACAGTCTCACAGACACTGCTGCTCTATACAGACATTAAATAATCCCTGTGAGCTTCACTCACTTTCATGGTCTGTCTTGTCAGGTTATTGGTTTAGTTGTAACAGACAAATAAACCCAAATAATGTCCTGGACAGACTGTGACAGTTTTCACATAAATGTTGACTTTCTCTCCCATCTCTTGCACCTCCGGCTCACTTCTCCCACCTACCTCTGCTGGTACTGGCAAGGTCAGTATCCATCCCATTCAAACTCATGGGCACTCAATACAGTCTTTATCTTTCTGGCTCTATTGGAAAACGGTGGCCCTGGTTTCGGTCATAGTTTTCAGAAGGTATGCTATTTAAAATAACATATGAGCTCTGTATGTAGATTTCCAGAAAAGAACTGTATGTTTTCAGTTCTCTTATAAGGTCTCATGTTCATGCGTTCTGTTCGATGTGAAAAAAATGGAATTGGGAATCGATCTTCCGGCTCTCTCGCAGACCTTGAAAATTTTTTGTGATCTACACTGGCTTGGGAATTCCTAATTTAGTGCATATGCCTGTCTGTGAAACATAATTAATGTACATTATGGCACGTTTCATTGAGGTTCTTAGAGAGGGGGTTTTAGCACATGAGTTTGAAACAAATGCTAATGAACAAATAATAAACCCAAAAAGAAAAAGGAGTGGTCATGAGAAAATGGGAGTGCCCACGAGAAAATGGGTGTGGTCAGAAGAAAAGGGGGAGTGTCCAGAGAAAGGGGGAGTGGTCATGAGAAAATGGGAGTGGTCAGGAGAAAAAAGAAACTGGATATAAAGAGATTTGATATAAGGAGATACGTAGGTGATAAGAAAATAGCCCCTTTCGACTACTGAAAAGCATATACTACTGCATATAATACTATATTTGTATATATTCAGTGATTAATTAAAATGGTACCATCAAAAAACATTGTTCAGCTCAAAAATTTAAGTGTTCTGATTTCTGAATTGAGAGCCATCGTGGTTGATGTTGCGCTGAGCGGACAGTGTCTGTGTTAGTGCATCAAGGGTCAGAATGACCTTGATATTAGCTTGGACAGCAGCAAAAGTTAAACAGTACCTACCAGCCTGGATGACACAGCAGACGCACTGCGAACATGTCTGTTGGGGGGGGGGGGCGCATATCAGGTTGGCCCCCTTCCTGAATTCCTCATGGGTGCATTGAATTCCATTCACTCCGCTTCTGATAATACTGCAATTGGGCTTCCGGTATAAAAAGATTCTTTGCACATGTTGAGTTTCTGTAAAGATGAATGTGAAAGATTTGCAGGCAGCTGTGACTGAAACTCTAGCCAGGTTACCGGATCTGGCCAGTGTGATTCAACTCTGCCCCAGAGTTCCGCCCTGGGCCGCTGTCTGTGTGCCTGCTGTTCAGTTCCATTATCTTCTCAGGGTTTATTCGTGAATAAGAGCAGCTACAAGAGGGGACAGAACAAAGGCCGGATTCTTCATGTGTGTGACATTCTCCATTTCCCTGTGGCAGACTCCATCACAAAAGGCATGTCGCTAATCTCTAAGCAGTCAACTCATGTTATAACCTTCCCCAAGTTCACGTTTCCAGTGGCCTTCTTCTGATTGCAGATGAAACGCATTGCTCTTTGGGGCTGGTTTAGAGCCACACATTGGACCTGATTTAAGGATATGCCACAATGTCCTTCAAGGCTTCCGGCATCTATGAGCCTGATAACTATGGGCAGGTTTTGGGTTTTCATTATGTTGAACCTTGGTTGAACAAGTGTGTGGGGTGGCTGGTGGCAGTGAGAAGTGGGGAGAGGGGTCCATTATTAGGAAGAATGTCGGGCATTTTAGCATGACCTTGAAGAAGCCTTATTAAGAGGTAATTCTCCATGGATGTTATCAGCTTCCATGGAGACCTACAGCCGCATGGCTTTTGTAGGCTGAACAGAATGCATGAGAGACGCTTCAATAATACTCAAAATACCCTCAGAGAATCCTCTTTAAGGACGATTTTAAATACTGTTCTTGTATATAAAAAAAAAAACTTTATTTTTAACCAGTTTTTTTCAGTGAACTTGGTTTTATTCAGAGAGCAAAGGGGCTGGATCACAGATAGCTGGAAGCTCAGCTATTGTGGTGCTGTCTATGACTGCATAACAAATGCACACCTCTCCTTTGAAGTAAAATGCTTCATATTTTTTTCTATATCTGGCTCCCATTTCATGCCTAGATGAGCATGTTCATGCTGACTGAGATGGTTTTGCAGAAAACATGAAGCCATGGACCATTTACATCTTATCCTTTTCCCTGTATCACTAACCATTTAGTATAAATGAACTAATAATAATTGCCACACACTCTTGTCAAGTGCCATGGGGTACCTGTGTTGTGAAATGCACTATTTAAAATAAAATAATAAATCGAATTGGAATTGAAATTGAATTGAATTGAATTGTTATCTTGCCATGGCAATGATGACTAACATCTCTGATTTCACATCACGGCCTCAAGGGTATAACACAGATTTTATGTAGGTCATGTTATGTATAGACTGAATATTGTACTGTGTTTAACTGAAAGACCATGGATTTCAGCTACATTTCCAAACAGGTACAGCATGAAACCAACTTCACCTGCAGCATGTGTGAAGGCATGTGATAAATATTATAGCCCTTCAAATAAGGAGTAAATTATACATATGATGTGATGTCATTGTTGAAAAGAACGGTTGTTGACGCAAAAGGCACATTTATCTATGATGACCTGTCTGTATAGTGAGGTTACAGCTCCCTCTTGTGGCTCGTCTTTTAAAATAAAAGGAAAATTGTGTGACGTTATGCATTTCATTATCTTTGCATTCTGTGTTAAAACAAGCTAATACTGAAAAAATAAATTAACCGGACTAGTAAATCTATATAGAGACAAAAATCACTGATGAGTGAAGCACTGATGGGTGAAAGTTTGTATTATTTCATTTAAAAAATGCCAATACCTTATCTGAGTAACATTTCAAAAACATTGCTAGTGATGTCAGCAAGCAAACCTAGAGGGCACTGTGGTCATAGGCATCAGCGGCAGCTTACAGATCCATGCTTTTAAAGCATTGTTTTACAACGATGCCTTTCCAAACTTTTACCACGCGCTAGCAGCAGAAAACGTCTGTCCGTTTCATGTGTTTTCAAATGTTTTTTACATAAAATACATATAAAACTAATACAATACATGCTATTCTAATATATAAAGAATATGCGTTGTACGTTATAAAATGTATCAAAATCCCATTTTGTGTTTTTGTTGAAGTTTTACTAAAATGTAATTAAAAGCACAGTGAGCCACATGCATGTAATTAACCCCTCATCTGACTATTTATGCCCTAGAGAGGCCACAGCGTGGTTATCTCGCTGAAAATCAGAGAAAACGCTGTCTGCTTCTGACGCGTGGGTGCGGTCTCCCTTCTCTCTCCTCTGGATCAAACACGATGTGGCAATAAAAAAAAAATCCCTTGTCTATTACTGGATGAGATTTTCTCTCTGTTTCATACTGGTTGGTTCAAGCACAATACAGTGAGCAGGAACGTGGGCGAAGGCGATGCTTGGACTGCATGTACTGAAGTTGACGTTAAAAAGCTTGTTTTGTTATTGAAACCTCCAATTTCCAATTTTATCCTGGGAAGCAAATCAAGTACTGATTGAGGTACTTTTCTCCAACCAGGAATAGCTATGTCCAAAATAAATACCAAAGTGCTAAAGAACAAGTGTGAGTGAAGTTACATTTCAATCAACTGTTCATCTGTATGAAATAACACATTCGTAAAGTATTGGTAAATGGTAATTTACCAATTGGTAATTGGTAAAGTATTTTAGATTTGAATTTCAGATTGTTCTGATGCACATTTTTATTCAGTGTGTGCACAGATGTTATAAACATGTCAGTGACTAGGCTAATGTAGAGATGTATTAAATCTGTGCATTTAAGAATATTTTGTGTAATATTAACATATAAGGCAAGCAATTGCTGAATATATATTGTACCCACATGAGTGTTCCCACTAAGCGTTCTATTTTTAATTAGCTCACAGGCTTTCAGAACTTCTAGTTTCCACTAAGTTTACTACTCCAGAGAAGTTGCCAATCAGTTTAGAAGACACACATCAACGGCAAATATCTTAAAACCGTGGGCTTCCAAAACCTAGATATTGAATAATAAGAACACAGGACACTGATGATGTGCAGCCTCTAAGTTTGAGTGTGACATAATTGTCACTTTGTAACAGAAAAACAAACACTGCGTTGGTGAGAAATATGAAACATATGCCATCCAACCATAAATCAACTGAAAGCTGCAGTTTTAATCACTGTTGGGTATGATGCAGGTCTTGGTGTCAGCATTGCGTAACTGGCACATTTCCAGTAGCAGTTATGTAAAACTCTCTGGATTCAGTGTTTCTGTGACAGAATAGGCCACAATTTTCATTTAGTTACTGTTATGAAAACCCTTTTCTGTGGACTTTATTCCCCTTTATCCCACTAGTGTTGGGTGGCTCTTGGCATGTTTTTTCATTTATTATGCCAAGTAAAGAGAAAACTAGAGTAATTTATTCCTTGTGTCTGAACTTCTGTTTCTTCTACATAAAAAAACCCAATTTAATATCGAGATGGTGTTTCAGCTATTCCATATATACATAGAAGTTCTCTGCAGCCTCTTAAGCCATGACAGATATATATCCAAGGGATACACTGTGATTCTTGAAGGCAAATGTCCTCTTTTCTTGGAAAACTTTTTGGAAGGGCAAGGACATGAAGCTGAGACGAATTTCTGTGACTGACATTCACCGCTGTGGCAGAAGATTAGTGATGGGAAGGAGATGATGAAGCTCATGTAGTAATAGTTAATAATTCAGTCCAGATGTTTGCTCTGCTGGATCACATGGAGCACAAGCTCTATGAGAGAAACTGTGAGAGCTGGCTAAGCTTAATGAGACCTAAACCACTTTGTTTCCAGCAAGCCAGGAGAGGGATGGTGTCCCAAATGTCACAGATCCTTCTTGCGGGTCGAAATTCCCAGTCAGGCACGGAGAGGCTCTCGGCAGCACCAAGCTGTCAGCACTCATTGCTGAACCATGTCTGGTTCTGCTAAAGCTGACTGCTCTGCTTCAATTTAATAGGCCAGTCATGGTCTTGAGACACATTGTATATATGCAGAGGATGGCAGCTTCATTGGCCATATTCTGGCGTCTGGAAAATGCCTGTCAGACAGCGGGGGAGCTGATGCTGATAGCGGTCTGTGGCAGATGTGGGCGGAGCTGCAGGCTCCTCCTTCTGGTTGCCCCGGAGTTCCCCTTCTCCGGGCCTCCTTGAGTAACTCTTTCTGCTCATTTGTTTTGTGTTTTGGTTCTATACACGTTTGCATTCAATTTTCGACCAAATAACCAGGATTAAAAGAGTAATCCACTGCTCGACAAACCTGGGCTGTGCAGAAAATGGACGGCTTGGGAGAAGGGGGGGGGGTGTATAGGGTGACATAAAGGTGAAGTAAAATGAAGTTCTGATCCAGATCAATACAATGAGTCATATTTAAGATGTAGACAGGGGACACGACTGAATACAGCCTTAGACAAATATTGATTGAAAGTGCCACTAGAGGTTGGATCCATTAGTCAGGTAAAGAATTAGTACATTTAGATGTGGTTGAACATTTTTGTATTATTTTTTTTTAAGTTGTTGTGCTCATAAATAAAGGACCTTTAAAACACGCAGTCAATCTAAGCCGTAAACAACAGTAAAGGGATTCTAGTTCTGCTGGTTTTCATTCCACTACATGTCTGTATTGTTTAATTAAGGATACTATAATCACCAACACATATATTTCATGGGCAAGTTGGAAAGGGTTTCAGTTTCCCTGTTAATGCCTTACATTGATTGATAGAGTTAGCAGTGCTACACAAAGGTGCTCTGGGTAGCTGATTTTGGATGGTTCATTCTCCCACTGGCTTGGGAGGTTCTGGGAGGCACCCTAGAAATGTTATAACACTCTTTGTCTTTAAGGACAGATTCTAGGCTGAATCAAAACTCTCATAAATAACACATCAGAATCTTTCTTGCTCCCCTCCCCTACTTATTCTTCACATCTGGTTTTCATTACGTTTCTGTGGGCGATCTCGTGTTTTTAGACAACAGTTAGAGGAGAACATACAGCTTGATCAAGACTCTCAGATAACACAAACTGGGAGGGGTCTTGGAGGAAGGGAAATTCCCACATCAGGACATAGATCTGCATTCACTATGGCAAAAAATCCTGGAGACCAAACAGAGGGCAAGATGAATTGTTTTAGAAGTTCAGAGTAGAATAATAGCTAACTCAGATTTTTAAAAATGTGCATTTGATGACTTGGTTTTTTGAGTATCAGTGTCTTGAACCTTCCTTCAAATTGACGTTTGTTTCATAGATGAAAGGGCTGAAAATTTTGCATTTTGACCATGCACAAAATCAAGTGAAAGTAAGATTGCATGGGAATTGGGAAACACTGTAAAGGCTTCGCAATTATGTCTAAATGTAAAAGAGTGTTGATAGCTACAGCATTCAAGGTTCTGCACACTAAATTAGAGTGAAATGCTATGTTTAGGCACAGAAATCGGTAGTGATTGTTTTGCAGTCTCTTGCTCAGTGGAAGGGAACAGCAGACAGTCCAATTGAAGGTCAACAGGAGCAAGTGGGACATATGGTAATCCCCCCTGGGTCTGGAGACAAAATGGTTTCTGAGAGTGTGGGTCACGCCAGGCAGAGGAAATCGGCGTCTGACCCGGATACCACACCCGGCCTTGACCCAGTATTGAAGAGACTGGAACCACAGCTGAAAACACATAAGCAAAAAGCCTGAACGTGAATATTTACTAACATATTTATGGTTACAAAAGCTGCGTTCACTGCTTATTTACCGGCCAGTATTATTTTCTAGCTTTTGTTTTACCCAGATACACTGCTAGGTGCTTTACTGGACTGATTCTGGTTCAGGGACCCATCCTAAGGACCCTTGCACTCAAAGCATCAACGTTTAGGCCTCATTAAACACCAGCTGGTACCTAGCAGATGAGCTGCAGACCAAGAATGGTTTGTTGATGATAGACTGTTAGTGAAGAAGATTGCCATATTGAAAGGGACATACAGAGCCCCCCATAATTATAGGCACCCCTTGTAAAAAGATTTGTAAAAAGGGTTAGAAAAAATCTACTTCAGTGAAGTAGCTTCAACACTAGACTGATAAACTCAGTAAACTCTAACCTTTTATTGGAATAAATTTATTCAAAGAAAAACATATCCTTCATCAAGAAATAATATATTTTTTTACAAAAACACACAACACACTTGCCTGAACAGAAAGTAACTGTGGGGGGAGGGCATTCAGAATGTAAAGTGTACATCTTTGAGTTGATTGGAGTGAATAGGAACCTTCAAGCTGTAATCCATTACTTCCTGATTAACTGGGGTACAAACATGAGGTGACACAGAGCTCAAATTCCCTTAGTCATCCATCAACGTGGGAAAAATAAGAACATACAAATCAAATGAGGGAGAAGTGTGCTGACCTTCATAAGTCAGAGAATAGGCATGAAAAAAAAACACTACTTACTCAAAAATGCCCATTTCTACTGTTAGGGCATCAATTAAAAAGTGGACATCAACTGGGACTGTTACAAACCTGCCTGCAAGAGGACTCAAGTAAATTTTTCCCCCAATGTACAGTGAGGAGGATCATGAGAGAGGCAAAAAAGTCCCTACAGATCAGTGTTGGTGAATTAGAAGACAAGTTAATGTCTTGGGGGCACCATGTCTCCAAAAAAGCCATTAGACACCACCTTCATGCTTACATACTATTTGGAAGGTTTGCCAGAAAGAAGCCTTTGGTGTAAAAAGAAGGATGGCTATAATGAACAGAACCTCATCCCAACTGTAAGCTATGGTGGAGTTTCTGTGATGCTGTGGGGCTGTTTTTCCGCCAAAGGCCCTGGAAACCTCATTAGGGTACATGGCACTATGGACTCCATGAAATACCAGGACATTTTAGATCAAAATTTGGCTGCCTCTGCCAGGACACTAAAACTGGGCTGTCACTGGATCTTCTATCAGAACAATGATCCGAAGCAAATCACCATAGAAATGGATAGCTGACCGCAGAATCCAGCTTCTGCCATGGCCATCTCAGTCCCCTGACCTGAGCCCCAATGAAAACCTCCGGGCTGAGCTGAAGAGGAGATTGCATAAGAGAGGGCCGAGGACCCTTGATGACCTCGAGAGACTCTGTACAGAGGAAGGGATTCAGATGCCCTGCTCTCTATTCTCCAATCTTATGAAATGTTACAGGAGACTCACTGCTGTTATACTGGTGAAGGGACGTTGTACAAAGAACTAAATGCAGGGGTGCCAATAATCCTGGTACATGTGTTTTTGTTGGAAATAATTATTTCTTGATGAAGGATTTGTTTTTCTTTCAATAAATTTATTTTAATGAAAGGTGGATTTTCTCATTTTGGATTTTCTCAAGTACTTTCACACTAAAAGCGTTTTTCAAACCCTTTTTTTTAATCTTTACAAGGGGTGCCAGTAATTGTGGAGGGCACCATATAAGACTGGAGAAACTGTTTATACAGGGTGCAATTTTCGTTGTACAGTCGCACCACAAAGATAAATAGTTCACCATAGGGATGTGCAATTTGTTGATATTAGATCTTCAAGGATTAAAATGTCTCCACAATCTGTCTTTATGCAGAGATCATTAGTATTGTTCTGCAGTGCACATTCTCTCAGTCGCAGTTCTACGGCTCATACATATAAAGTTCTGTCAGCCAAATCCATTTTTATTTTTGTTTCCCATTTTTACGCACCGATAAACTGGTAATAGTGAACAATAGGTTGTTCCTTGGATTTCTTCCTCTATCCCATTTGACCCTGCAGCCCAACACGCAACATGCAGCGCATTCACTATTTGGAAACATAGTCATGGAGGAGTTGGTCCCTAAAAAGACTTTGACCCTGGTAATTCGGAACTTCTTTGGATTTTCCAAAACCCACATGGTGCAAACAGCAGTTATTTGCAAAGTTCACATGTTGCCAGACAGAAAAGTTCAATATTTGCAAAGTTCACATGTTGGATGGCAGCACAACAAATCTTCTCCACCACCTCCAGAAATCCAAAAGAGTTTTCTGACAGCCAGACAGCAAGAGGAAACCACATGAGTGCATCAACCGCTACAACCACGCAGTAAGTTGCAGAATAGTCTTATAAACAGACATCATAAGGCCGTGGCTCATAATCCTATCTGACAAAAATTATGATATAATATTTTTGCCATATAACCCAGCTCTAGTTCCTTGTATAATAGTTAGCCCCAACCAAACAAGCAATACAATGAACATAGAGAGTATTAGTGAGGTGGAAATATGAAAGGTGAAATAATTTAAAGTCAAAGAAGATCGACTTAGTGTCACCTGATTTGAGTTAAGGACACGGAGACCTGAAGTGTTGTACAACCATTTGGCAGTAGACACCAAGGAATGTCTGAAGTGCTCGGTTGTGTATTTTGGGGAAGTAAGCGTTTGGCTGAAGGTTCTCCTCAACTCTGTGCGCTCAGTTTATTATTTATTCAGAAAGGAGTGCAATCTAGACATCTTTCTTCCTTCAACAGTTTCTTAAACGTCAGTGCAGTGATGGAGCTAGCCTTTATCAAAAGCTTTAGTTAACAGTCTCCTTCACCTTGATATTACCCTCCACCCCACCCCCAGCCCCATTAAACAGTAGTGAGGAACATAACACTGACTACAATAAACATTTGCTGCGGACATCAAACCATTTTAACCTCCTCAAGAAAACAACCTGCCTTTGCACTTTCCAGCCAGTCTCGACGCACTCTGGCATTTACGCACTGTTGCCTGGATTTTTTGGTGTAAAGTGTTAACAGGAATGATGATAGAATTGTTCCGCTGAAGTTGCGGAGAGGAGGACCTCTTGTTCCCGGTCTGTCTACACTTTTACGTTAAACCCTCAGAGAAGAGCATGCTGTACGCAGGTGTAATCTCGATTCATTTGGATGATCATATTGTGTCCTCCAAGAGGCATTTTATGGATTCATTAGTGGATTCTGGGACATTTTTCTCTTCAGTCTTTAGATGGCCTATTCATTGTCTATGCATATATAAAAGATCTTTTTTGCTTCTCACCCTCATCATAAAATAGATCTATTGTCCTGTTGCAGACAGTGTGTGAAAATTTGATACTGATGTGTGGTCACAGATGGACTGACACCAGACACAAAGAATTTTCTTGCCTTTCCTATCTCTGCAAGCATTTTACACTACAAATTACGGCTCTTACACATCAACAAACACCTTCTTTTTCTTTAACACCATTTTCTTTTGCCAGCCATTATCCAAGAGGCCATTGCTACCGTAAACCAGCATTTGTTAATTAAAAAACAATCAATAAAAGGAAACATAAATTATATGTGTGCTCTCTAAAATTCACAAATTTGTTTCAGTAATTTTAAATGAAATTATTGTTTGTAACTTTGCTGTACATAGGTGTACTGTCAGTGATTTTATTCTGATGCTTTTTATGTGCTCCCTTTTCATATAAAAAATAAAAATCAAAGAACATTAATAAGTCTATAGTGTGACCACAATTATTTCCATCAACTGTTTTTGACTGTTGCGTCAGTAACAAAATTGGGTTTTGTGGTGTACTGTACCCTGTCCCGGTACCGACTCACGGTCACCTGGGCAGACAATTAGAAACCACAGAACACTGTTTCCATTACAAATGCAACAAAATAACATACATAAACATACATAAATAACATTTGGTCCCCACAATGTAATATAGACATAATCTACACTCTCTCTCTCTCTCTCTCTCTTCTATTCAGGCTTTGTTTTCTGGTACTCTATCCACAGTAACAGGTGGAAATCAAGGACTGTGCTCAATGATTAACAATAATAGTAATACAAGTACAGTCAGTTTGGCTTTGCCTATTGGTTCT
The DNA here is from genome assembly GCA_019775955.2 of Pollimyrus isidori. Classification (NCBI taxonomy): domain Eukaryota; kingdom Metazoa; phylum Chordata; class Actinopteri; order Osteoglossiformes; family Mormyridae; genus Pollimyrus; species Pollimyrus isidori. Next base: position 28,778,046 of record JABFDZ020000109.1, read on the forward strand.
GCAATAGTCCCTTCCATTAATGAATGGTACTTTCTAGTGAAATTATTTTACAAGATCCTGCAACACCTATTCAGAAGACTGAGAAGTAACAGATTGATTTCTTGCCCATGAAATAAATAAAATAAAATAAAACTTACTTTAATCCTGGCCTTTTGTAAATCGTCTTGGCATGTAATGGCAGGATGTGGAAGAATGGTATCATTTTCTGCTTCTTTTAGCAGTACAGAGTGAAATAATACTTCAGGTGTGTAATATGATGCATCAGACTTTGTCTCATCTATGATCCATCTGGCTGGATATGTGTGCCTGCCCTGATTAAGCAGAACACTCCTACCATGTAGCCATCTAGTAAAATAATGGGTTTGAAACCCACTGAAATCTGTGTGTCATTAGCGAAATCCACCAGTCTACTCAACTCACATGGGCAAGGACAGATTTTTTTATTCCAGGCCGTGGAAAAATGTGCAAAGTGCTGGTTTGTATTGTTTATCAGAACCAGGCAACACAGGGAGAAAATCTCAGGCTTCATTCACACAGCATGAGGCAAAAGGACTCCCCTATAAATGTGGCTCTGCCACCCACTGCCGTCCCTCAGCCTACAAATTACACAGAATCTGTCCTCTGCCATTACATGATCTCATTCTTTCTCACGTTATGGTAAATGATCTCTGCTGAATTATTAGCCGTTTTTTAAGCTGTCAGCAGCCATGTCCCGACAGAGGAGGAAAGTCACCCCCGTGACACAGATAACTCAAACCCAATCCTGAGCATGGCTTCCCCAATCCCAGGCATGGTTTACCATTCACGCTGATTACTCACTCAGCTTGGAAAATGGAGAAAAGGGGCAACAAACTCTAAACTGCAAAGGTGTGCTGTGCTGTTTTCTACAGTACCGTCTTCTTCTATCGAGGAAAACCTTAACCTGCTGGAAAAACAGATTCTGGGAAACTACCCTATTAACAGAATGTAGCATGTTTTTGTTTTTAAAGTCTTTTTTCTCTCTCTCTCTGGAAGTACATACACTATATTGCCAAAAGTATTGGGACATCCCTCCAAATCGTTGAATTCAGGTGTTCCAATCACTTCCATAGCCACAGGTGTATAAAATGAAGCAGCCAGGCATGCAGACTGCTTCTACAAACACTTTCAAAAGAATGGGTCACTCTCAGGAGGTCAGTGAATTCAAGTGTGGTACTGTGATAGGATGCCAACTGGGCAATAAGTCCATTCATGAAATTTCCTCACTACTAAATATTCCACGGTCACCTGATAGTAGTATCATAACAAAACGTAAGCAGTTGGGAACAGCAGCAACTCAGCTACAAAGTGGAAGGCCGTGTAAAATCACAGAGCGGAGACAACGCATGCTGAGGCGCACAGTGTGCAGAACTTGCCAACTGTCTGCAGAGTCAATAGCTACTGACCTCCAAACGTCAGATTAACTCAAGAACAGTGCGTAGAGAACTTCATCAAATGGGTTTCCATGGCCGATAAGCCATCCAGGCCTCACATCACCAAGTGCAACATAAAGCGTCAGTTGCAGTGGTATAAAGAACACTGCCACTAGATTCTAGAGCAGTGGAGACGTGTTCTCTGGATTGATGAATCATGCTTTTCTGTCTGGCAATTGGATGGCCGAGTCTGGATTTGGTAGATGCCAGGAGAATGGTACCTGCCTGATTGCACTGTGCCAATTGTCTGCCAGTTTGATGGAAGGGGGATTATGATGTGTGGTTGTTTTTCAGAGCTTGGGCTTGGCCCCTTAGTTCCAGTGAAATGAACTCTTATTGCTGCAGCATTTGGAGCCATTTGGACAATTTCTTGCTCCCAACTTTGTAGGAACAGTTTGGGGACGGTCCCTTCCTGTTCCAAAATGACACCAGTGCCCAAAACAAGGTCCATAAGGACATGGATGAGGGAGTCTGGTGTGGAGGAACTCGACTGGCCTGCACAGAGCCCTGACCACAACCCCACAGAACACCTTTGGGATGAATTAGAGCGGAAACTGCGAGCCAGGCCTTCTCATTCAACATTAGTGCTTGACCTCACATGTTCTCCTGGAAGAATGGTCAAAAATTCCCATAAACACACTCCTAAACCTTGAGCACAGGCTTCCCAGTAGAGTTTAGGCTGTTACAGCTGCAAAGGCTGGGCCAACTACATATTAAAGCCTATGTATTAAGAATGGGATGTCATTAAAATTCATGTGTGAAAGGGTAGGTGCACCAATATTTTAGCCAATATAGTGTATGACGAAAAAGGCATCAGGTTTACTCCTATTTTGGTAGCAATTTTAGAATACAGTTTATTCAGTGAAGTAAGTCTTACTTGAGAATTTAGAAATCTGTAGGGTGATTTGGAGGATTGATCCAAACATGTATATTTTTCAGTTATTTTTAATTGGATCAATGTACCTACCAGGTAGCATTGGGTTTAGGGCAAGGAAACACCCTCTAGTTCTGTGTTTCCCAATCCGGTCCTCAGGGAGCCACAGACAGTCCACGTTTCTGCTCCCTCCCAGTTGGGAGAGAGTAAAAATGTAGTCTGACACAGAGCTCGGTGGGAGCAAAAACACGGACTGACTGTGAGTCCCCAAGCATTGGATTGGGAAATACTGCTCTAGTGTATCGTGGGACATATGCATTTACAATCACATGTTATAGACAAAATTGAAAACTGCAGGTTTTTTGGCAGTAGGGTGAAACTGGAGTACTCAGCGAACACCCAGGCAACATGAGGAGAACATTTCAGCTTCATTCACACAGCATGAAGCAAAACCCTAGAAATTACACAGAATACGCCCTCTGCCATTACATAATCTCATTCTCTCTCACGTTATGGTAAATGATCTCTATTGAATTATTAGCCAATAATAATATAGACAATAGCACTCGTAGATTGTACAAAGCATTTCAAACATGCTCCACGGTGTTGTTTAAATTATAGTTGTAAAGAAGCACAGTTTAAAGCAGTAAAAAGCAAATCTTCACTTATTTTTTCTTCCTATCATAGTTTGACCCCTCAGCTGAGTTTTGTAATCCCCTTTATACTTTCAAAAACTCCCTTACAAAACAGTATATGTATATATGTATATAAGTATATGGTTAGCATGGTCATTTTAAACTTAAAATAAGATAGTTTACTTTTATTTTGCCTTTGATATATTTGGTAGCGATATACTTGGTAATGTATACTTGAAAGAAGACTGCCCTTTTTATACATCTACTAGAGATAAAAGGATACTTGGATTTCACTTTTCATAATTATGCTTGAAATATACTTCAGAAAGCATACTTGGCTTATATTTAAACTTTTTATATGTAAGCTATAGGTTTTTTTTTTCATAAGGGCGTCACCCAAGCTGTTTACAGTGGGAATGGAGTGCTGCTGACCTCAAATGGAGATATAGTCGGGTGGAGGAAGGAATATCTGCAGGACTTCCTGAATCCCACTGACACGCCTTCAAAGGAGGACTCACCCGTCACTAGAGCTGAGGTCACTGGGGTGGTCAAAAAATTTCTTTGGTGGTAAGGCTCCAATACGAAAGCTGCAATGCAGTTTTTTTTTTTACTAGCAAATGGAAATAACAGTACCTCCAGAACAATCTTTTGTTGTGCCTTGTGCACCCCTGGCAGTGGTGAGTGGATTCCTTGGCATCCATCATCCATTGCATTGAGGAGAGATATTTGATTGTGTGGGTGATGATCAAATACTTTCCACCTTGCAGACTGAAAAAAAAAACTGCAGTCATGCAAAAGAAAGGTGAGTGGGTTGAAGGAAAAGGGACACTATCCTTGGATGGGTATCAAACCAGTTTGTGATGGCATGGGAATGGCGGAATGCCACCTTCTCCTGTGCAATCAAACATGCTGCCAAGTTACCTCCTACCTCCACCCTTAATTATATTTAATTATATTCTATAACATTCCGTGTCCACACTGAACAAAATCAGACCAAAAAGCTCCCCTTTTTATGTATATAGCCATGCCATTGAAAGAACTTCAACACTCAGGTATGACTTCAACTAATATGGGAATCGGGCGTGACTGGTCTATCTGCAAAACTTCTCAATAGCAATAAACATATAGGGCATATTTTTGTGTTTACATACAATATGAACTGCTATTCACTTTAACATTTACCTATCAAATAGGTTTAGAACATGAGGTTATCAGTTCTGACGTGAAAAATGCAAGAATTTGTAAATAGGCAGTAAAAATCCATAGTTTTGGTCTAAGTTGAGTTGAGTGTATAAAAGAGATTCAAAAGTTTTCGAAATGTGTTCACTGAATGCAATGTGTGTCAAAGGAAGAAGATGTGCATTGCATGTAAGGTCCACAACAGATCAGTGCTGTGCTAAATATGTTCTTGAGTTTTGAGATTGAGATGAAAGATCTCTTTAAAGATAAAATTGTCTTTGTGCATGGCTATCACACTTGATTCTGGATGTATGTCAGCACCACACCAAATCCAGGGATTATAGGTTAGCAAGCACTGAGTAAAATGTCTAACATTTATAGTGCAGAGGGTTGCTAGTGAAATAATATGTGAAGTCGGTCGAAAAGAAATTAAAAAGAATTTCTGTTTTATTGGGAGATTTATTAAAATGTTAATTTTTTAAATTATTTTTGCTAATTAAATATTGTTGTTATTTTGGTGGGAGTGGCACTGTACAGTGGGTAGCACTGTTGCCTCATACCTCTGGAACTAGGGTTTGAGTCTCCTCCATGGCTCCGTGTTTGTGGAGCTTCCATGCAACCCTGAATTGGACAAGCAGGTTCAGAAGAAGCTGATATGTTATTGTGGTAAGGGAGGGGCTGCGTGTGGTCAACGTTTTGTGGTATTATTGCAAAGTGGAAGTGTTTAGGAACAACAGAAACTCAGCCATGAAGTGGCAGATCACATAAAGTAACAAGTAACAGAGCGAACTCAGCAAGTGCTGAGGTGCATAGTGTGTAAAAGTCACCAGCACTCTGTTGACTCAACAACTGCAGAGTTCCAAACTTCCTCTGGCATTAATCCCAGCATAGAAACTGTGCGCTGGGAGCTTCATGGAATGGGTTTCCATGGCTGAGCAGCTGCATGCAAGCCTCACATGACCAAGCAAATACCAAAAATGCAAAAGCAAAAGATTTCCTTGTGTTGAATAGAAGGAAAAACAGAAGAACTGGTAGTTGGTCCCAAGGCTGCTTGAAATAAGTTTGACAACCTCAACCTTGGTGGTCTTCCTACTCAGCCTAACAATGGTCAGAGATCTTGGTGTCCTGGTTGATTCAGATTTGTATTTCAATGCTCGTATAAGTAGTATTACTAGAACTGTGTTTACTAGTGAAGGGAACTTTTAATGCAAACCAAAACATTTCTGCAATGCTTCCAACTTAGTGGGAACAGTTTGAGGGTGGCCTTTTTCTGTTCCTGCATGACTTGCACAAATCAAAGTCCATAGAGACATGGTTGAGTGAGTGAAGAACTTGACTGGCCCGCACAGAGCCCGGACCTCAACCCCGTCAGATTCCTTTGGGATGAATTAGAACGGAGATTGCAAGCCAGGTCTTCACAGCCAACATCAGTGCCTGACTTCAGGAATGCTCTTCTGGAGGGACGGGCAAAAATTACACCCATCGGATTCTATTTTCTTTAAGATTTATTTTTTTAAATAATGTTAGTTGGGAGATTTCATTTATTTCACATGCAGCTCTACACAGATCTCTTTTATCATTTCAGTGAAACACCTGATGGGACACCATATACCACCTGTTTCACCCCCTCTGTAACGAGCCCCATCTTTGCACCGCCCCTTAACCTAACAGCCAAGCCCAGTTCAGCCTATTCAAAGTCCGCCCCCCCCCCCCGCCATGGATTTAGATACTACCTGTATTGTTCTCCTCATACAAATTCACCGGTATGTGTTACTCAGTTAAGTTAACAATCACTGCAGCAACTCTGCTAGATGGAGCCATTGGATACCCCCACTCACGCAAGCCTTTACACCACAGCCTTAACTCCCCAAGAGGTGTAGCCCTCTTAACAATTCTACAATTGCTACACTGCTGCTTTCTCCTGTGTGGAACCTCTAAATCCCTTTATATCACTCTTCAGTGTACTGTTTTTCTTTGGACATAAAGTGATTTTTTTTCTTCTTGTTACTGAGTTTCACTGTTTAATTACCTGGATCACTAGCCTACCTATCATTTAGGCCAGTTGAGCCCCAAAGGTAGGCAACTCTCCACAATTAACTATATCAAAATACAGTAAGCAATGATAACTAAACTCCTCCCCTACGACTTCCAAAACAAACCCTATAACATTGTGCTATATCCCTGTGTGTTTTTCCTATGACCACAACCCTTCAAGGTTCACTCATATATTATTCATATGCTGACATCTTGCACATCAGGAGAAGAGTCCGAGGATCCAAAAAGAATTTTATTAATGGCTTTCAGCCTTAGACGGATTGGAGCGGCGTCTACAGTGTTGCAGGCGCTTAACCGGTCCGTCGTGGCCAAAAAAGAACTGAGCCAAAAGGCAAAGCTCTCG
>JABFDZ020000109.1:28835627-28856811 GCA_019775955.2 Pollimyrus isidori
TACATACAGTACAATACAAAATAGGTGGCATATGATTTTAGCTGTGTCCCATTCCAAAGGTATGGAGAATCCCCCCCCTTCTCTTACTCTTATCACTCTCTCTGTGCAAGGAGAGCCATAAACTTTGCAATTCAGGGCCTTGCTCTCTGAAAAGAGGAGCCCTGGGTGGACAAGGTACAAAGGGGGAGCCTTCACACTCCATAACACTGGCTGTGGGCCTGCGTGATTCCTACAGCTGGGTGTTTTCAAAAAACTTCAGTCTGCTAATGAATTTACGTGCAGTTTTGTTGATAAAGGTCTCATATGGTGCTGCTTTATCTCATGCATTTAAGTACAAACACTTTTACAGGCCAATATTAAGTTATTATGAATTCAAAACTCCTGTTAAAAAAGTGTTTAACAGCTAATAGATATGGTGTGGATATTGATGCTATTGTAAAAATATAATAATGATCAATAATAATGATCAATGAGATGGTAAATTCTAGGCATTTCAACAATCAGTAATAGGCTTTATTTTAATGAAATAGTTTCCTTAAATGCAGAATATCCTGAGAGACTGGAGGTGATTGTGCACGAAAATGTCTGGCTCTGGAATTCAGACATACTGTGCAATAGTGATTTGTTTGACGTTGGCGTTCTCGTGATGCTGGAAAAAAATAGCAAACAGGCATTGACGCTTTTTAGAGATCTTAGGCTTCTGTTAGATATATACAGTGGTACCTCGGTTCTCAAACTCACTAGAACTCGAATTTCTTGAAAGTCGAACAAACCAGTTTGACCTAGAACTCGATCTAAATATCAGATGTCGAACCGTGAACGCTGACCTAATATAAATTGTACGCGCCAGGAAATGAGTCATAAAGGAGATGACAGCTCTTTAAAAATGGAAGTTGCTCTCTTTATTAACAGCCTCTATTGGTTTGATACTAGCAGCAGCACAGATAGCAGCTCATGGGAGTTTTACTCACAAAATAATGTTCTGATGGCAGAATGAATGATGATTGGGTCAGAGAGCTAACAAACCAGATTGTTGAGGAGGCAGGACCAACCAATCAGATATCTTGGCCCCGCCTCCTCTAAAAATCTGTGGAGTCATAGGAGTGTCATAAAGAAAACTACCAACTGCTGGGAGCTTCATTTTCTGTGTCAAATGCAAACCAACCATATTTTATGCTTGTCAGCTCTCTCTGGCATATTTGTCATGTCCTTCAAATTTCGAACAAAAACTGTATTTCCATTTCTCCAGTAAATATGTTGATATTTAGATCATCACATTATCGTGAACCATAAACAGTTGTGGGGGCAGCCTGCCAATTTGTCTTCTATATGCATAAGCTTCTGCCTAATTATTAGTCAATTCAAATAATAATATCCATAATTTTGTATTGTATGCAATATACATTATAGTTTAAATTTTATTTACCAGTTTTAAAACTCAACATACTGTGAAATGGAGAGTGAAGAAGGATTTGGACATAATGTGTGACGATTGTTTTGTGACCCTGATTCTCCAGAATAAATTAATAAATGGAGAATCGCTAGTATTCCACCATAAACAAAATCAAGGTCTAAGTTAGTGCCCCTCTCTTTTGAAGAATCCTGCTTTGGTGCTGACGTTACCGAGTATGACTTCTTCAACTCAGGGGATATAAATTAAAGAAAATGTCCATAGCCAAGACAGCATATCAGCAGTGTGATAAATAACAAGAAAATACAGCTGATATCACAACAAAACGTGTGTCTAGATGTTATAGAGACAGGAGAGTATTACTGTATCTGTGAGGGAAGCGAGTGGCGAGTCAGCAGGACAGCCAGAACGGACTGCTTTGTGTATCTGTGAGGGAAGCGAGTGGCGAGTCAGCAGGACAGCCAGAACGGACTGCTTTGTGTATCTGTGTGGGAAGCGAGTGGCGAGTCAGCAGGACAGCCAGAACGGACTGCTTTGTGTATCTGTAGTCTGACTTTTCTAAGATAATTATGCCCTGTATATCACCACCTGGAGCAAGGTTGTGATTCAGACAAAAGGACACAAAAATATACCCACCATTGACTTTCCCCACCCTTGTATATTTTGAAATTAGATTATCACATCCTCTAACTGAATGATGTATTATTAAATATGTGTGGATTATGTGCCATTTTCAGGCACAAAAAAAAACATTGTATTGATAACCGTCCATTTTTGGGTACTGGAGACAAAGACAAATGCGTCTCAGAGGTAACTGTCACTGCGGTTAAAGCTCCCCATCTCCTGAGAACCGGAGTGGATTATGTGCACGCATGCAAAGAGGGCCACAGGAGCACTGCTCTCTGCAGGAAAGAGGAGGTAAATGTCAGGGCTCCTGCATAATTCACTTCTGATGGTGAACAGGCACGCAGGGGCAGGGCTGCCTGACCCAGCACTAAGCTGGCCTCTCAGCAGACATTCACAGACACGGTCAGCATGCACTCATAGTCGGTGACCACCATCACCACCATTTCCATAGACCAGCAGGAATCCAGTGGGTTTTCTGTCCTACTGGCACTGCAGCTGCCTTACACTTTTATTCCTGAGGCTTCTCTTCCTCATGCGCTCCGAGACAAACATAAAAAGATTCACTGAGGCGCAGTAAACCTCTTATCTATTAGAAGCAGCACTCAAAAGAGTCAAACCCGAACTTTTAGTTACTAGTTCTGCATTTTCAGCATCATAATTGTATACAGGGTGTTTTTTGCAGCCTTAGTAAAACATGGTACTCTTTACTATAACTGGACTCCAGTGCAGTCCACTCTCCAATCAATCCTTAGCACATTGTATCCACAAACAAGTCCTGCTCCCTTAGGAAGTGCAGACATTCATTAAGTCCCTCAGGGAGAAATGTTTGGCTCCTCTGAAGGTCTTTGAAAAATGACTTTTCAACATGGTGCACCGTGTGACACACGTCTCACCTCAAAGCCATTTTTGCAGTTCAGTATTAATTTGCCACTTTGGTCGGAGAAGCACATGTCAAGTCGAAGCCCAGAACCAGGCACGAAGATGTGACTCAAATGGGCTCACAGTAGGGGGCGCCATGCTCTGTTCATGTCCTCGCAACTTATGCACAAATTTAGGTATCAAATAAGAATATATACCAAAAATATATATATATGTATATATATGGTACTAATCTTGTCGGCCATTTAAATAAACAAGAGTAGCGGAACAAGAGAGACGTTATGCAGGAGGACCCTGAGAATTTATTATAACATTCTACACATATGTACTATTTTCATTTTATTTGTATTTTATATAACTCTGCCAACAACAACAACAATAATATATTTCATTTATATAGCGCTTTTCAAAGATCTCAAAAGTGCTCACAAAGGATAACGTAAACAGGGGAACAATACAGCGTATTACGGATAGGAACGGTTATATGCTTGAGCAAAAAAGAAAAGGTTTTTAGGCTGATGTTGAAATTTGAGACTGAGATTGATTGATGGCAGTAGGGAGGGAGATCCAAAGTCAGGCGGCTAAATGTGGGGTCACTGGAGAGGAAAAGGAACATATGGGGTCACCATCGCCCTGGAGTTTGGAGGGGGGGTGAGGGGGGAGCCAGAACAGGATAAATATCTATCTGACTCTGCAGTTTCTGTCTAGTGATATGAGTGCTATATCACCGATTCAATACTATTGTGCCTTTTAGATTACAATGGTCCTCATCTTTCTTTTCTATGGTACAGCACTTGAGGCAAAAAGGTAGAAGATGGATGAAGCCCTATGACCCTGGTGATTGAAAAGAGGCAGCATGACCATTAATCAGGCTGATTGCTCTGTTTCCTTGTTTATTTTTTATCCAATGGCAGCCTAATATCTTAAAAAGGAATCCGTCTCTGCTCTACTAATATTTGTCAAATTAGTTGTACAGGCAGTAAAGCTGCAGCTTCCAGAAAGATTTGATGCCTGCCCAGGAATCTGGAACTAGAAGTGAAGATCTCAGTGTGCCAACGGGGGTTCTCACTTTTTCTCTCAAAGGAGTTTTATAATACCGATTGTGCCAGTGATAGCGTTTTCAGTGGGGGGTATGTGCATTGATTTATTTAAAAGTTTTTTATAGTAGGTAAGAAAATCTCATGTAACTGCCTCTGAGATGTACTTCATCAAGGCTTGAGATCGGTATGAAATTCTCTCTTATTCGGGGACCTGCTTAGAACAAAGATCATGCAAACAGAGCACATAAAAATAAAAGAAGTAAAAGGAGTTTTATTCAGCATGGCGGCATATTACTTGATTTCCATTATCGTTGAGGATATCAGTCAACTAATAGAAAATGTAGAGTATAACAAGGAACTTGCTGGAAAAGCATTCTAAACACTGAAGAAAATTGTCCTCGGCAAAAGGGAAAAACACATAGGCAAAATGTTATTTGTATGATTTCATATTTTATTTTCATGTCAACTGGGATTCTGTTGTGAACATATTCTCATCCAGCTTCAGTATTCACTTCAGCAGGGCCAATGCAAGCTTTTATTCTTGATTAATGCTGACCGTAGACTTCAAACGACATCTGGACAAAACTAAATTGAATACGTCAGTGACAACAATCGGACTCGTCCTTACAATGAGGCAGGGACATTGTTCATTCTGCATCACCCAATAACCCAAGAGGGCACAGAATGTTTTCGATGCAGCAGACCTACATACAGAGTACAAATAATCGTATTGTGGCGAGTGAATGAGTCATTTTGATGAAGGAGATGACAGCTCTTTTAAAATATATGTTACTCTCTTTATTAACAGCCTCCCTGGGTTTAATACTAGCAGCAGCAATGACTGGGAAGACAGTATTGCGCAGTAGTAAGGAACACTCACAGTTACATGCAAATGAAACACACCCATCCCATGGCAAAAAAAATCCATTAACAGAAATACTAAAATACATGTATTAATTTACAATATTTAAAGTGCAGTGTGGTGCTAAGCATGCTGGTAACTGCATAATTAGTCCTGCTGACCAACCCTGCGGCATCACATTTATTTCAGCCAACCGCATACAGTGGGTGGGATCAGAACAAACGAAAAGCTTGCCTTGCCCTGCGCAGGCATTGCGCCGAAAAAGGTGATCGCCATGGTGATTACGTGTCATACGACGTCAATCCCATGAAGTCCCTGTGAAGTATGCGAGTAGTGTTACATTCGGTGAGGGGTCTTTGTGGCCCCCATGTGGCCCCCACAGACATTAACAGCCTGTCTGTGTCAGGAACAGGGCTCTCATGAGAAGGGAACAAATCATATATGGAGGCAGTGAATCCAGCTGTTACCTGACTGCTTCAGGTAAAGATTTATTTCTGCTATATGTAGGCTATAAAGGACGACAGGAAGCCCTAATGCAGGGGTGTCCAACTCCGGTCCTGGAGAGCTACCGTCCAATCGGTTTTCTATCATACCCGGCTTCTGATGAGCCACACCTGTTCTGAGGTAAATACCAGGAAACAGGTGTGGCTCATCAGAAGCCAAGTGGGACAGAAAACCTCCTGGATAGTAGCTCTCCAGGACCGGAATCGGACAGCCCTGCCCTAATGCATTCACAGTTGCATAACGCTCCAAGTCACGATCCTTGGCCTGCTTTACACAAGGTGACTTTTCCCTGCAGACAAGTACACTGATCAACACAGAGTTGATCATCCTTCAGAACCGTGGTCTTAAAAATATCCTTGCGACACAGACAGGTAACGGGCAGCAGTCAGTGGCGGTTTGCTCATCACCAGTCTAACAGCTGCGTTTGCTGGCATGTCCTTCATTGGCAGCCCCGGGAACAAAGGCCCTCAGAATTTAAATCCTCTTTCATCTCTGCCTTCTCGGGCTATAGCAGGTCCGAGGCACTGGAGTCCAAAGCTGAAGATCTTCTCATGGCGTAAGATGTCATAGAGGTAATGAGGACAACGGGGAGATAAACGCGTGTTTAGTCATCTGAAACCCAGCCTAGCTAAAGTCCAGTGGAAACCATGCATAACAACAGATATATGAATAACATGCATAACTGATATAAAACACGTGTACGCAACACAGTCATACTAATACCACAATTATACTAACACCATTGGAATCTAAAGAGAAAGTGATTAATGCAAATTATTTTCCTGACTAATTACTTTTTAAAGATATACTTCCATAATATTAATAGCATGTGAATTCTAATTCAATAGCCCCCATTAAGCATCTACCACAAGGACGTTCAGCATATGAAATTGGCAATTCAAGGAGCTGCCTTTCAGTGATTAAAGATGTTGTACATTTGAAGAGCAAATAACACCAGAGCAGACCACTTACTTCAGACCTGAGCCAGTGCTCACAGTAGAATTCATTCATCCTAAAAGACTGCTTGTTTATGGACACTAATTTCTTGACCCAATATAAGAATCATCTGTATCCAAGAGCCATACTGTGTCAGAATTCATCAGCGTTCGAGGGCAGCACCACGGTGGATTGTGTGTGCATGGCGCCAGACAAACATACTCCGGGAAACTCCGGGAATCTTAGCAAGAGACCAAGAAGTCAAGAGTGTCAACAAACACCCACACGAGCAGCAGGGTGTAATTACTGCGGCCGCCACAAGGAGTGGGTTCACAGAAAAGGGTTTTTCACTGTGGTAGGCTTATTGGGAGCAGACAAAGATCTGACGTAGGCTTGAAATGTAGCTGTTTTCACCAGTAAAGGCTGATTTACACTTCGGTGTCGAGCCTACCCAGAGTTACGTCACGGCCTGCACCACTGGGAGCCTTTATACTGGTACGCGAGGGTGTCTGTGTCACCCTGCACTTGCAATGCCAAAATGCTAGTTGGCTGAGTGTTCTGATTTTAAGTTTCACTAAAACGTTTGAACTGTGTTATAGGAAATGATCAACATAAGATTGATATAGAGAGCTAGATCAACTTCTGAGTTAAGAGTGATGCTCTCCCCTGGGAACCAGGCACTGCCACAGGGAGAACTAGGGTCTCTGGAATGGGGACGAAGACCTATAACCTAAACAGAAGCACTAGAGCAAGAAAGTGTGAGAAATCAACCCAAGCAAAATATATAGATGGAGTGTGAACCCTAAGGGCTAGAACCAGTGGATTACAAATCAGCCTTTTGCAGTGTAAAGCTTATCTATTCCTATATTTCATGTGTAAAGATCAGAGACCTTAGAATTACAGATCTGTTCAGAGCCTTTTCAAAAATTCATTGGTTACCGTAAATAATTGTGTCTGTACTTAAATTTGTCAGTATTTTAACCACAGTTTTATAGCATTTGTGAATCTGCAATGTACTGATACTATCTAGTGTGAATACTGTGCCCTTATTATTCATAATGCAGGCAACACGACGCAGGTACATCCAAAACATGTCAGCACAGGTACATGTCAGCTGTGGCAATGATGCATATGTCATATTAAGAGTTGGATAATACAGGTGCAGAGACTGAAAATCCAGACCGGGATTTTGATTCAACCAATCAGTTGACTACTCTGTGATTGTCACTCTTTAAACTTAACTATTTGGTTGATACATAATCTTGGTCTGGAGTTTTACTCACTGGACTTGAATTACCCAACTCTGGTCATAGTCGTTTGCATTACTGCCACTAGGACTTCTCAAGAAGTATCATGTGTAAGTATATGTCAGAAGTTTATCACCGAGAACTGAGTTAATTGAGTTGTCTTTGCCTATTAGTGTAAATTAGGGGGTCTCAACCTGCTAATGACTACGGACTGGCTTACATTGTGTAAACATTTCCCTGGGGGGGTGTGAGATGTTCCATTGAATTCACAATAGCATCAGTGTATGATGAGGTAAAGAGGTATAGAAAGATGCTAATGACTTTATTTTTTTCGTTTTTAAGACCCAAACAATTATAGATCAAATTAGTTTATTTCATTTTATCTTTTGGTTTCATCTTAATAAGATACTTAAATGGTAACTAATTATGGAACTTTGAGGAGCTTCAGCTGATAACCTTATTATCCTCAGCAATAATAGTTTGTTTTCACTGTAGTGCTAAGAGTTCATATTATGAAATTATCAAATGAAATGAAATTTACATTGTGTATCTTAACAACATCTGTTTGTCAGCTGATTGAGTTTCCTCCATTGTGATTCTTGTCATTTCAAGGGCGAGGCTCTTCAAAGGAAAGAAAGTACAGGGGGAGTATGACATCAAAGTGGAACAGGTAACCTTCTACCTGCCTTGTATATCAAGTACACTATTATACTTTCTTAGTACAAATCTGAGAATGTTGGTCTCCTTGCTAATACATTCTTTAAGCACCTTAAAATGTGAGCCAATTGTCGACCTTGAAAAAAAGTCACACACACACTCTTTCTTTGATGCACAAAGCTTCTTCATATAGCTGTCTTATAAAGTACGCTACCTCAGACATATCTCATGTTCAAACCAATGTAAGAAATCTATGATAAATCCATAATGATCAACAACAAGTTAGAAGTTCATGTCATCTGGAATGTCAACCATATGAAACCCACAAGCACGTTACTGAAAAGAGAATCCAAAAAATAACTGCCTCAATGAAGCATTATTATTAGGTGTCAACAAGTCAGTGTTGACTCTGGGAGACCATGTAGCCACCAATAACTAAAGGTAAAAATACCTTGACATGGCTGGGCTGCACATGTCATCCATGCTGATCTGTTTTCTCTTTACACTTAATTCCCGAACCCTCCAGGCTGAATTCTCCGAGATCAGCCTTGTGTCACACGCCGATGGAAACTGCAAAGTACATGTGCAGGTGTTCCAGAATGGGACCATGGCAGTCAGGTATGACATACACACTGGGCGGAGGGCGGAGCCAGTTTACCTTAGCTGCTGGGGACACTTTAATTGGGGGACATGCAGAAGGCAGACTCTCCAGAATGGAAAATTAGGAGCGCCAGATGGGATTTTCTGGCTTTCTTCTCACAGCATGAAGCACTCAGGTGTGGACTTACCAAAAGGGGAGTATAGGCAGCTGTCTGAAAGCTAAGGGCCCCATGACGACAGATTTATTGTTGAAAAATTCAACACTAACTGAGGCTATCATAGGCTACAGCCTTGGGCCATGGCAAAAGAGTAAACAGTTAAACTTCTTGGATTTGGCTGATCGATCTGCCAACTTAGTACCTCCCTCCTTCCCTCCAATTGGAAACTTTTGCTGACTGCACTCCCACCCAAACCCAGATCGGTAAGGTTTGACTCTGACACCTTGTGCTGTAACTAGCATATTGATGTCCAATCGCTTTAAATTCAGTCTTTTCTCCATCGAGTCCAAAAAATATCTTTCAGGCGGCCCAATTATTTCCCCTACCCACATCAGCCTAGACCCCCCCCCAGAGAAGTTAGTCTGCCCCTGACTGACTCCCTGCCCTTTGATGGCATACTCACCTATAACTTTACCAATATGGCCCAGTCCCCCCTCCCCCAAAAATCTTTTTACTAAGGTTAATAATACGAGATCACAAGCACTAGGTGCCACAGAAGTGGAGCCAATAAGCATATATAGATGGTTCTAGTTATTGAGCCACTGCACTGCAGAGACATGGAGTGCAAATGAAATGCAAAATGAATCATTCAGCAAGGATTGAAGGTTGGGGTGGGTGGGAGAGAAGAATCCACAAAGCCTTCTGTAATTACCATTATTACACAGTTTGTACAAGGAGAAATCAATACATTGTTCTTCACGCAGGCCACAGTTGCAAAATTTTGACCCCATAGACTTCAGTGCTATTGGGGTTTAATTTCATGAACTGCTGTGCCATTAAAATTGATGCTTATAGTTGAATTAAGTTTAGACACAGATTGCATACTGTATACCCTGTGTGCATATACCCTGTGTAAGGTTAAGACACAGACTGCATATACCGTGTGTAATGTTTAGACACAGACTGCATATACCCTGTGTGCATATACCCTGTCTAAGGTCAAGACACTGCATATACCATGTTCTTGTGTGAGACCTTCATGTAAACTGTTGCTGTGGATAACTCAGACACTATAAAGTTAATGAAACTAACTAAATAATAAACCTAACATCTAACATCACCATTCCTTTACCTCCAAACCTTAAATTTTCTTTCTTTGAAATTCCCACATTTCCAATTTTGAGTGTTTACTAATAATTTGACCATCTTCATCGTGATCATCACCCTGTCTTTCTACCAGAGATTTGTTTCTGTTTTACGGAACTGTGTTTGTTTCACATTCATTGAGGTTTTATGGAAGAATTATCCAAATTATTTTATTTTTATTTTGATTCTTCCAAGGTCCTTTAAGCCCGATTTTGCCCTGATCCGTCAGCATGCTTTCAGCATGGCAGAGAATGAGGACTTCCGCAATGTGATAATTGGCCTCCAGTACGCTGGAATTCCCAGCATCAACTCCCTGGAATCTGTCTACAACCTCTGCGACAAACCCTGGGCGGTAGGGCTTCGTTGGGAAATCCCAATACGGCATTTAAGCTTAACACTAACAAAATGCTTCAATTCAGGCCCCAAATCTATGTTTAACATGACTACAGTCATTACAGCTGGAGTCTCGGGGTGTAACAGCGACGTCTGCTCCCAGCTTTGGCTATCGTAGCCTTGGTTATGGGCACAAACTCTCAACTAGACGTCATATCGATACATAATTAAAAGGTGTTTCTGTTTTCTGGTTTTTAACATGTGTGTATTTTCTTGATCACTGGTGACTCACTCTGTTGTGCTTCCAGTTTGCTCAGCTAATAAGCGCCTACAAAAGCCTTGGGCCAGAGAAATTCCCCCTGATTGAACAGACCTTCTATCCAAACTATAAAGACATGGTAAGAACTCAACATCCGCTGTTCCCATCCTTATATAATACCATCTGTTCCACTACCTATAATTTTTCACTCAAAAGAGTACCCCACGACCGTGTCTGTCTTCACTGCTGAGGTCTGCAATTCAAACATTCCCATCCGTGTCATTTTGCATACTTGACGTCAAGGATGAATGGTTACGTTCCGCTTGTGGACTGATCTTGGAGCTCAATTATACTTGAAACAGCTGTTCACCTCTCTCACGAACTCTGAACTGTTTCTCATAATAGTCTCCATGCTTCAATATGGAAGTTAACGCCACATCCCAATGATTTTTCCATGCAAATGATACTGAACGCTCTGTATTGGAAATTCAAATGTACTGATAAGGGCAGGAGTTATTTGGTAGCATCATAGAGTTTCAATGACAACTAGGATGGTATCAAGAATACTGGCTTTTTTATACAACTGATATTAATTTTAGTTTTGGAACAAGAAAACAGAACATCTAATTGAATACTCTTTTTACCGTTTTATTTTTATACATGAGTATGTATCCACATACATGTTGTACGAGAACACATAAAAATATACAGATATCAAATAAACACTTTATGTTAAGTGTTAAATGCACATGGTTAATAGTGCAGATTTTGATTTGCATAAAAGAAACATACACAAATCGTTCAAAGCTGAAATAATATATGTATTTCAAAATGGCAACAACCAGTCTAAGATGAAAAAGTAATTTAAGCTTAAACTTTGCCCAGCAGTCTAATATTTTAAATGTAACAGCAGCAACTTATTACAATTGTTTTAAACTTCAAAATTGTATATTTTGTTTTGTTGCAAATGCTTTTCATAGAAGAAAAGAGATGGAACCACTTTTTGGTGTGAAATCATCTTTTTTTAGTGATTGTTCCTGTGTAGTTTCTTTGGAATTGGCAGTTTGTACTTTGGCCTAACAGGACTTCTTATTGTGGTGAAAGTTACTTTGGTGCCAATCTTTTCTTGTATTTTCCTATATATGCATGTCCCACTTATACAATAATACAATAGGTATACTGTACCAAGCTAAAAATTACAAACAAAAAGATAATAAAAGAAAAGATACTGCTGCCCAACTGTATACTGGGCATTTTGATTTGACACAAAATAGATATGATGTAAAATTTCTCTTAAGTATACTGCTGTCAAATCAGACATACAGTAATGTGAAAAAAGTAAGTATACTTTGTCATTTCGAACATATTTGGACAAATATTTAGTAATTATTTCAAGAGTATTGGCAGATAGATGTGATGCAATTTAAAAACATTCTTTGATTGTGAAATAATTGATTCAACAAAAATCTACAAAAGACGAAAATGTGATTTTCTCTGTAGGGGAAGAGCAAGCACATCCTTATACATTTAGCACTTGGTTCTGCTTCCTTTGGCAGATTCCATCTCAGTTTCTTATAACTGTCAATTTGTTTTCTTTTACATTGGCCAGGAGAAACTGTTGGCCATTCCTCTATGTAGAATTCTGCTTTTATATGTTGGAGGGGCGTCTTATACAGCCCTCTTCCAGTCCAGCCACTACATTTTAATACATTTCAGTTTGACTTGGCTCTGTACTGTAGTTGAAAGTGACTCTGAATCATCAGTAGCCTGGTAAGGAATCTAAACTGTGAATTGTAGTAAAATAAAAGCCCTACTGCCTTTTAGTTTATTGAACGTTTTAGAACACAGTAAAACTGTAGGTTGTGTTTTGTTTTAAAAGAGATCACACGTTTTATTTATATTTTGCGAACTGCAAACCTAAAATGAAAATAATTGAAACACAAAAGCATAATTAAGTGCCTGTTCCAAGCCGAACTGTGTCCAAACAACCGTTGGTATGATTGTACCACGTACTTCAATGATTATTACCAAACAAGAACAGCTATTCATTTTTGGTATTATGGCGTGACTCTCAGAGATACTTCATAATAAGGATATAACCATTTGCACCCGATGTGGTGCATCTGCTTCTAATTGTTACATTTAATGCAGGATTAGAATTTTTGTTTCTTTAAATTTTACAATTGCTAAACGTAAATTTGATGTTAAACTTTTTCTGCTGTATTATATTTCTCTATATGTATTGTTGAAATGAAGATAACATTATTATTATTATTATTATTATTATTAAGGGCACACATTTTTAATAATAATGAAAATAATAATATTTGTCTGTCCAAATATGTTGAAAGAAAATGTTTCTTGAGGTGTACTTACTTTTAAAATGACCGTATCTGAAGTCCAGCCTTTAGCTGATATCCCCAGTCACAGAAAGAGAGAATCAGAAGTCTTACAGGGAGAGAAGGTGACACTGTCCCCTTACTGCTGAACGGTACATGTGCCATCCTCCATCTACCTACTTTCCACTTAAGGGTCATTCGTGTGCAGGAAGTTCTCCTCTAGGGCCGGGGCTCCCCGGTACCAGCTGCAGGAGCCATCGAGGCGCCTGATGCAGGCCGAGTTGCGGACCTGCTCCCCGGCCAGCTTGTCCTCCAGCAGCCAGTCTGTCCACAGGCATTCTTTCTCCACGTTTGCAGTGCATGGCAGGGTGTGGCAGGTGGATATCTGTGCAGAAAGGGAGCAAGTGTGACAGTGTGTTACCGGGGCACCTGCAGGACCTGGGCCTGGCAAAATGGTCAGTGTTTTCCAAAGGCATTCCATTCTGAGGCTATCACCAAAAAAAGAGCCATCCACGGCTTATAATTCAAAGCTTCTATCAAATCAGATCAGTTCACCAGTAAGAACTGCAGCTCACTTTGCAGGTGCACCCCATGTGGTATCGGTAATTGAGGTTTTTCTTCTGGGTCATGGTGAGCTGCTTCCATGGTTCCACGAAATCACAGAGCTCAACCACGACCTTCCCATCACTCATGACGTTGGCTGGATGACATTCAAACAGAAGGGGGAGGGGGCTGTGTCACTGAACGCTCTATTATTTGTGGTGGCATTAGGTCCATGGTATAGCATCATGCGTGGGGATGCATAAAAAAAATGTTACAATGCTACAGTGTTTCCCAAACCAATCCTCTCAGCTCCCAGCACACCTCAACGAGGTATTCGGTGTTCCTGATTGGCTGGGAGCCTTGAGGGTGCAAAAACGTGGACTGTCCGGGGTTCCCCGAGGAGTGGTTTAGGAAACACCGGAATACTAAATCAAAAGGAGCAGGCTCACCAATTTTGAATGTACATTTAAATATGGAGAGACAAACAGCAGAGAGATCTTTTTATGTGATGTGATCGACATCGGCAATTTATGTGTGTTTCAAAGAGAGGCTTCTGTCTCACCAAAGATCAGGTACTGGACCTTGCTGCTGGAGTCTAGCTTGATCCCACACAGAGAGGAGAAGAATGGTGTGTAAAGATAGCGGATGTCTTGCACCTTTTCGAAGCCTTTGAACATCTGCAGACGTTATTATACACAGTAATTCAGATGGTAAAAATGTAAAGCTATGGATGATAAAAGTAACTAGGCACTTATGTATCATATATCAATATAATATACATATATATATATAATAAACCATATATTTAACATCCAGCTATATATGTAAACCTTAGATAATCAAATAATGTAAAACAGACAATCCTACGTATCAGAGTGGGGCCAGATTTCACAGAAAATCATATTCAAATGTATGCATATCCTCAAAGTATAAAACACATTAATCCAATTCACCATATTCCTCAGTTGACCTAGGAAGTTATTTTAGAAATCAGAACTTAATTTCCATGGTACCACAAAGTGGATATACAGTAAAAAGATATTTCTTTCCTCTTGTTCTGGAAAATGACCAATGCATTTCTCTATGGTGAGCGAGTCACTCTGAAGCTGACCACACAGCTGGATGACTGTAATTTTCACAATACCATTGTAATCATCCTGGAGCCTTGACCATTGTGGTCAGCCATGAGGTCATCTTGCCCTCACACCATCAATCAGACGGTCGATTGATATGGGCCAAAATAGGGAAAGGGGGAATTTACAGACTCACCAATATGATTCATAACAGTGTAAGTGGATGCTTGTGAACTGAATGATTTTTCACTCAATTTTGGGCTTCTAAGAGTATTTTAAAATAAACCTGATATTAGTTTCTCACCTTCATCAGCTTGATCTCATACTGGATCATTTTCAGGTGGGGTGATGAGCTGTTGGTAGAAGATATGACCTTCTCCCGAGTGATTTTTGCACGGATAACTGTAAAAACAAAAGGCCTGCATGATTTATAACTGGATAAATCTGTTAGAAAATCAGTGTATAACTCACCTTGGGGTCAAATTAAATAGATGAACAAAACTTTCATTTTTTTGAGGAAAAATAAAAGGTATATATCACCGACTTAGGCTTCCCTAAGGGTCTCCTTCTGAAATAATCATCTTTCTCTCACTGCATTAACAGCAGTGGTCATCCAACGGGACTATGGCTTAAATCGGTGTACGCCGTAGTGTACAGCTAGCTAGTAGAATTGAGGCACTGATAGGGTGACGTACCTGCAATAATCTACAGCAAGACTCCTAATTTTGAGGACAGACCTGTTGGGGGTGCAGCTATCCACTATTCATCTCTAAGGCGGCAATTTCTCAACCTTTGACACAGTAATTTCATGCTTCAGCAGGAGGTGACGGCAACCAAAGGGGGCAACTATACTGTAATATACCTCTGTCCCGATTATGTGAGCAGCCTTCAAATGCTGGCATTCGAGAAACATTTGCATCTAAGCCTTTAACCAACACAACAAATATTCCAAATCCCCACTGAGACTAATGCTCATATTATATGCACAGATGGAGAACACACATTTATTTTTGCAGCACAAATGATTACAAATACTGCCAATCACCACAATAATATTTTGTCTGGGTTGATTCATTAATATGTAATAGAGTTCCCTATTATTTTAAAAAGCTTTCAAAATGCCATAGCTGAATTTGACTTTGCAGTTCTGTATTTATGTGCAATGTCATTTAAATCTCCCTGAAATTCAAATTCAATTCCAATTCTGTTCCCCATAGTTCCATTTCCTGATTTGGATTGGAATTGATGAATGCATTCCGGAATGATCCCAACCTTGCAAACCTGACAAAATAGTCAGCAGTGCTTTTGCGTAAACATACATAAAAAATGGAAAGAAACAAAGTGTATATTTGTGCATTTAATGGACAGCCAAGTTAGCTGTGCAGCCAGCACATTTCAAAATATTTTCACTCCATTCAATTTAGATGGATGTGGAAAAACAGCAGCGTTTGACTTTCCCAAGCAGCCCGACTTAGCAATGCATTGGTCTAAAAGTTATTAAACTTCAAACTGAGATTCAGATAAACATATAAAGCTAATCATCATTGGATGGCAGGCTTTTAAACACAATGGTCAGTATGGTTTATGTTGCGGCATCAAGCTCTTGTCAACAATCCACCTACCTAACTCCGCATCACAGAACTGCTGTTGTGGGTGTGTAGGGTTACAGGTGCAGCCCCTCACCAGCGGCACCCGACCCAAAGCCAGCAGCAGGAACAGCATCACCGTGCACCCGTGCTTGCGGGCTGCCATGTTGTCCGCCCTCATCCTCAGCACACACGGCCTCCTGCTTGGGGATGGATTCCCAGGAAGATGGATTCCCTGCTGCTCTCAGAAACTCAAGGAAGAAAAGGCCAAAATGTATCCCCTACTCCTGCTCTGGGCAGTTCTCTCTGTTCTTGTTCCTAAGAGGCACAGGAATCTCTCACATAGAGCCTTTTTTGTTTGAAAGGGACCACCCCTTTTCCTGAAAAGGAGCCACTTCCCACACACTTCTGTACGTGCCTCTTTCACATAGCTGGTATATATAATTAAACCATTCAGCACGCAGTCGGCACACTTTAACTTCACAAGTTGAATGAGAACTCACACAAAGGTATTTTAATTATTCCTAACGTGTGAATTTGGTTGCAGTACTGCATTCCTGCACTTTTCTCTTCGATGCTCAGTCATGGTTAATGGCTGTATGTCAGTTGATTGATTCACTTGGGTCACACCTAATGACTGGGCCCTGTAGTCAGGGAATGAATCCTTTTTCCAAAGTCAGTATTGACTGGGATGTGCCGTTTGTAAACATACGACTGATGCATTGTTTCTATTTCAGGTCACTATGCCTGCTTTTCCCGCTGTTGTGAAAATTGGACATGCTCACTGCGGCATGGGAAAGGTGAATTACCACATCCTAGCTTATCTCTCATGTAGTGTAACTAATAATGTATAGAGGTCTGTGTATTATCAAGCTTCCATGTGATTATATCTTTATTCTATATCTTTCTTTTTTTACCATTGTCGTGTCCAGCAGTTCAGCAAGTAGAATGTTGATCCGGGTGCTTTATTGTCCCAACACATTTATTTTGTCAAATGGAGCTTCGGATTAAGCTCCTCTTGTCTCTTGAGCTATACTCTTTATTGGCCATTTCATATTACTTCAGTTAGCTGAAGTAGAGGAGATAGAGAGAGGAAGAGAGAGCAGACAGAAGACGAAAATACAAAAATAAATGATTTCAGATGGGAGGTCAGACAGAAAGATAGACAGGGAAAGAAAAGCAATACATGACTACAAGAAAAACAACAGGCAAACATAACAAAAGGGCAGCTTCTGCATCTTGATGGATTGTTGGATTTTGTATCATCGCACCAAGTGCTGTATCTGAAAAATAACATCCAGTTGCACAAACAAAAAGTATAAATACAAATGAACCAATGGTACCATGATGACAGGGAGAGCGCTTGTGCCAGCAACTGCTTCTGGTATTAAATGTGTTAATACCATGGAGAAAGAAAACACATAAGCAAACCACTCAGAACATGGTCTGGATGTTGCCGCACCTGTATTTGCATCTGATGAGAGAGACTGGAAGCCACACACACATACACACACGCACACACACACACGGAGAAAGAGGGATAAGATAGGGCTAGGTAGCCCAAAGCTCTCTTGTATGCGCGTGTGTGCATGCGCACGCATGCACGCCCACGTGTATGCGCATGCATGCGAAAGCGCGTGTATGCGTGTGCGTGCGCATATGTACATGTGCTGTGAGTATATGTATGAGTATTCTATATCTTTTTACAGACTGCCTTGTTTTCATTACTAGCAATCATTGGTACTTGCTTCCCTCTTCTCTCTGTCCATTGTTGTTCTCCTTTTGCACGTTCTCCCATTCTCCCGTTCTTCATCCTTCCACTCTTCTTTTTCTTCCTGCCTGTTTGGTGCAGGTGAAGGTGGACAGCAGCAGTGGCTTCCAGGACATTACCAGCGTGGTAGCCCTGACGCAGACCTATACCACCACAGAGCCCTACATCGACTCCAAGTATGACATCAGGATCCAGAAGATCGGCAGCGATTACAAAGCCTACATGTGCGTGGTCTTTTATTCACTCTCTTCTTAGTCTGGACCCTCTTCAGAGTATTTGTAGTTTTGCATTTTGCAACAGAGGTTCCTTTAAGTTTATAGCCAATTAAAACCAAACTTCGGGGGGAGAGCGGGGGGTAAGTAGTGCTCCACAAAGCTGGATTTCTTGCTTGTCCAGAGAAGATTTTAGATTTAAGGTAGTCTGGGCTAAACGTATGTGAACGGATATGAAGTTAATTTAGCCCAGACTACCTTAAATCCAGCTAGTTATCCAGCTAAGCAAGAAATCCTGCTTCGTGGAATACACCCCCCAGGTAAGTTAAGGCAGAAAACAAACTACAACTCACTGAATTTAGGGCACTGTCTGTGAAAGAATACTGTCATTTAATTACAGTTTGATTGATTTAGTAGCAATACATGTAGAATATAGGGCATATACCTACGCACTATATCAGTAATTGGGAATAGGGTTAGTTTATTTATAATTTTATTTATTGTGTTCTTAATGCTTTGCCTGGTAAAATAAAGGTTTAAATAAATAAATAAATAAATAATAAAGATATAGCAAAAAGTTAGAGACAGATATGTGTTTGTGTTCTGCTAAAACATTCCTGCAAGGACATGTTAAACTGCAATCCTATTCATAACCCTTATATAACAGGATTGCTGCTACTTGACTGGCTGTGAAAGATTTTCATTATGGAAAAAACGTTTGACAGTACAGCTCTGTTTTAACTGGGTTCTGGAAAACTTCATATAAATGTGTTTTCAGTTACCAGTCCCTGTGTGTATGTGGGGTTGTGTGGGTCATGAGACAGCGTGTCCTTGGTGACCATGACGTTGACATTTTTAGTGGATTTGCCACATTGACGCCAAAACAAACATCATTCAGGGCTTCTTCCGGTGTTGTCTTCACAGAAACAGATTGAGCCTTGCCGAGATTTATTGTTGTCTAACTACAAGTCTAGATTCTAAATAAATGTATAAGATTACTTTAATTGCTTTGTTTGTGTGCCAAATTTGCTGTCTGCCTCCATCTGGAAATGGCAGGGCTTACCACTGGTCCGCTACTCGCCCACAGGAGGACCTCGATCTCTGGCAGCTGGAAAGCAAACGCCAGCTCTAGCATGGTCCAACAAGTAGCCATGACTGAGAGGTGAGGCACAACCGATGGGTACGAGAGACACGGAATTTATTAAGAATCCACCTTTAAATATAATAGCAGCAGGTCCACTGTTATCATTTTCCCTGCTCATTCTTATGAAGGATTGCTCATCACTGTCAATCTGTACGAGTCTAATTCCTAAATTATGCAGTTTGTGAGATAATCCATTCATCCATCCTCCATTCACTTGTCCTGATCGGGGGGGTACCTAGATACGTAGGATATCTAGAACCTATTCACTACAAAAAAAGGAAAATCTAAGCAGGTATAGTTAATTTCCTTGCGTTTATGCATATAGTTGCAACTGTACCTTACCTTATAAAAATTTAAATTTAAAATTTACAGTTTATCTTAAATTTGAACCATTTTTTGTAGTTTTTCAGGCAGCACAGGGGCACAAAGCTGGGACATTTGTAAATAAATGGACCTTATTGTTATATGAAATATGGGGCATCTTTTAGGGTGTTGCAGTAGCCTCACACCTCCAGGGTTGCGGGTTTGATTCTTGCCCTCAGCTACATGCGTGTGGGATGATACATATTCTCCCCGTCTTGGATCTGCCCTTGAATGACAGGCGGTAAGGAAAATTGGTGTCTCTAAATTTCTCCCAGATTTTGATTTTGGGGGTGTGCCCTGTGATGCTCTGTGCTTCCTATAATAGGATGCAGACCCCCTTTACCTCATAAAGAATAAGCACTTATGTAAATAGGTGGATGAAATGTAAAAATCAGTTGTTGAACAAAGATACAAATGAAACGTCCCAATTTGAGAGAAACAGTCACTGGAAATAAAGTAGCTAACATGCGTTCATTTTTAAAACCGCAATTACAGTGGTACCTCGGTTCTTGAACTCGGTAGAACTCTTAAAAGTCAAACAAACCAGTTTGACCTAGAATATCAGAAGTCGAATTGTGAACGCTGATCAATTGTACGCGCCAGGAAATAAGTCATACTACAGGCGTTTGTCACAGTTCCGGTTTGTGCAGCCGGGTGAGAGGTATCTAACTGTAATGCATTAAGGATCAGAATGCATTGCTTTAAGTCAGCACTGTAAGCAAGTCGAACGCACCCAATGACTGGACTGGGGAAACAAACTGAAATGCGGACTTAATACAGAGGACTAATGACAACAACCAGAAACAGCTGATCACATGTGGATCCAACACGAGGTTAATGATGGGGCGTGGCACACAGAAGGAGTGGATGATCGGGGCAGGAGAGGGGTAATGTTGAGATAAGATCTTTATCATTTTTGAAGCCAATAAGAAGAAAATGCTCTTCTTGTTTTATCCTGTTCATTTTCTGTTTAAATGCTAAAAAAACCAAAACACAATATTTCGGTGTAATTTTGGGGGGCTGGGAACCAATTAATTGGTTTTCCATTATTTCTTATGGGAAAAATTCTTAAACTTTTTAGGATTTGATCCGGATTCTGGAACCGATTACGTTTGAGAACCGAGGTACCACTGTATATTTTTGATATCACACTAGAAGTACAAAATTTTAATAGTTGTTTTTTTAAAAAAAATATTTAACTTTATTTATATAATGAAATTAAATTAAGTACTACTGTCTGATAACATGTTTAAATGGTTTTTCCTGCATTTCCATTGTGGAGTTCCAATATTGGTCCCTCATCTCCTGACAGGTACAAGCTGTGGGTGAATACCTGCTCAGAGATTTTTGGGGGGCTGGACATCTGTGCGGTCAAAGCCATCCATGGCAAAGATGGGAAGGGTTACATCTGTGAGGTAAGCCATCCATGGCAAAGATGGGAAGGGTTACATCTGTGAGGTAAGCCATCCATGGCAAAGATGGGAAGGGTTACAT
>JABFDZ020000109.1:28891265-28909329 GCA_019775955.2 Pollimyrus isidori
TGGTGTGTGAGTGTGCCCTGCGATGGGCTGGCCCCCCATCCGGGGTTGTTCCCTGCCTCGTGCCCATTGCTTCCGGGTTAGGCTCCGGACCCCCTGCGACCCAATAGGATGAGCGGTTTGGATAATGGATGGATGGATGGATTGTTTTCATACTTTCATATGGCAATACATCATTCTCGATATTTTTTCACACTGTTCTGTTTTCTGTATGCAGAGCATTGTGGGATATGAAAATGGTAATGGAGATGCAGTAGCTTGCATTGTTGCTCACGTGCTTTATGAAGGCATAATGGGCCAATTCCCCTAACCCTTTGCTGCTTAGAGATGCACGTCAATATGGTGACGGGTCTCAGAAATGCGCAACTGAAGGCAGAGTGGTAAAGCAGAGTGTGTCGGGACCGGTTTGGGATCAGGCCTTAGACCAGTGGTTCTTAACCTTGTTGAAGGTACCGAACCCCACCAGTTTCATATGCGCATTCACCGAACCCCTCTTTAGTGAAAAATAAAATATGTTTTTTTTTTCAAATTGAAGACATAGATATGTTTTTTACTGGTGCACAAAATGAGCCGTGCATGAGCATCACCTTGTTCAAAGAACAAAACCAACACAATGCATGAACTTCCAACAAATTACATACACTCCCATCACGTTCCGTGATACATGTGAATCCATGTTGTACATATTTGTCCGACCACTTTCTTCTTTTGCCCGACATAGTTAGTATGGCTTAAAATATTAACAAAAAAATCACACGAAGTACTACCACGACAGTCACACGTTGACTACTGAGCGCGCTAAATTCAACGCAGCACTAATTGGCCAAGCAGTGTCGCATGATCATTTGCAGCCAGTGATGGCCAAGTGGGGCGTGTCATCATGAATTTACACGATAATTCGGGTGTGTCTGGACCTCCGCGGCGGAGGCTCTGCCGAACCCCTGAGACCGACTCACCAAAACCCTAGGGTTCGATCGAACCCAGGTTAAGAACCACTGCCTTAGACTGTAGAAGAAAACTGGTGTATCTGAAGGGCCACCTACCAGACTGTGGAAATTAAACTTCTTTGTCAATTTGATCTGAAAATGTGATTGCACACAGTCGGTTGTGGCAAGTCTTGCATTATCTTGGCCCATTGGGGTCATTGCAAACAGCTGAAACATGGGCGCATGAAACCCAGAAAGCCAGACAGACAGTGTTATATGTGCTTTCCTGTTAGCAGATTTAATGTAATTTTCAAGGTGATTCATAAAAATGTATTTTTCCTTAGATGCTTCTTCAATACTTAGTTTATTTAAATTTAGTTTATTTAATTTATTTATTGCTTTATATTTATGGTATTCATTTGTCTAGTTAACATATATTGAATCTGCTAGGCCTTACAAATACTTGTTGCTTCATTGGAAAACATGTTGTGTACTGGAAAAACTTTCAAGTAAGGCAACAAATAATATGTTAAATCATTTGATTTAGTGTGCTTCTATTTTGATTGCAGTGCCTAAGTGCTTAACATCTAAGACATCACCACTTTAAATTTAGTATCATTAGAGCTGCCATTATAGCCGCCTTCGGTAGCTCTTAATTCTCGAGTTAGCCAAATC
Organism: Pollimyrus isidori; assembly: GCA_019775955.2. Taxonomy (NCBI): domain Eukaryota; kingdom Metazoa; phylum Chordata; class Actinopteri; order Osteoglossiformes; family Mormyridae; genus Pollimyrus; species Pollimyrus isidori. The sequence goes on from JABFDZ020000109.1 coordinate 28,892,864, forward strand.
ATTCATTTAACTGAATAAGTTTAGATAATAATTACATTCTTGTAAAGAAACTTCTGTTGCCGTTCACACTGCAAGCTCTTTGCGACGTGGATTACACTAGTATCCACACGTAAACCTTGGCAGCGGCGAATCCGATTCTGGTTCAGTCGTTCGGAGTGGTAGTCGTGTTTTTTTTAATACCGGAAATGCGACGTTACCCGTTGGAACTCCTGGACAGCCATTGGTCGGCGTATGGAGGCGGTTCCTGCAACACTGGCATGTCATTGGTCATTGTGAGTCAGTACAGGCGCAGTGTGAGCTGTAACCTAAGAGGGAGGGTAGCACTCGTGGAGTTCGTGCGTGAGACGGGAACCTGCACATCCGTACAGCGAGTGGTTATTCAACTAGCCGAAGTGAGTGCGTTGGGTTCTGTTTAACAACTTAGCCGTTCATTGCAGTAATATGTATATTTCTGTTCGGTCAGCACGTTAGGTGATATATGAACTTGGAGTTTGCTGGGTAGAAAGGTTGCTGGGTAGTTTTTTTTTTAAGGGGGCGGTGCAGTTAGATAAAAAATCAGCCTGGTTTTCGGGGCCTTCAGGCCAAGATAGCGCGGGAAGCTGCACCGCTTTATTAAATATCAGTTTTTTTTTCCTGAAATGATGTTAACTTTGGATGGTACGACAATCTGGGCGCGGTGAGAAAATTAAGTTATGGCCGCTTCTAAAGTTGCAAGCTACAGATACAAGGTGTCGAGGCCCTAGGTGTAGCGTGGGCGGATATGGAGATTAAAATGAGAGATTTTATGTTTTTAGATACCGAGTACGGCAGAACTACAGCCCCTTGTAGCTGTTTTGATAAATAGAGTTGCAGAGGTGCAAATGTTGGTAGTTTGGCCTTTTCTATCGAGAAATTCCCCTTTTGACCACGTTTCATGTAAAGCGGGACAGTGGCCTACATAGCCTGTCTAGCTGCATTCGTCGGGTGATGCCTCACGTAATGCAGTGGAAATATTTTTCAAAATAACGCAATTATGAAGCTGGTAACCGGGATTGATCGAGTCTTATTGCACGTTTTAAGTCGGGCTTAAAGTAATCGCGTTAAACATACTGCATGGACCAGAGACCTGGGGCATTTTCACAACGTAAAAGACGGTGTTTAAAAACGCAGTGTGTATAATATGTAATAGCGACTGTTCTGTGGACTGGTCTATTTCTTTTTCCATAGTTTAATTGACGGGAAAAGTTTATTTATTTTGTGTTTGCGGCATTTTGGTTTACGGTTTATTTTTCTACCGGGCTGATTCTATATTGTCATGATGGTGGTTATCCCCCCTTTCACATGGGTTTTGTGTGCTGCAAGCCAAAGAAACGTGGTAGGACTGTAGAGGTCAGTGGGCCTTACAGGTGGCACATGGTGTGGGAGCGGCTGCTCCCGTGACCCGGTGGCCATGTTGAGTTGAACCTTAGACGGATCTAGCGCTTGAGCGGCGAATTAGCTATATGTTCTAAGAAGGGTATACAGCATACGCCAGATTTCACTGACAGTTTTAATTAAAACCCTGTTTTTGCGAGACGGCGCTCTACTGTCTATTTCTGCGAACGGCGTGGGTTTGTAGGGTTCTATGATTTATTTTTTTTGTACAGTATTCGCCCGGAAGTGGTTGATTGCAGCTCTGTCATGCATAATACAAGCCAAATGCTGAAGCTCTTATGCATATTTGAAGGCGATTCTTGACCGGCCAATTTCTAGATTGTAATAAATGATTAAAGACATTAATGGAGTTATTTGACACGTTTATGCATTCTGTGCTCATGCATTCATTCTAATAAGTAATATATTGACATTTGGTAATTAGAATATGGTTTGCTCATGTTCTCTTTAGCTTCTTCCAAAGTATAATAATTTACATGCTTTGCTGTATATACTAGTCAAAATGTGGAACCACATTTGTTTTAAGATCTCACTATCGTTAAATTTACTGTTAAAATTGATTTAATTTTTATGTAATTCATGGAATGTGATCTTCAAGAAAGGGATTTGGAATATCTATAGTATCTTTTTTTTCCCAGAAGGTGACAACATGGACATGAACAGCAGCAGCGAGTGCTTTGGTTGTGGCCGCTCTGGTCACTGGGTCAAGAACTGTCCCAATGGAGGCCGAGGCCGTGGGAGGGGCCGTGGGCGTGGCAAAGGTAGGGGAAACCAAGCCATATGTGGAAGAACTGGAGTGGGTGGCTGGGAATGGGTTTAAAGGGCAAATGGGATAGCTTTCATGTGTCATTCTGTTAAGTACCTTTGACCCCCGTTTTTCACTGTCTCCACCCAGATCTTTTCTGCTATCGCTGTGGTGATCAAGGTCACATTGCCAGAGATTGTGAACAGACTGAGGATGGTGAGGATCCTTATTTTGGAAGGAACTGCATTTTTGAATGTATGGCAAATGCATGCATTAATATGTCAAGCAGATAGACTTGCTTAAGTATGGGTATTTGAATGGAGGTTAGCAGTGTACATCATTGGTCGATTACAATTGTGACAATTGTGTGCTTTATAATTTAATTTTATCACAATTAAGTTTGATTAATTGGGTTATTTGGACATTTATAAGTGAAACATATTGAGACGGGAACTTAATTACAAAGTTGAACCTCTGAACAATTTTTAGTTTGACTTGACATCCCTGTGTAATATTAGTCTTTTTTCCCCTTGTATACTGAACTGTACATAACTCATAAAGGAGACTATACCTGATTTGGGGGGTTAACAAGCTTTGACCTTACTGCCACAGAATAATGTTACCAAAATATCATCCATCTCTACGTCTCTGCCATCATCAGTCGGACACTCACAAGAGTGATGGTCCATTTAAACTGCTAGCATTCTTCAAAAATTCCAGGATAGGCTAGCTGTGTAAACATCGAATAAGGCAGAGTAGCTTGTTTTTTTTTTTTTCTTTCATTCTGAAATTTTTAATGAAACTTTCTATTGACTCAAATAACAAAAAACACATGTGAGCCATAGTTATTTTTCTGTGGATCCCACTAGGTTCCCCAGCATACACGTCAGTTTCCGCACATTTCCTCGTTGGGAATGAAAATTTGTCCTGCACTGCAATCTTGCCATTGCTTCCACTGGAATGCAAACCTCTGCTCTAATGCTAAAAGGACTTTTTATTTCTTAGCTAGTTAGCTGTCTGTTGCTGCCATAGCTAGAAAAAATACCTAATTTTTGCACTATGAAAGGGAGGCATTTCCCAAAAGCATTGTATTGCGAAGATCTTAACCATTAAAGAGTGTTCTGAGCTACAAAACCGCCGTTGTTTTCCAAAAGCCTCATAGAAAATATAATCGGTTAGCCCTTTTGTTATGAATATTAATGGTCATTCCCCTGCTGCCCTGCATTTCGGGAAGTCGCCATTGCAGTTTTGTACATCTGCTTGCAGCGCAAGAATGTATGGGCTTGCATCATGAAGCAGGAATATCTTTACCCCCCAAAAATCGTTTTGGGTCGATGCGTTGAGTGGGTACCTTGATGGAACGGTCGTGATGCATTGGCACATCTTAACACTCCTCACTGGGGGGGCTTGCATTGCTGTTGATCGCTCTGCATACTTATTTTCTTCAGCCTGCTACAACTGCCACCAGAGTGGTCACATCTCCAGGGATTGCAAGGAGCCCAAGCGGGAAAGGGAACAGTGCTGCTATAACTGCGGCAAGGCGGGCCACGTGGCGCGTGACTGCGACCATGCCACTGAGCAGAAGTGCTACTCTTGCGGTGGGTTCGGGCACATCCAGAAGCTCTGCGAGAAGGTCAAGTGCTACAGGTGGGTGTTGCTGGAGCCAGCTGCCTTCGCAGTGTTTGATGCATGTTTCTGTGGAGCTATTAGTATTGTAGATTTGAAGTAAGGTGAATTTTTGGCTTGTATGTATGCAGTTACTTGGGTATAAAGTCTTAATGGGTTTTAGCCTGTAATTAGTGCTTTACTTCAGTTTGTGTATTCCTGAACTAAATCACTGGAGCTTAAATATTAGAAGGGCAATGTCAGTTTCAGTTCAGGAAACTTCAACTGAAGGCACGCAATGTCATTTTAAATGACCTGCAACAGCTGAAATTTATTGTTCTTTGTTCTCCTCTGCAGATGTGGTGAGATTGGTCATGTGGCCGTGCAGTGCAGCAAAGCCAGTGAGGTCAACTGTTACAACTGCGGAAAGACTGGGCACCTGGCCAAGGAGTGCACCATCGAGGCCACCGCCTAGTCCCTTCCCTCTGTTGCCCCTCCTGTTTCTGATTGATGGTTGTCATTTTCTCTGAATCCTCATCACTGGCCAGAGGTCGGCGGATGAAAGCTAGTCGCCGGCCAATGAGCCCATGGCACGTGAGAGGGAGAAGGGGGTAGAGAACAAAAATTGAAAAATTGACTTTCTACATTCAGTCCAAAAAAAAAGGTTTTAGTTTGGTAGTGGTGTTCTATATGATGCTGTGCTAAATGGCCCCCTTTCCATGCCACTGGTGGACAGGCACAATTAAAGGAGTGGGGGCGTATGGGTCAGGTTGGCTCGGCCGGCCTTCTGCGATTCAGCCACAGTGTCGGGGAGGATGACATGGAAGCCCGGTCTTCCTTTGTGTTAGATAAGTGGGGAACTTGGGAGTAGAGGCCAAAGAGTTAATGACTTGGGGTAGATGGATAGTGATTGTGTGGTCCACCTCTTTCTGGGCCTTGCAAGCTGTATACAAGCAAAGTACAAGTTGGTTAAGCACACTAAAATTATATTATGGAACGTATATAAATTCTAGGCAAATTTGGTTAGACAAGAGGCCAAAGTTCTTAGTTTTGTAAGAAACTCTGTTCTTTGCATCAGTGGCAGTCTGGTGGTTTGAGTTTGGCAGTTTAAAATGAGGCAATATTTTAGACCATAAGGAACAGAAATGAGTTTGAGGAATGTTTTTCACAAATCAAATGTTATTTTTCTATATCTCGGGCTTAAATATCATTTGCTTGTACTCAATTTTAGTGGGGAAGTTAATGCAGCTGAAATTTTATTTTAACCTATCAATAAAGATGGAGGAGGATGCATTTCATTGTGTCTAATTTCTGTTATTTTCTGAAAACATAACTATACAAACGACAGGAGGCCATTCAGCCCATCAAGCTTGCTTGGGGAGAATTTAACATAGTTTAGAGTTGTCAATCTTATCTAGCTCTGATTTAAAGGAACCCAAGGATTCCGCGTGCACTACGTTATCAGGAAGACTATTCCATACTCTAACTACACACTGCGTAAAGAAGTGCTTCCTTAAATCCAGTTTGAGTTGTTCTCCCGCTAATTTCCACTTATGCCCACAAGTTTTTGCATTCAAACTAATGCTGAAGTAACTGTTTGGTTGAACAGCATCCAAACCTGTTAGAATCTTATAGACCTGGATCATGTCCCCTTTCTGCGTAGTGCAGTTGTAGTAATTTATGACATCACCATGTACATATCAACCTTAAAATATGTACTTGTGTAAATAACTTGTGGTAGTAAGTTTGCAATCAGCACCAAAATACCTTAGTATAACTTGGTGTAATTGATTTCCTTTCCTGTTGAATATGCATATACGAACATATAAAACTGGAAGGTTGAATGTCGAGATCTTTTGATCCTCAGTATGTTTGGTATTCCCAATCATCCATGTGTTGCTACTTTGAGCTCTCGAAGTTGAATATAGTTCATCGTGTAGCATCTGTTATATCTTGTAGAAATCAATTTGCTGCTGCAATCCAGTAGCAATAAAATGAAAGTGTATTTACCCATGTTCATTTCAGGGATACAGTAAATCTGAAATGAAATCTGGTATGAAACGGTGGAAAATTCTGCTTATTCGGCGTAGCGCGGTTCATAGTAGGTATCTAATGTAAACAGAATGTCTCTATGGTTTGTAGGTTTAATCTGCATGTTTTTCTTTGATACTTTCCTCCCAACATTAGACTGCTACTGTCTTTGCCCTGTCTGTTTAGGTCTTCATTTCTTGGTCTGTGAAATCTACAAGAGCCATTTACATCTGACCCCTGGTATTCTGGCTAGTCTCCGAGTCCTTTCTGCAGGACCTGTCACCTGATAGACTGCTTGGGAAGCTATGTTAGGGCTTGACGGAATAAGTTATATTTGTTTGTGAATGCAGATGACAGATGGTTTCTTCGTAAGCGCACACCGTGATGTAACCGTTGGTTACTAAATTGACGATAACCATAGTGTCCCCAGGTTAAGAACCCCTGACTTAAGGCAACTCCTACTGAAGAACGCACTTCATAAAGTCAATTATATTAAAATTAATTTATAACTTACGCACCATCTACCTTACCCCCCGAATTAGGCGATATACAAACATTTAAATAATTTGAACCATTAATTACAGCATAAATCGACGTATCCCCACGTGTATTTTTAGGGTCCTGTAGTGTAATTCCAAAAGAAACCTACAAAACCATTTTTGACCACTAGATGTCGCCGCTGGCAATCAAATGCGGCTCTGAAGCTGACCTTGGGCACAGCTAAACAGGGCTGTTCCACGTAAGTGCTTTTCTTGTGTTTTCAAAGGAAAAGAAAACATGTTGATTATTTCCCTACAATAAAAGAAAACACAAAATGCAGAGTGAAATACTACCTATCGTTTGTAGTTGGAAATAGGTGACATTTTAGTTTTCAATGCCCTTTGAAACATTAACCTAATGTAAGTAACACACTTATGATTCCTTCCTGCAATCCTTAAGATCTCTCCTTTTCACAGTTTCTTGCTTAATAGGGCAGTGACTATACACAGGTCTATACACTTCCTGCACCGTAAGGTAAAGTGGGATGCATTTCAGGTAACGTCGGACAAGTGTTTGTTTAATAAATCAATATTGAATAATTTTGCAAAGGGTTTTGTGAATGTAATAGACAAAACAGCTCAAGGAACAGTTGCACATTAATTGTTGATTTTTTTAAAAAAGTTATCAGTCATTGAAAAAAGTCAAAATCCATTAGATTAAATTTTATTTTAGATACCGTATTGTAGAATATACTTAAAACCATTACATGTAAAGCTTACACTAATAGTAAAAATGGTAGAAAAAAATATCAAGCATCTTATTTCACTTTTGTTTTAGAAAGTACTTAAAACCGATACATGTAAAGCATATAAATAGTTGCTTTTGCTCATTCACTGCTGCCCTCTCCTCACTCCATGCACTGAGCTGCTTCTGCCTCTCCACCTTTCTAACTTCGTTTTCTGCATCTCTCTGCCTCGATACCATCATACACTTAAACAACTGTACAAATTCAACTTGGCCATTTCTAAATCATAAATAAATATTTATATATCGTGTATACTTTTGGTGGTGCAGTGGTTGGCACTGTTGCCTCACACCTCTGCAACCCGGGTTCGAGTCTCCGCCTGGCTCCATGTGTGTGGAGTTTGCATGTTCCCCCCGTGTCGCTTTGGGGTTTCCTCCCACAGTCAAAAGACATGCTGGCTCGTTGGGGTTTCCCATAGGTGTGAGTGGTGTATCAGTGTGCCCTGTGATCCAGGGTTGTTCTCCACCTCGTGCCCATAGCTTCTGGGGTAGGCACTGGAGTCCCTGTGACCCAGTAGGATAAGTGGTTTGGAAAATGGATGGATGTATACTTATTTAGGAGTTGGGACTCCATCCTGTCAAACATGTACTTACTCTCTTCTTGTAGCCTATTAAATTGTCCCACATGACCTGTAACGTACTGCCCCACTTTCTCTAATTAGTTTGGTAAAGTGGGATTCTCATGACAACCTTGCACAGCCTGCTACACACACACACACACGTTCTCCTCTCTCTCTTTAGTACCACATGTAGCCCGTTATTACTGTATTTTTGTATGTATTTTTTGGCGTCCAAGCAGTGTTAGCTGCAGGATCTCTGTTGATTTTGTATAGATTATTATGATTATTATTATTACTATGCCCAGGATAAAGTTATATTTGTGTATTTGGAAGTGTCTCTTAAGTTGGTAAAACATATACTATATACTAAGGAAACAATTGGACTAGTGTTACTAAATAACAACTATAGGTACCTGTTTCAGTTTAACTATAAATTTGATTTAAACACAGATTTAGGAATCTTTTTTGTAACCTGGGGACTGCCTGTACAGACATCCCAGATTATTCAGACAAGTAATTCAGCAGTTTTTTCACTGCAACGCACAGAAAACAAGTTTAAATGTAGCTGCCTTTCTTTAGCATTTGTAATCTACAGTAGAGAGGTCTGGGCTGCCATGTCCCAGTTTGTCTCTTTTTTCCCCTTAAGCCGGAGGTTTATATGCAGTGTCACTTGAAGGACTGTAGATTTGTGGCGTCCGAAGTAGAGCTGGGCCCTGAAGCAGACGCACACAATAAAAGTGTGGTCAATGACACCCAATCAGAGCATTTGTGTACCTGCATTCCATAATACATAAAAGGTTCTATATTGTTTATCTGCCCAAATACCTGCAGCAAAATTGGAAGTATTTTACCCACACATTGAATTCTTTATGTAGGAGTGTGCAATTTGACGATATTAGATTGCGAACGACTAAAACCTCTCCACATTCGGCCTTTCTGGAGAGACCGTTAGTGTCACACTGAAGTGCACGTCCCACTGGTGGCAGCTCTATGCCTTATACATGCATCTAAAGTTGTTTCATCATCCAAATCAATTTCAACACACCAATAAACCGTTAATAGCAAACAGTAAGCATTGCCTTAGATTTCTCGCTCTTCCCATTTCGCTCCCTTGCCCCTACGTGCAATGCACAACGTGCCACACATTTGCTACTTGGCAACATGGTGACATGGACAACATATAGGAGTTAGCCCCTAAAAATTGACATTGATAACATGAACCTTGTTTAGATTTTCCAATACTGGCATGGCACGAACAACAGCTATTTTAAAACAGGGGAATTAGTTTAGTCATGGTATTCAATAACTTGCAAAATAGTTTTAAAATCTAACATGAAAAAGAATCGTGAGATGATCATGGATCATTATCCTAGCTGAAAAAAAGCTGTGGTCTCTGGATACGGAGTATTTTGGTGGTCAGTTCCAATAAGGTTAGTCACATGATTTTAAGGGTTTCTTTCTTTTTCTTCACCTCAGTCTTATTGTCCCACAATATTGGCCCTCACACACTTTCTTCAGATTCACCATTTCTTCTTCTATCCACATATACATGTCATTAGTTTTGCAGCCTGTCAAAGCTCATGCCTTCAACTGCCACCTGATCCACATTGTATCAGACCGTCATGGTGTTAGGAGACCCAAGACGTGCTGGGGAGATTTTTTTTTTTTTTTTTTCGATTGTCTAGGGATTCCCCAAGAGGACCTGGAGGAGGTGACATGGGAGAAGGAGGTCTGGGCACCTCCGCTCAACTGCTGCCCCTGCAACCTGAACCTGGAGTGGAGGATGGATTGATGGATGGATGGATAGATGGATGGATGGATGGGTTTTCAGTGGTACAAACCAACAAAACTTTGGACAAGAAATTTTAACATGGCCAGGACAATATTCAGGCACTTTCTGGAAGTACTTAGAGTTCAAGCAGGTGATTCTACTATACATGATGATCTAACTGCTCTGTCTTGGCCTGCAGTATAAACTTAACTCATCCACACACCCTCCCCTTTTTCCACTACTGTGTATAATGCAATGACCATTGAGCAAAGAATTATCTGAGGAGGTCAGGCACAGAACTGTAGCCAAGCAAGGACACTGGGCAACTCCAAGGCTACAAGTGCACCTGCAGAGACCTTGGTGTTTCCACCCTATACAGCATGTTATTAAGACGTTTAACGAATGTGGCACTGCAGCCAACCTCACTGGATATGGCTGTAAGTAGAAACTTGATCAATGATTGCAGTGAAGGATAGTTTAGTGGAGAAAGTCATTGCTGCACATTTTACATTCAAATGCTTGTCAGGTGAGTGTTTAGGCACAGGATGGACCCTTCATGTGATAATCACATTCTGAATTGATGGTCTGCATGTGACACGATATTGAACTTGTGCTTCTGCTCACAATGGGACCATATTCCCAGTCTGACAGGATAATATCCTTGTTCATACTATGTGCTTAATCGCCTGTGTCCTTTTCATACAGATGGTCTCTGCCCCTACACTCATGCTTCCTATTTTGCTGGTTTCCTAGTGTCTCCATGTGACTCGCGATGAAACCGCTGCCGCATACAACCGCCCCAGTCATGCCGCTGATTCTTGGCACACTGGAAGGAATCACAAGGTCAGGCTGGGAACTGGAGCTCACTGATCTGTACATTAACAAAACGAGATGTACTAATTACATTATACGTCTAATTTTCCAACAGGTCAAATGCTACAAACCCTTCTTGATGGTTGTACTGTAATTGTATTTGCTCTTTGGATGGTTAAGTATTTCTAATTCATTTGTTGTATATAATTATTCACATTGGGGATGAGATGGTGACCCAAGGTGTATCACTCGCCCTTATAGCTCCAGGCTTGCGGGTTTGAGCTAAGTATGTGAAGAATACTGCTGTAAGCATACACATATTTGTAGTGTTTCTTTCAGAGTATCACTTTTGGTTTGGTACTCACAATGAAATGAACAAATGCATTTAATGACACAGACAGAAGCTAAATTTACAATTGGATGTTCAACACAGAAAACATTGTGGTAATTGTGCCCGTGAATTGGTTATGGCTAACACTGGGGACAGTTAGTCAAGATCTGTGAAGTTTCCCAATAAATGACCAAATGGAGAACTCTGGGGAAACAATCTGGTTTCAATGATATGCCAACAAACTGCACTGCTATCGGTTTATGTTGATAATGATGTAAAAATTGTAAGTAGGTGCTTAGCAGGCACAGTCTACCTATGCATATGAATCGGCGGCATATTAGTACAAACTGGACTATATTGTACTCTCCTAAAATGAAAATCTGTAAATCTAGAATGCAGCACGTATAAGTGTGAACTGAATGCGTGAATCTCTGAACCACAGTAGTCCTACATGCAAAACCTTTGCCTACAGGTCAAGTTACAGATTTACAAATATGATTTCAGGTTCACAATTCATTTTTTATATACAATTACTTCAGAAGTAAATATATCGAATACTTTTAAAATACATATTAAAATCACGTGTAGATTTTTTAGGCTTACTTAATGTGACCTAGACCTTGATATAACTATCTACTTTAAATATTTTATACATATATGTTATAACAAATGTGTTTTATTTATTTTAAAGAAACTTTTTAGTTTCACTGGCCCTGGCTGCAAATTTTTTTCCCCCAGAAATGTAATCTCCTGTGAGCTAATGATGGCAGTGCCTTTAATTTAAATCCTGAATACACTTTATAGGAAGCGGTCGGTGCCATGTGATTGGGCCACTTAAAAACGGCACCAGGGAAGGCACCTGCAGCCTGCTGCACCAAATCAAATCTAATCGGTCAAATACTCCTTCCTAATTGCTCTATTTTCCTTCACAGCTGGCCGACGGCATGCATAATGTATGCCTTTCGATTTGAACCATTTTGATTCAAGTTTATCCATTTCAATTCCAAATTGTGTTAATTCAAAGTTTTTTGGTTTCGATTTGATTTTGAAATTTAGTGTGTGCACCTTCCAGAGCTCAGAAATGTTTTTTTTTTGCCAACTTCTCATTTTAGAAGCCTTAACCATTGCCTCACGTCTGCAGGGGACTGCGGCTCCCCCTTTATACTCTGGCCCCTAGTCCTTTTGCGTCGACTCTATAGGGAGGAGATCGAGACACTACAACGATTTGCTTGCTCAGTCTGCAAACAGGGCGGTTGGGGGTGCATTTCACTACATGTTGTACTTTGTATAACTATGCATGTGACAATGAAAGAGTCTTGAATTGAGCGTGTAGCTGTGCTCCTCAGGGGCAGGTGACAGTGTCTGGATGCGTGGGGACTGACATACTGCTGCACGACACAGCCAAAGCTTTAGCGTCACTGTGACATGTGCCATAGAGGAACTGGCGGCAAACCCCTCATTCCCAATAGCTGCAGACCGATGTCAAACAATGTACAGCCCAACATAGCAAATGAACCCTTGTCCCTTCCGCTGTGGTAAATGTGACGCGTCGCCTCTCAAGAACAAGATCGATGGTACGTCTTATAACGAGTTCCGTTAATGAAAAGGATATGTCATTTAAAACCCCTTCAGTGAGTTCCCACGCCGACTCTCGGTCCGCTGTTATTGTGTCCCTTTTTACCGGCAGTACTGCGTCCGTGAGGACACAACCACTGCCTGGGGTCATGAGGACTGATGATGGTGGTGGTGACATCTCCTGCAGACCTCTGCTGGGATCAGGTACACAAGGGTCCTTCACAGCCTGTTCCACGCCACATACTTCTCAACCGTAGCTAATGGAAGAGAGATTTAGCTTATGATGCTAAAAGCTATTAATCATTCTAAGGCCGAATGTGGCGACGTTTTAGCCGTTCGCAATCTAATATCGTCCATCATTATAAGTCATTAAGTTCTGTTAGTGTGTGGTTATTTGCATGTGGGGTTATTTGTGGTTAAGTGCCTTTACCTTATTGTACTGCAGTAGTCTCACCTACCGCATCAGTATCTCCCCACTGCTCCGGCACAACACAGCATATCAGGCTGTGATCCCCCCAGGCATGATGGGAGGTTTCATCCGTGGTCATCTGTCATTTTATGTTTGAGTTTGTTTAGTTTAAGTTGCAATACACTGGCAATTAACATTCAACAGTTTATGTATTTCTCTATTTAACACATTTAACCAGTTTTCTGAATGAGGCGCGCGCATTTAGTTAACTGTGGAATAATGTGTCAAGTACTTATTTGAGTTTATTAACAGTTTTGTTCCTTTTTGAGTGACCGTGTTGGGGGATTTCTCACTGCTCCGGGCAAAAGAGGCACCCAACATGGAGCTCAGCTAATTGCAGGAAATTGGACGACTCCAACGGGCTGCTCTGTGGTCAGGGTCTAATAGTTTGCATTTAGTTTCTTTTTATTGTTCAGGTATATGTTTTGGGTTTAACTTAATTTGGTTTTGTTTGTTTTGATTGAAACATTAGCTAACTGTTCTGTTTTGATTATTTGTGGTACTGTATTTGTTATTGTTCTTACCCCACTTTTGTCTTGTGCTTTGGTCAACCAGTATATATACAGTAGCCCTCATGGTGTCTTGTCTAGCAGACGGTCAGTTTGTTTGGTTTGTTATATGGTTAGTTTTGTTTTTGATTAGTTTATTCTTTTGTTAAATTGCTTTTTTTTGTGTGTATTTAAAAAAAAGGATTCCCCCCCAATCCACCCGTGTTTATATGTGCCTTCCATCTCAGTCCCTGACACAGGCCATCCACTATTATTGATTACATATATATGTGGAGCCCTAAGACCAAAGATGTGGTTTTGCTTTCACAGTCACACTGCCACACCAGTATACTGCAACTTAAACTAAACAAACTCAAACATAAAATGACAGATGACCATGAATGACCACAACGTCTGTGGAAAAATTAAATCTTTTGTTCCCGCCAGAACCAATTTGTGTTCTATTTTGTTCTATTCTGGTTATATAACTAAGGTCAGGGGCTGAAGGACGCAGCGCTTGTTGTCTCAAAGCGGGGTCTCTTCGCATAAAACGAATAGTAAGACCACCGACACGATGTCGGTCTGTTTCTGCAGCCCCCAGGTTGAAGACGCTTGCTTTTACAAACGGTATAAAATATCGATGGATAGAATTACTGATTTACTAATTACTGGTAATTTAGACAATGTAGGATAATCCATTATTTATTTATTTATTTACCTTTAAGATGACCTTTATAAACACTACAACGCAGGTTTTCATGAACATTTTTAGAAGACGCGAGTTAATTTTTTCATCTTTTTTTCTCCGAGCAGTACTGCACAAAGCAAAACTTTTTGTCTTAATATGACCCATCTTCAGGGCTGATTATTGTTATTCTATTACATGCCGTGTGATTTGCGCAATATGGCTGGGAATGTTTCTGCCCCCATTATTACCCCTATAATGAGTATTTTCCACCCCCCGTGCGATGTGGGAACTCCTCCTCTTCTGTCGTCATCTGGCCTTCCCTTCATCTATGGAGGAAGAGGACAGGAAAGAAAAAGCCGATCACATCAAGCTGCTGTTTTGCGGGGGGGGGGACTGTATTGTCCCCGTTCCTCGGTCAGAAATGAAAGCTTTGTTATCTTTTTACCGGGCAGTTAACGGCTTATGCAGCCGGCAAGTGTGGCGAGGGACTCGGTTCCTACAGCTCGGACCCCGCGGGTCTCCGTCTGACAGCGAGGTAGGGGGCAGAATGCGGTTCTACACGGTAACTGCATTGTATCATCCAATCTATTTCCTAACGTGATTTATTATTTGGCTTACATCATCGACAGTATGGGGAGGAAAAAAAATACTGAAATGCTTACTCGATACCAGTTATTAACTGAAGAATACTACAATCATTGGTTATTTTATTGTATTTAACCGGTGTTTTGCTGGTGACCTCACTGGTCCTTTATAACCACTTAGGACACGCTTTCCAATCATGCCCGGGAGGTTGTATCTATGGCGTTTTGGTTGTAATGTAAAGTATTGTCCTAAATTTAAAATGATTATTTCTGACAACACCCTAGGCCATTCATGTTTGTTTTGTTGGAGGAATTGAAACCAACATAATGTCAACACAGCAGATTATAACTAACTATAACTATCGCAACAATCTCGCTGATGCTGCGTAATCGGTGTAATTTAATAGTTCCTGTGTTTCTTACTCGTTCCGGTGAGGAAGAGGAGCAGCCTAAGAGCATTTGTCATGCGGTGTACTGCTGTTGTCAACTGATTTCAGGGATGGCGATTGGACTTCACCAAACGACATTAACTAATTCCACCAGAATAGATTGCTTTCCAAACGTCAATTAATCTGCTAAAAATAACTGAAAATGACTAAAGTGTTTAAACGTGATCGATTTATTTATCACTACATTTGTGTTGCAGTTAATGTACTATTTACATTAAAAGGCCTGTATTGTAAAGGGAGAACAGAAATGCTTTGGTCATATACACTTGTGTTTGTATGCTTAATAACATAATTTTCAGCCAGCATTGGGTCAAATTCATATTGATCATATACACACAAACATATGACATGTACCTGTGTCAGGCACAGGTGGCGGAAACGCAATGAAAGTCACCTTAAGCCCTTTTATTAGTAACTGGGAACAGACATTCCTTTGAATATATTTACCGTTTGGCAATCGATATGTTAATGAAGTGCGTACTGTTTGTTTGGTATCCTTTTTAACACCTGAAGTTTATACACAAATCCCACCCCATTTATTTCTTATACATAGATACCTTCCCCATTTGCTCTTACATTGTAGTTATCAACTGAATTTTGATAACTGCATCTATAGTAAGTGTGGAAAAATAACTATCAGCCATGTAAATTTTAGGAAATAGTGGTTCTGTTGTTACTGCATGATACTCGGGTGTACAACAAATGTTATGAAAATTAAATTTTATTCCTTTTTTCCTACATTTATAGAGAAATTATGAATTCTTGAGAATAGAAAAACATTATAGTACAGCAAATCTGTGCTAAAAATCTCTGCTTTTTAAATCAATCCAATGAAGTTTGTTTTATTTGATGCAAAATCCAAAACTAGTGGGTTTCACCATTCTGACGGTGTGTTTTTTCCCCTCTGCATCCTCCTGTGAATGAATGAGCTTCTATTGTTTTTAAAAAACACGAAGACCCTTCTGTATTTACAGATGTGTAAGAAACGTACCCAAAGGGGTATTAGATTCCCGTATAAATGGCAGTTTTATTCATATGAAGTAACAGTAGGTAGCTGGTTTTTGTCCTTGAAACTCTTCCCCTTTGAAAACTTCAGTTCCCCTCTCACGGCCCAAGGGAATGCGGCCAAGCAAACTGGTGTCTCCCAGTCGCCCATAGTGTGTGTTTGTGTGAATGTGCACCTTGTGACAGACTGGCATCGGATCAGGGAATTCTCGTGTCCTTTACAAGAAAAAAAATCCAGCTTTGCTGTAACCTTGTACTGAATCAGTGGAAAATGATTGGATGTACTAATATAATGTTGTCCATACATGTTGTGCTGTCTTAGTTGGCATTTAACGTATCGATAACAATGAAGACTTTTAAAACCTGGAATGTCTCCTTCGCAGGTCTCTCCCAGCTTCGGTCTCCTGTTTGACATCGATGGTGTGCTGATCCGGGGGAAGACGCCGATTCCCGCTGCCAAGAGAGCTTTTCAAAAGCTGATCAACTCGCAGGGGCAGTTTGTGGCTCCTGTTGTTTTTGTCACGAATGCGGGGAACTGCCTTCGGCAGACGAAGGCAGATCAGCTGTCGCATCTCCTGGGGGTGCGGGTAAGTGGCAGTCTCTATCTCCTTGGGGTGCGGGTAAGTGGCAGTCTCTATCTCCTTGGGGTGCGGGT